>CM038792.1:66692727-67292727 GCA_021764765.1 Vicia sativa
TGTGTTTACAATTGTGCTTGCATAGGTCGAAGTGTTAGACACCGACGTGGCACCACCAAGCAAAGTCCTCTTTTTATATTTCCGCCATCGAGTCATTGATATATGGGCAAGCAAGTGGTCGATATTCGCCCCCACAGCTTCTAGTCCGTGTCTTGTATGGACTATCGAGTCACAAAAGTGGCGTAGTTCTATTCTCGACTCTCCACTCATTCCTCGTTCACATTTACCGTAGAACTCACATCATTTGCTCTGGGCTACGCCTACAAATTGTTTGACATTTGTTTGTGAATTTTAATTTAATTAATTATTTAATTAAATTACATAAAGAATTATTTATTGAATTTAGTCGAAGTTAGATTTATCAAGAGAATTATAAGTAGCACTAATAAATTGATAAGTTGATTTAGGGTGATTAAGTGAATTATCGGAAGATGGGATTAATTAATGATGAATTAATTTTATTATAGAATATTATTGGAAATAATATTAGAAATAAGTGTAGATTAATAGAATTAATTAATTAATTAGGGCCTATTTGGTGTTAGGAACAGAAACTAAGGTGTGAAAATTAACCCAATAGAAATATTATTATTATTATTATTATTATTATTATTATTATAAGTTGGATTTAATTATAAGACATACAATAGGAGAATTATAAGGGTTTAGTGAATATTTTTGGGAAAAAGTTGTAATGGGAGAAAGAAAAGAGGAACAAGGGTTCGAGGAAACCGCCACTGAATAGGAATTGTAGACTGAAAGCCAAATCGAATTCGATCGAAAATTATAGAGACCGTTAATCCAAGATAAGGGTGGGGTTCTAACTCTAAACGGGTTTATGATGAATCATATGGAGATGAAATTGTATAGAATTATCTACGCTTGTGTAAATTACGTAGAATAATCAACTAATTATAAAATGTTATGTTGATTTTAATCGCTCCATGAATAATAATAATAATATACGTGGATAGTTATATGACTATGATGATCTTGGTGTTTTCCGAAATTAATTTGGTAAACCGATGAGAAGAGAAATTGAATTGGAACAAAGTTAAGGAAATTGAAGTATATGAAGAAAGGAATTTGAGACGGGCCACTGTGGTGCTGCAGCGCCTTTGCAGAAGGAAAGGAGATGACGTCTCCATAGGAAGGCGGACGCCTCCTCGAGTGTAATGGATGGGACGACCGCCTTGTAGTGGGTGGCCACGCTATTGTTTGTCGTTTTTCGCCTCACCGCTTGTCGTTATAATTAATTTAAGTCTTTTTGGTGGTTCTTAGTTACATGACTTTAGGTGCTTGAAAAATTAATTGAATTTAGTGAGGTATATATCCATTTTAATTAGTATGAAAGCTGGTTAAATTGAAAGGTACAAGTAAACCCCTAATGTGCAATGTAGAGGGATCGAATAGTAGTAGTAGAGGTGTATATAATGGTAGTAACCGTAAGTATCGTAATAATTAAAATACAAAGCTAATACATGTACCTATTAGTTGTAGAGTTGGTATGTACTCATTTGGCAGGGGCATATGATAGTAGTAGATAACAGGCTTTATCAAATATTGATATAAGTAGTAATAAGGTTGAATTTTAAAGACAACATGAAATCAGATGCAGGAAATTAAATGCAACTGTTTAGTAAATTAATAGAAATCAGATATAATAAGTGGTAGTAATAATAGTACTTAAGAATAGTAAATTTAATTAACCGAAACGGTAAATTAAGCGGTAAGATTAGTTATTCGAAATTAATTAAAAATTGTCGGGATGGTTCGTATAATTTTAATAGGTGATTATGAATGTTTTATTTTGTCAAAATTGTGTGAATGCATTGTGTTGTTGATTTGTTTGTAAATTATTGGCGAGGAATATGTTGTTGTATATTGTTGTTTATGCGAAGTTGCAGGGTGTTTTTTTTAGTGACGATGATTACCTCTAATTATTGGTAATAACAGTGATATAGGCGTATGCCTCGTGAAGTAAATTTATGTTTTCGTTGTATGTTGTTAGTGTTGCATTACATTTGCATCCTTGTGAACGCCTGTATTGGCGAAAATTGTGAAGAAGGCTTATGCCTTGTGCCTCTATTTATTAGCAATAGTGAAGGGAGCTGAAGCTCTGTTGGTACCACATGCATATGCATTGTTGTGTCCCATTTAAATTGTGTTGTTGTTAACTGTGAAGTGAATTATGTTGTTGTTAGCTGTGAGGTGAATTATGATGTTGTTAATTGTGAAGTGAATTATGTTATTGTTAACTGTGAAGTGAATTATGTTGTTGTTAGCTGTGAGGTGAATTATGTTGCTGTTAACTATGAATTGAATTATGTTGTTGTTAATTGTGAAGTGAATTATGTTATTGTTAACTGTGAAGTGAATTATGTTGTTGCTAACAGTGAAGTGGTTCTGCGTTGTTGTTAATTGGGAAGTTGTTGATGTGTTAATTGCGATGTGATAATTTTGTATGATTTAATTCTAGCATATTATTTATCATACACTTGTTTATATTGTTGGATATCTCACCCCTTCTGCTAATATTTCCCCTACCATGGGAAATGGGCAGGTACTCAAGGATAACCGTGGAAGTTCAAGTAGTATTATGAAGTCGTTAGTTGTCATAGTCGAATGAGTGTTATTGCTCGTAATGTAACACTGGGGACGTTTGGTCTATGTTGTTTATATTATTGACTCTTGTTGTTACTAGTATAATTTGTTGAATCCTAAGTGATGTTGTGAAATAAAAAGTTGTTAAGTATGTTGAAAGTTGAACAAGATGTTTCAAGTGGTTATTAGTATAATATATTTAGTTGAATAACTATAAATTCCGCTGCGTAGTAATAAAAAAGTATTCTGTTTGAAAGTTATTGCAAGTTGTTATGAGATTCTCCGAATTAAAATTAAAGTGTTATGTATCTTATCTATTTGTGTTGCTAATGTTGAAATGTGGCATCCCATGTTTTGTTGAAAATTTTAATTACTCGATATATTTTCTAGGTAGAATTGGGGTGTTACAGCTATGATACATTGCTTTGTGTGCTCTTCTAAAGCACTTAATTGTTTCATCCATTTGCATCCCTTGATTTTACAACCAAGATGGATACATGGTAGCCTTCCTTAGGATCGCCTTAGGATAGGATAGCTCTCGAGCCTAGACATTAGGACTAACATCCTTTGCATATTGACATAGGTAAAGATTCCTTTACATCCTCAACCATAGGTCCAATATTTGCATGACAAAGATTAGGGCTAGTACTAGTTAGTCTCCCTTTGTTTTGCTTGTTTCTTTTTTCATCCTTGCATGTAATTAAAACTAAAACTTGCTTTTTCTTTTTGGAAAACAAAACACTTAATAATGGTTTGAACTCCTTTTCAAGGTAAAAGCAACCAACCAAGACAAACTCTTTTCTTCTACGGGCGCATTTTATTTTGTGTTTAAACCTTTTCACAAGTAAAAACACAAAACCCACCAAAAGGTGATCCGAACTACGATTACTCGACTTTCCCATTGCACGCGGGAATACGTAGGCATCTTGTCATGGGGCTCGATCGAGCACAACTTGTAAATACTTGCTTCTTTTTCCCGTGGTTTCTTTATTTGTTTCATTTTCTTTTGCATGCATTGTAGCGTTTGAGCATAGATAGATATAACACACCCTTTAGCTAGAAAAAAATGGATGATATCAGAGTACAAGCTGCAAGCGGTGTTAATCCTTCCTCGCGTAACTAACTCCCTTACCTAGATTCTCTCAATCTCTCGGTAGGACCACGATTTCTCCCATTCAGGTTTACTCGATGTTTTCCTTTCTCCATCGTGAGATAAAAGACGTTCGATGGAGACTCCATTTATACACTTCTATCACCTAAGTTCACCGGGTGGTTTCAATTGGCTAATTCACTAGGGACAGCTTGACCTATTGTGGTCCATCCGGAGTTGATCCTAGCTTTTATTTTCATGTCTATTGGGTGTTTATATATTTACTCTTTATCGCATCATCCTTTGTATATTTGCATTGCATTCTATGTGGCATATTTATCGCTTCATATACAAGTTGGATTGATGTGTTCTCTATGTTTCTTTGGTGGGTGGAGTTAAGCTAAAGGCCCCATACCCCATCCGAGAGACACATAGGACACCTAGGAATAGAGTGGAACATGTTAGATACGGATGTAGATCTTGTAGTCTCGGCATGTCATCTCGCTCTGGGAGGTTCAATCAGAGGCTATCATCTTCACGTAGGTGTTACGATGGTAGTTTCTCTAGAGAACTAGATCCCGGAGTTACCTTGACCTTACCTAATCCTTAGTTTAACCTATGACGGGAGGGATCATGATTATTACAATTGCTGGGTGGGACCCGGTGACTTGATACTATTGGTGACTCGGTATTTTCACAATGACTATGATTCCATTTAGTGGTATTTTCTAGCCGATACCGTCCGATTCCTATTTTCTTCACAAGATTTGATCTGTTCATGGAATTAGTAAACCCATGATCAATGCACAATGTACTAAGATCATAGCATGTTTTTTTTCTTAAAAGAAATGTCGTGAAAAACATGTTATTTTATCTAGCTCGCATGCATATCATTTCCAAGACCTCTGTGGTTTATTATCAACGCCGGATGGATACCAACAATCGCACCAACATCGAAACCCAAGGAAGACTTCCTCCTATTCTTTTTGTTCATTCGACATCTCTCAAGTGAGAGCCTGGTACCTTTGTGAAAGATCCGATTGAGAGAGATTTCAAAAGGATCATGGGAACATAGGTCACATTAATGGAAGAAGATTATGAGTTCTTTGTTGTGCATCTCTACTTCAGCTTTTATGATATTGAGCTCAGTGTTTTACCTTTCAAGACTATCGCTTAGCACCTACTCTTGAGAGTGTTCCTTCCTTTTGGGTATCAACATCACAAGCTTTTCTTTTGTCAAAAAATGGATACTCGGATTTTGAAGCCATTTCTAAAGCCCTTGGTTTGGGTGTTAGTGAAGTAAGGACAATTGGGTTTGAAAATATTGCACTTGTGGACTTGGTTTCCTTCTAGTCAAAGTCGATGAATTTGCCAAGATTGGTTGTTGGAAAGCCTCAATACTATTTTAGCCGCCATGATCTATGGTATGGTGATTTTTCCACTTTTGAGAAGTTTGTGGATTTTTGCAATTTCGTATTCATGAACGATAACTGTCCCTACCATTTTGTTGACACATATTACGATATTCACTATCGCCATGGTCAAAGGGGCGTTATTGGTTGCATGTCTTGCTTTATCGCTGGTTCAAGACACTTGCCAAAGGGAGCATTCTGATTGGGCCAAACCCAAGAAGTGGTCCAATCGGATCATTGCACTCACCTCATATGATATGGTTTTGAACACTATGTCGAGTGGATCCGAGATCATCGTTAGTTGTGGAGAGTTTCCAAATGTACCATTGATGGGAAATAAGGGCTGCATTAGTTACAATCCTACAATGGCTCACCGCCAACTAGGATATCCTTTGGTCGAGGCACCCACCGTCGTCGCTTGATTTGAAAGCATATTTTTGCAAATGGCGAACCGGTTTTGCTAAATCATGTTGTTGTTGCATGGAGTTCAACACAAAAAGGGCATGCTTTTGGCCAAAGGAAACTACGAATTGATTCTTATAAGTCGGTTAAAGGACCTGTCTCCAAGATTTTGCTACCATACAAAAGGGAAGCACCTTTGTATCCTCAACTCGATTCTCGTGGTTGAAAGTCCGCACCAGTTTCGCTCCTTCCTCTTCTTCATCAACTATCTCCCGCCAGATTCGTGCACATCGAGCTTACAAACAGCCCAATCGCAATTAAGCTTTGAAGGTACACTTACAAGCTCAATCCATAGATCTAGCATTCGCCTCCAAGATAAAAAGAGATTATCCGTCGAGATCGAGCATAGACCAAGTTCGAGGGATTACGACTTACTTGAAGAAACCAAGAGAGTCAAAGGTGGTAACTCCTCTTCTTCCGATCAGTTGACCAAAGAGTTTGATAGGATTCAAGAGAAGCTGAAGAATGTGTAAATAGCCAATGGGAAATTGAAAGCCAAGCATGGTGAAGAACGGATCTTAAAGAAGCAACTCGCAGGAAGAAGTCGATGCTAAAGAGTTTCTCCGACAAAAAGAGGAGCTTGAAACTGAAGTCCGAGGTCGACAAAGGCAGATTTCTATCCTTTCTAAAGAGGTTGAGGAGCTGAAGACTCAGTTGCAGACATCCAGAGATGAAGGGTATGCAGTATATGCTATGCTCGAGGTCGAGACATCCACTTGTCAAAGTTGATTGCCAAGATCCAAGAGCTTCGCGCTTGGCTTCTTATTCGATCGATCCAACATTACTTGATGATATTTATATTTGATTTGTATAATCACCCGTGCTTCTTCGGATGGGGTTCTTTTGACATTTTATTTGTATTATTCCTCTTGATTGTTGGATTTATGTATGAACTCTTGTTTCAACTTATGTGACAAGCGATTAATTCGCTTTGTTGGTGCTTGGCCCCGATTTTGTTGTCAACTATCCTTTCACTATTTGATGCTTGATAAGAAACTACAAGAACATATCGAGATGATCATTTCATGAATTTTTAGTTTGCATTCATACATGAGTCTTACATAACGGTTTTGATCGGAGTTCTCATTCTTGGCTTCTACGCTTATTTAGCAAAAATTGCAAACTTCCACTGCTACCCGACTCTGAAAGCAACGAACGACGGCAGATGGAACAACTTCTTGGGAAGTTGGATGAAATGAAAGAACAAATGTGATTTCTTATGCTAGAAATGCAAGACTTGGTCAATGGACAAGAGCTCTTGAAGAAAGATAACCATCATTGAGGACTCATTGAGTTTGATTATGGAAGTTATAGGATTGTGATGCGAAGGGAGATGATCTCGTATCTTCTACAATGATGGAGTTTCCATTCCTCCTTATACTCTGGGAATTCTTTGAGCCTTTAAACTGGGTATACATCTCCTCCGCCCACTGCATTCCGGATCCCCTGCTCACATCCAGCTTTTGTTTCGAAGATCCAAAAGGTAAAGCCTCAACCTGTCCAACACATCCATGGCTGATGCTTTTATCTCGAGCATGATGTGACGACCATGTGATTTCCATTCCGGCGCCTATCATGGTACCAAGACCATGTGGCATTGAAAATGAGGTTTGAGTTTACTTGACAAAGGGATTGTTTCGCTTACTCCCTAGGTTGAGCATACAAGTCAATCTTACTCCAACCGATATAACCGTTATGCTTGCTTTGTTGTACCTCAAAGGAGAACTTATGCTCCAAAGCGGGTAATCAACGCCCCAACCGCATGCTCATCAAATGCCGCACAGCAGTAATCAAAGGCAACAAGAGAATTATACTCCTAAAAGATTAGACGTCATTCTAATGTCTTATGCTGAGATGTTGACACGTTTGCTTAAGCTCAAATTGGTAGTTCCAAAGGCCATGCTACCGCTTCCTCCTCCTGACAAACGTCCGAATAGCTACGATGTTAATGCAATTTGTGAATTCTATTCTGGAACAGTGGGGCACAATATCGAAAATTGTTATGCCTTCAAGTGTAGGGTGCAAGATCTGATTTACTCAAAATCTATTGAGTTGGAAGCTCAACCACGGTCAAACATGCTTAATGTCATGCAGAACTCAATGCCACAACGGTCAAAGGCACCAAGGAAATTTGATCCTCTACCAATGTCTTCCAATGCATTGTTCTCCCTACTATGACAGGCAAAGTTGTTAGAATTGCGTACTTTGAAAATTGATCATAATGAGCTTCCAAGGGATTTTGATGATGAAGCCTGGTGTGATTTCCATTCTAATGGGAAGGGGAATTCCCTCGAGAATTGTGTAGCTTTCAAGAGTGAAGTGCAAGACTTAAGTGATGCAAAAGCTACCGCCACACCGATGGTCAAATTTGGATGCCCGCATGACTCAACAAATGTCAAGACCTCAAAGTGCATCATTAAAAGCGATAAGTCCATACGGAGTCAAGTCTCCTCGCAGTAGCAATTTCAAAGCTCATTTGATTCTCATTTGTAATCTTACTTATTTGTTTAGTACTTACTTGTATGCAAAAATCTTAATCTTCTGAATGCTAATCATAATGCATTGAATATGTTTGCCTTGAACCAATCCATTCGATTTGTCACACCAAAATTTGCCCTCCTAACTTCAAGTTATTCGACTTAGGCATCATATTTATCTCTGCATACGCCCATTAAGTCATTGACATTAAACAATCATCCATTCATCGCATCGCGCATCATTAGTCATATTTAAGTTGATCAAAAGTCGGTTTAAATCGACTTGCATCGCTTTTGTAGTTGCAATACCCGATGTTTCACTTCATGCAATTTTATCTCCTTACTTGATTCTTGCATCATGTTGAGTTGTTTTTATGTCGATAATATTGAATTTTGGTTTTATAAACTGACTGTTAAAAGAGATTCGACACTGTGCAGAAAATTAGCAAAAGAATATTTCAAGTTTTCGCCTTTTAGTCACTGCTTTATGAATCTACGTGTCACGTAGATCATGAAAATGTGTTCTCTCTAATTTTTCGATACATTTCGAAGTCTCGTTTTTAACCGTACGTATTTTAAAGCCGGGTATTCTTTATTATCATTTTATTTCGATTTTGATCTTTTTAATAATTTTTCTTTAATCTTTGGCACCCGTATTTTATTTTAATGTGCTCATTTTATTTTTTCGGATAATTTATTGTCCAAACTTTTGTCATTTTTGACAATTTTAATTGTCCAACTTTTATCTCCAAAAATCAAAACAAAAACATTTTCAGATAGGTTAATTTTAACTCTATTGGGCTCTGTAGCCCATTTTATCAAAAGGGAACTTTTGGCATTATTAAAAAATGCTGAAAACCCTAATTATTTTGTATATATTGTTGTCATCATCATTGTTCAAGGGGGGGAACAAAAAACGAAAATAGAAGGAGGCAGATCTAGGATTCACAAAAGAAATCTCTTCATTTTTACATCATCCTCACACCATTCGTCACCCTTCACTCCACCATAACCTTCATCATTCTATCAACTCCAAATTGGAACCCTTCTCTGAATCACTTCCTTCAATCATTGTGGCATCGTCCGCCTCCCTCCATCTGTTCATTATTTCCCTCCGCCTTCTCTCAACATTTTTAATTTGTAACAATATATTGTTTTGAGTAAAATTAGAGAAAGCACTTTATAGTTTTGAATACAATAATTATGTTCGAGTTTTGAATTGTGGTTTGTGTCAAGTCTATGCTAAGCTCGCGTAATTACGCTGGAATAGGATGATAGCATTAGTATATTTTTGTTAGTTTCGATGAAGGTGATGTTGTTTCCGCGTATTTGCGTAGAAACTAGCGAGAAACCGCCGAGACACCGTTATTATGTTATTCTAATTTTGATTGAATTTGAGATGAGGATTCCATACTAGTCCGATGATGGTTTAATGTCTACTTCGCGATTGTCCGTGTAAGATATAACCGAGGAATTATGGGCAGCCGTTTGTTTTCTATAGTTGCAAATGTTCCTTTTGTTCAAAGAGATTTGGATACATTTCAAATTCAATACTAAGTTTAATCGATAATGGCACCACTTTTTTATGTTTTATTAGTTGATGTTTCATTGGTTGTAATAGTCAAGGTTTGGTAGTTTCGATGAAGGTAGTGATGATGCCGTGTTTATTCGCGTGTAAATCATACCGAGAAAACGATGGAATATTTATGGTGTTGCTCTGATTATGTTCGATTGAAGTTGTGACGATTAATTTCTAGGTGGTTTTGGTAGTTTCAATGATGGTTTATTGTCAATGTCGATATTTATGTAAGATTTAACCGAAACTATCGTGCAATATTGTTTCCTATGTGAATTTGAGCAAGAAAAATTGTTTCATCTTGATTTAAATTGGTTGATTAGTTGCTGCCCGAATTTAAAAGTGTGTGTTCTAATGCATGTTTACCACTTGCTTACTCATTATTTCGATTGATTTTGAGTTGTGATTCAAATATGCAACTTCGGATGATAATTGTTGGTTGTTTGTGTCGGAGTGTACTCGATTTTCTTGAATTGTTGAATTATGATGAGAATTTAGGGAATTCATGAATTGATGTAGTTGTGATTTGAATCAAATGTCAATTCACCACTTTTCCGATACTAAAACTTTGATTCGGATTGAATTACATCAATTTTTGAATTGTGTTGTGTGTCCTTGAGATCAAAACTTTTCATGTGAATTTTTTGTTTACAATGTGATTGAAATTTTGTAGCAATTTATCATTTCCTTGCTAATTCAAGTTGATTTCATTTAACAATTTGGCTTTAGTTCTTGCTTGTTTATGCATTCTTGTTGCTTCTAATTGTGAAATTGAACTACTAACCATGTTCTAATTTGTTGACATCTCATTTTAATTTCGATTTCATCACACTCATGCTACTAACGAGCTTATGTGAAGATCTTCAAGGATTATTCAAAATACTCACTCCAATTAGTCCATCCATACTTGCTTTAGCAATTAAAATGTTGAATTACTACTATTAGTATTTTAATATTTTGTAATGTATATTTAATTTTATAAATATAAGATACTTAATATTTTTATTTCTTATATTTAGTAATGTCTATATACATATAAATATTTAGTATTTTTAATTTTATTTGATATTGTATATAATTATACTTAGTATTTCTATTTCATATTGTAAATATCGTTATATAGTTGGTTAGCTACTTCTCATTTTGTTCTAGGATTCTTCCTATTCAGAGGTCATTTATGGCACGCTGGAAGAGCTCACAGCATGCCCAGGATTTGAAAAAGGAATTGATAGATTTTGAACCTCGTTTCTTTCCATGACTCCTCTTAATTGAGACATAAAATCCAATGCTTGAGCGTAAGAATCACTTTGATTTTAGTATATGATTGGGTTGAGTCGAGCGAGATCAAGATCCTATTGAAAAATATTTTGTTTTTCAATTCATTTATATCCTTTTTGGGCTCTCGCTATATCACCACTTAGCCGAGCCCAAAAACCGAGCCAACCTAAATCAATAAAATAAAAAATACATTCGCCAAGAAAAGGAGAGAGGGGATTCAACCTCGATAGTTCTTTGTTTCAAACTATACCGTTTTCAAGACCGGAGCTATCAACCACTCACCATCTCTCCAAAAGCTCATTTCTATTTTATCTTTCTTCCACTCAAGAGAATATGACCATGACCATACGATTCATACCCTTGAATATCTATGAGAAAGATATCCGTGTGAATCTATTGGTCTAGTTCTCTATCCGTGACGTATATATTATATATACATGATCCAAATCATGCCTCTTTGTGAATATCAATGGCCAATCCATTTCCATGCCCCAAAGGGATCGTATGGATTTATTAATTATTATGTTGCATTAATTGTTACTTCATCCATTTTATTAATTAGTGTACCGTTGTATTTGCTTCTCCCGATGGTTGGTCAAGTAAAAAAATGTTGTATTTTCCGTACATCATTATGGATTGGATTAGTATTTCTAGTGGGTATTCTCAATTTCTCATCTCTTGAAACTATTCATTCTAGATCAAAACGAATGACCCTCCCCCAATTCTTTCTGTCATGAGGCACATGAAAATGGAATATATAAGACCCCACACATAAAGAAAACGAAAACATTATTATTATGAATGGGAGGGTCAAACTTTCTATTGGAAAAGCTTAGATCTTATACTGAATATGATCTATAGTAAAACTCAAATATTCCTATTTTTTCTCAATATAGAATATACTCATTTGAATTCTATTAAAAAAAAAAGAATATAATAGTAAGAATTCAATTCTTAATAGAAACGAATATTAATAGAAAATCATATATTTCAAATAGAAAGAGAAAGATATTCCATAATCTATGATCTATGATCTATAAAATAGATATGGATTTCGACTTTTATTGATCACTCCTAATAGATATCAAACACCGCTCCCGCACAAATCGAATTGATTTGATTTTGATATAAAAGTAGAAAGTACAATAAAAAAAGAAAACGCGATATAGTTGAATGGTATAATTTCTCAGGAGAAGACGCGTTCAATTCGCTATCCGCTTGTGTATTGAATAGTACATTTTCTATATATTCTATTTAAAAATAGAAAATAGTGAATTCCAATTTTTCTCAAAAGAGTGCGGAGACGGATTTGAACCCGTGACCTCAAGGTTATGAATTTGAGCTACCTTGTTGCTCTACTCCGCGGGATAAGAAGAACAAATTACAATGAATGGAAACAGAGATTGAATGTACCCTCCACCATATCTGTACAAATAGAAGAAACCATTGATACGAATAGTAAAGGGACCGCACCCGCATATCATCAAAATGAATAACAAAAATGAAGAGAATTTTTTATTCTTACCAGCTCGATCTTGTTGCACCGGGCAACAATTCGATTATTCAAACTAATTAGATTGGGTTGTATTGCTTGTTTATTTAAACTCTTATCTCACTTTTCAATTTGATACATCCCCATTCACAAACTTGTAATAGTTTAGGAATTTATTTATGTGTGTGTTTTAATTACCGCTACATTACGCATTTGTCATCAAGTAGAACACATAGCCTCCTCTTGGGCTCCTCATCAAGGAATAGGTAAACATGCACAATGCACACTTGCACACATTCATAGTTTGGTCTGGGCTATTCTACGTGATGACTATTCGATCGATTATTCCAATCGATCGTTTAGAATACTAGTGCCACGCTAGTCCCACTTTCTAGGAGCATACATAGCCACCTTGTATGGCTCGCTTGTTTTCAATCGGATTCCTATATCCTCTTAGCTCATAAGAAAATTCCTAAAGGGTCTCATAGTTGGGGATGGGCATGACCATCCTCACAAGGTTAATTAAACCTTGTTGCTTTGATTAATCATAAACCGAATAAATTTGGTTCATACACCAATTGTCCATGCACGTGGTCTCATGGTCAGATAGAGCACTTATCCTCACAAGATTAATCAAGTCCATATACTTGGTTAATCATAACCCGAATCATTCCTTCTCTCGGTCCGCTACCAAACCTCATCTAAAACACTTTCATAATTAAAATTTCAAACCTCGATCCAACGCCGAGTGTCTTTTCAAAAATTCTTTGTTCACAATGAAACCAAGTTCTTAAATCGTTGGACGATAGGCCAATTGTTTGAGAATTTGTGTCAAATGAATCCCTAGTCTTTAAGTCGTTGGACGTTAGACCAATGGCTTAAAGTCTCTTAGTCTTTAAATCGTTGGACGTTAGGCCAATTGTTTAAATACTCATTAATAATGTGAACTTCGGTTCACGTCACTTTTCAAAAGAAAACCTTTTGGGTGTGACGACTGGTCTCGAGCATTAGCCCCCGGGTTTCTAGTATTTGAATCGTAAGACGTTAGTCCCATTGTTCGGTACTTTTCACTCACTTAAAATAATTCAACTCACTCAATTCCTTTTTCGCTCATATTCTATCAAAACTCTTTTCTTACAAAGAGTGCAATAGCCATTTCAAACACGAACAAGGACTTAAGCTTTTCAAACAAACTAAACAAGTTCGAGTTCAAGCATTTTGTCTCTAACGATTTTTCTTATAAAATTAACACAACCAACTTAAAACATTTTTGAGAGGAACTACGGAGTTTTGACTTTCCCATTGCACAAGGGAATATTTAGGCACGGTTTCAAACCGCCAAACTCAAAATAATAATAAATAAATCCCATTTCTTTTATTTTTCGATCTTAACTCATGAATCGGCAATTTACACACACACAAACACTTAAACTAAATGGGTCCCATCAATAACGATGGATGGGTGGGTGCTAATACCTTCCCTTGCATAACCTACTCGATTCCATGTCTTTTGGTCACGTGAGACCGCTTTATCCGATCTGGGGTTTTATCTATATTTTCCCATTCTTTTAGAACAAATAAAATTAGGTGGCGACTTCATTGTTTTTAAATTAACTCGATGAAAACTAGTCATCAAGATTCACTCTTAATTGTTTTCAAATTCTTTTGATATTTAATCTTGTTAATAAAGCAAAACCTCTCGTAGGGAGGATGACGAACTTATACCAAGAACCTCAAACGGTATTTCTTTTGAATAAAAAGCTGTCAAGATGTATGTGCCTTGTTTCAAATCCCCAAACACCGGAGATATAAGGGAGTTAGACCCTCATCAACCCCTTTGATCCTTGAAGTAGGAGTTTCTTTTCTGCTCAAAAACCCTCATTCTTAACCCGGCGGGTAGTTCAGATTAATCTGATCAAGCATTCAAAATTCATAAAGAGTATGCATCAAAGGATACAACAATGGCTATTCTCCAAAGGTTGAGAAACTATAGCGCTTAAACTTCAATCATAATGTGCATCAAAGGAAGACAATACCCCAATGGATATTCCTCATCCGAAGGACTTAGACCGCCACAATCACCTCTAGAAATCAAAGATGATGTGGATATCAACGACTTGTTAAACAAAATTGGAGAGTTAAAAATGACAAAAGGCCTCTAAGTCAAACTTGGCAAATAAGTCTATTGGTAAAAGAAATAAAAGGGCAAATGTTCGGAAGCAAATTGGCACGCCAGAGAGAGAGGATAATCAAATAACATCCTCACGATGAACAAAGTCGTGTGATCGTGCACTAAAGCAAAAGGGTGAGTGGTGTTGTGTCCAAGAAACCCTTTTCTTAGCAAAGTCAAAGTTGTACAATCAAGAAACTGTGATGGTTTCTCAACCATCAAATTCCTCTTTTGAGAGATGACTGCTCGTATCAAGTTAACTGAACTTAGGCTTGGAGAACATCATGAAGGGGGTGGACACCAAATATTTTGAGCCTAAAAATCCTTCTTTCTAAAAACCGTGAACCAGGCCACGTTACAACCTTTAAAAGTCCTAACTGAAGCAGGGTTAATTTGAAAGCTAAACCGTAACGAGAGCACGGTATCCTGACTCCTAGGAGGTCTGCTATAACTTTTAAGTTGGTATCACTCACTCTTTTGTTATCTTTTGCACAGAAAAATGTGATGTTTCGACATCTTTTCAAAAGCTTTTTGTTTCAAGACAAGCATAGGATTTTCATTAGAATTATCATTCTTAGGATAAAACATTCTTTGCATATGAATAGGTGCTTAAACATCCAGGAAGCTTGCATAATGATAATCAGACGAACATCTTGATTGTCCTGAGGGGAAGATTACTCTGAGACTATTGAATGGCCTTTTGAAGAATCATCTTAACCGGGGCACTTATGCCAAGATTCTGATAGTCTCAAGTGATGATTAATTTTGGGCAAGTTGACTCTCTGTTGTTTTACCGGGTTTGAAGATGGTGTATGGTTGACGCTTGGATGCCCGATTTTCCATCTGTTTTGAGTTTCCTATATCTTGAAGAGTGTTATTTCAATACGGGTTCCCCCCAAGAAGTCTCGTTTCTAGGCGGAAATGGTCTCCGCACTGGTCTCCGTAGTGTGTCAGTTGATTTGTTCTCCTTGATCCAAGCTTTGACTGTTGATGTCTCTTTTCCACAATGAGACCGCCTCTCTTCATTTGTGAAAATCACGGTTATCTTACCCGTGTTTGCATCATCCTTCCGATATTTGGGTATCCATACTTTGTGTGTGGTAATCTAAGTATTTGACATTCTTGAAGAATTATACCCGCCTTTGGCTTGAGAGATATATAGTTCTTCCGCTTTTGCACACTTTCTCCGTGCCATCATCCTGGCAATTTTGATTGAGTTCGTATTCTCCCGACGTTCTCTTCCCCTTGCAAGTTCATTTTCATACAAATGTTCTTTCCTCTTTGAATTCGTCACCGACGTTCTCTTTATCCTCGCAGTTCATCTTCGTAGATGTTCTTTCCTCTTGAGTTTGTCTTCGCCGATGTCTCTTTCCCTTATAAATTTATGCTCTAATAATCCAGGTTCCTCATTAAGTCGTACACTTTCCTTGCTTATGCAACTTATCAGTTATCTTGCTCATGTTTGCATCACCTTTCCAGATACTTGGGTATCCATAATTGGTGTGTGGTAATCTGAGTGTTTGATACTCTTGAAGAATTATACCCCGCCTTTGGCCCGAGGGATATTATAGTTCGCTGCTTGTAGACACTTTCTCCGTGCCATCGTCCAAGAAATCTTCGATGAGTTCGCTTCGCTTCAAGTTCTCTTCTTCCCGCAAGTTCATCTTTGCACAAATGTTCTTTCTTCTTTGAGTTCATCTTTTCCCTACGTTCTCTTTCTCCTGCAAGTTCATCTTCGCACGGATGTTCTTTCTTCCCAGAGTCTGCCGATCGACGCTTCTTCTATTACCGCCTGCTTTGTAATTTTTCTTCCTCCTTCGAGTTTGTCTTCACCCGGTTCTCTTCGTGACTTCACCGCCTCCGTGTGTCTTCTCATTATTTAGATGTGCGTTAACAATGCTCTTCGTACTAAAAACCTATTTTGGAGTTCGCCTCGTCAAGTTCTCCCTATTATGGATTCTCCATTGTTAGGTATCTTATGTCCTCTCATTATCCCCTAATGGAGTTCATTTTCTCATTCCCAGTGAACATGGATGAGAGATCCTCGAGTGAATATGCTCCCTGCAAAGGATCAGATGTGACGGTTGTCATCGGCATGGTACCCTTGGCGAAATTCCCCAGCGGATGTTGTTATTGGCAAAAATTATTACCGCATCGCATCATACAAATCCCTAGTGCGAGTTTCCAGTGCCCCTTTCAGTTGGAGTTTCCCCGGTGGATGTTCATCGGAATCTCAAATGTTCCTTGATAGAATATTGCAACTTTTATCCCCTGTGGAGACGGTATCTGAACCATTGATCACAGATGTTCATCCCCAATGGGTTCACAATTCCTATTATCCCCAGTGTGTGAGCTCTAGTCTACGTCATTTCTTCCCTAGTTGGTGTAGAAGCGCATCTCTTCCGATATCCCTAGTGAGTCGGCATATCGTTTTCATCCCCAAATGAATCATGAGTAACGGTGGAAGATCTTCTTCAAGTATCTCCTTCTATTCCCAAGGGACCATTGTCTGAAACAGTTCCCATGATATCATCTCCTTAAGATGTCGCTGACGGCATTCAATTCTCCAAGCGATCTTCTTTTGAATCATTAGTTTGGTCATTTCTCAGTAGCTGACAATGCTATCTTCCCCAAAGTGGATTTCCGATTTAAGTTGATCGCTCGTGACTTAGGGTCATAGGTTACCTTTTATCTTTCCGAAGCATGCATCATCTTACCGCATTAGTTTACACTAAATTCACACAATGCAGAGTTATAAGCCAGTAAGCTTTTGTCCCCGGTGGTGTTCCTACCTCTCCAAAATCCTAGCAAGGATATTTTCTTTGTGTGTGGCATATTTTTTTGGAATTAGTCGTGTCCCAATTTTTCCTAGCGTAATATGTCCATTATCCCTTTGGTGTTGAAACTTCCAGCTTATCCTAGTGCAACACGCCTTCATTGAAAGCAATCCTAGACTTGTTTTCACCTTTGCACAAGAGTTGATTCGCTATCAATTCTTGATTAGGTCTCGAGTATTACACTCTCTCCATACGCATGATACAAAGTTAATCTGCATTATGTATGGAGTCCGGCAGATTTCCGCCTTCATCTTCATTGAAATCAAGACATCTCCTTGTGCAACGTTCTTAGGGATTTTTTCTTGTAGCTTTTCGAGAACAAGAATACACTTGTTTCTCTCCTCGAGTACAGCGCTCGAGTCGGTGAAAGCCTAATCGCCACTTTCTAGCATTCGCATCACCAACCCTGATTATTCTAGCGAATGTGGTTAGTCTAGTCGATGTATCAAGTATTTGCTTCCACTACCATGTCGGGCCCCCCGACATTGTGGGTCATCTTTAAGAACAAGAATACACTTGTTTCTCCTTCAGAAGCATAATCGGTGTTTCTAGTCTTGGCATCATGATCATTCCGCTTATTTTCGTGTAATATGGTTGTCCGGTTAACGATCTAGTCTTTGCTTCCGCCACGTGTCGCCTCCCTCGGCATGTGGATTGAATAGGTAAAGGCCAATTCTTTTTAGGTCAAGATTGCACTGTACTATATTCGCTAATTCATCATTTATTTTGTGCTCTCTTGTTATGACCCGCTTAAGCCTCAAATAACATATTCTTTTCTCTAGTGAGGCTCATTGGAATTTTAAAAGTCACACTTATTTCTTAATACACTTTTGGGATTCGAGCGTAAATTTTTAGTCCATTTGGTATTCAATCACCTCACACCTTGTCGCCGAAAGGCGCACGCCAACCTTGCTCCCAAGCTTAAGGATGATTGAATATAAATGTTGTAACCTAAAATTTAACCTATTCTTTCCCATATTTCGGGCTTATAATTCGATTGCATAAAATACATGTAGTCGCATACATAACATTGATCATGGGGTTACTAGGTTCAAGGTATCCTAAGTGGTGAAAGAAATGGCGCGTTTTGGTTATCACAGATCACTTTGGAGGCCGTTTCGCCAAACAAAAAGAATTTATTCGCTTATTTCTCAATAAAGTGAATTTTGAGTTTTCGCTTTTGGCACCTGTAAGGTATCTCTCACCTCGTCGAATATTTTTTGATGATTTTCGACCAGAAATTCCCTCTCATTATTATCCACAACTTTCGTTTGAAAGCCGGAAGCAAATTGTGTGAGGAAGGTCCCCAAAGAAATAGATTTCTCCAGTGGATTAAGCTGAATTTTAGTGCTGAACCGTGCGTTCTGCTCACTAAATAGTCTCTATCTCTTAGCTGGAAACTCGAAACTGAGCGGGACCGATTTCTAAAATTCTGTATCAAAATCATATACAACTTTCATTTGTAACTCGAGAGCTGATTCCTCACTAATCAATGCCAGTATTTTATTTTTTGGAGTTGATTTTGAGCTGAACCGAGTGATTTTCATCTGATACGCAAACTTCAAAAAATCATATCTCGTTCGATTTTTATGGAAACGAGGTGGGACCAGTGCCAAAAGTTCACAAATTTCGTTAGCTTCGATTGTATCATAGATACTCATTTGCAGATTTGGATCAGAAGACCCTCGCTCGAGGCATTTTCTCCAAAGAGCGCAAATAAAATTCTGCATGTCTCAGTAGCCTGAAAACTGTGCTGAAACTTCAAAAATTCATATCGCCTTGACCGTTCATTCGATCGAGCCGAAATATTGATTATTTTAAGCAAAATCGTATTCTGGACATTTTTCATTTATATTCAGACTTCAAATTCTGCATGGATTAGGCTGTTTGGGACTAATTACGAAAATTATTCGGATAATTACGACAGCACAATCATTTGCTAAACTTTCACTACAAAATCTATAAATAGATTTTTACCTTCACAAATCACAACAGCACAATCATTTGCTAAACTTTCACTACAAAATCATTCCCAAATTCTCTCTCAAAGTCAAAAGCAAAACTCAAGAACAGAAATAAAATTTCAACTTTCCCTCCAAGCAACCACCACAGGCCGCCATCGGACCTCCTTCTCGACAACCGCACCACCACATATCTCCTGTAATGTTTCACAGCGCTAAGCGCCTTATGATTTCACATCTTCTTATCCAAGCTTTCTCCTAGGATCTTGCTCCTCTTCTCCTTCTTCGCCGAATTTGACCGAAGGAACCAATTCCTCTTGATTTCTCTTCAATTTCAAGAATTAAGTAATTCTTCTTCATCTTCTTCAATTTTCCATTGAAGATTCCAAGTTTTTTCAAGAATTCAAGCTTGACTTCGAGGATTATCATTAATTCGGTGTTGATTTGGTATTTTCAGAGCACAAGGAATTCCTCTTCAATTTGATTCAAGATTCAAGTTCAAGTAAGTGTTTAGTTCAATTAAGCACTTATTTTAAGCTATTATTGACTTTTAGCTTTTCTTGAAATTGAATACCGTCATTGCTTGCAAATTCCTTGAGGATTTCGTCTTGAATTTTCATCTTTGAATTCGTTGAATTGAATGGTTTCTAACGCTATTTGTGTCGGTATGAGGACTTTGTACAGCACACACATACACTTGTTCACTCTCATTTTCCTTGCATCTAGGTCACAAATTTGTGCAACTTACATCTCTATTACATGCTCATGCATTAGATAGCATTTAGTTTGATTGAACTGCATTGATACATGATTATTGGAGGCATAATTTGCATTCAGAAGTGTGTCGACATGTAGATTCAAAGGCATCTTGATCATTAGGTACATTGTGCATTGAACATAGTCCACGCATATGTATCTCAAGTGTTTGTGTTAATGTACAACTTAGATTTGACATGATCTTTCATCACTTTTTGTGGCGCGATTTGCTTGCATGATCTTTGCATATGATGAGCATAGAATAGTTAATTCAACTTGCATTCTTAACATGTTCATGCATAGCTTTGCATATGTGAACATTAGAATTGTTGATCCAACTTGAATTCTTAATATGTTCGTGCATAATTTTTCATATGATGAGTATTTGAATTGTTGATTCAACTTGCATTCTTAACATGTTCATGCATTGATCCTTGACAATGAACATTGGAATTATTGATTCAACTTGAATTTTAACATGTTCATGCATATTTGCCTATATGAGCATTAGAATTGTTGACTTGCATTCCTCATATGTTCATGCATTGGTTTCCATCTATGAACATTGGAATTGTTGCTTTAACTTGCATTCCTTATGTGTTCATGCATTTGATTATCATATGAACCTTTTTGTGTGATTACTTGATTGTATGGATTAACTTTTGGCATGAGAACATCATGGAAAGGTGATTTGAATCAAATCAGGAAATTCTACAGTTCTGCATCACGCTTAGCGCCACGAAGTGGGCTAAACGCCAAACCCACTTATTTTTATGTTGCAGTGTCGCTTAGCGCCACTCGAGAAGGCTTAGCGCTAAATGTTTGTTTGGTCATGCTAGCGACATCGAACTGATTTTTCTCTTCTTTCTTAATTCCAATTGCAAACATCATGTGTTCTAACATTCCTAGACATTATTTGAGATGCATTTGATACATGAGCTTGTGTTGTAAATACACAATGCATAATACTTCGGTGTTTTGTGTTTGTATACCCACGTATACATTCCTTTGCTTGCTTTTTGGGTCTAACTCCCTTCTTGCAGGTGTTTTGTGTTTGTATACCCATGTATACATTCTATTATCTACTTTTCGGGTATAATTCCCTTCTTGAAGGTGTTTTGCATTTGTATACCCATGTATACATTCCTTTGCTTGCTTTTCGGGTCTAGCTCCCTTCTTGCAGGTATTTTTGCTTTGGATGTGTATGAACGAGTATACCGTGTGTTTTATTATACTTTGAGCTCTTCTCACCGGTTTACTCTTATTGTGGCATAAAGATTAGTTTTACAACCAAGACAAATATAGGGTAGCCTTCCTTAGATCGCCCGCTTAGGATAGCTCGAGCCTAGACATTAGATTCACATCCTTTGCATGTTGACACGAAGATTCCCCATCCTCAACCATAGGTCCAATCTTTGCATGACAGCATTAGGGCTAGTACTAGTTAGTCTCCCTTTTGTTTTGTTTGTTTCTTTTTGCATCCTTGCATGTAATTAAAGCTAAAACTTGTATCTTTTTCTTTTTTTGAAAACAAAACACTTAATAATGGTTTGAACTCTTTTTCAAGGTAAAAGCAACCAACCAAGACAAACTCTTCGCCTACTTGACGATTTTCTTTTGTGTTTAAAACCTTTTCACAAGTAAAAACACAAAACCCACCAAAACAAATGAGCCAAACTATGGCGCTCTGACTTTCCCATTGCATGCGAGAATACGTAGGCATCTTGTCACGGGGCTCAATCGAGCACAACTTGTAAATACTTCCTTCTTTTCCCCGTGGTTTCTTTATTTTTTTCATTTTCTTTTGCATGTATTGTAGTGTTTGAGCATAGATAGATATAACACACCCTTTAGCTAGAAAATAGAAGTGGATACCGTAGAGTACTATGGGCGCTTGAGGTTCTAATCCCTTCCTTTGTGAGACTAACTCTTACCTAGATTCTCTCGATCTCTTGGTCGAGGACCGATTTCTATCATTCGCTTTACTCGATGTTTTCCTTTCTCCGTCGTGAGATAAAAGACGTTCGATGGCGACTCCATTGATACACTCTTATCAGTCGGAAGTTCAGTAGGGTGGTTTCACTCATAAAGGTACATTCTATAGTTCCTTTATGTGAAATTAAGATGAGCTTGATTCGGAATATCCTTCTCGATCAAAGGAACCATAAGTGTGGAATTTCGCTCATGACCATAGAAATGCACTGCTTGGTGCTAAATATTGTGTTCCAACCATAGTGATTAATGGTCCTGAGTTTTGACTTCCCTAAGTATTGTCTTGGAAGGGTATTGTCTGGAAGAATCGAGGGAGATATATTGCTTGAAGAATTTGCATATTTTTGTGTGTCTGAAACAACCCGGTTGAACTTCCAACTGATAGGATGTATCAATGGAGTCGCCATCGAACGTTTTTTATCTCGCGGAGGAGAAAGGAAAACATCGAGTAAACTTGAGGGTGGGAATCACCTTACAACCGAGATCCGGGTAAGGAGTCTCACATATGAGGGGAAGGATTAGACCCCACACCGTAGTACTCTATGGTATCCACTTCTATTTTCTAGCTAAGGAGTGTGTTATATCTATCTATCACTTAATTGCTACAATGCATGCAAAAGAAAAGGGAAATAAATAAACCACGGGGAAAAGAAAGAAGTATTTACAAAGTTGTGCTCGATCGAGCCTCATGACAAGATTCCTATGTATTCCCTCGTGCAATGGGAAAGTCAGAGCGTCGTAGTTCGGCTCACTTGTTTTGGTGGGTTTTATGTTTTTTACTTATGAAAAAGGTTTTAAACACAAAAAAAAAAAAGAGAAGCTCCCAAGGCTAAGAGTTTGTCTTGGTTGGTTGCTTTTAACTTTGTGAAAGGAGTTCAAACCATTATTAAGTTTTTGTTTTCAAAAGAAAAGAAAGCAAGTTTTAGTTTTAATTACATGTAAGGACGCAAAAGAGACTAAGCAAAGAAAAAGGGGACTAACTAGTACTAACCCTAATGTTGTCATGCAAATATTGGACCCAAGGTTGAAGATAACGAGTCTCACCTATGTAAACATGCAAAGGATGTAAATCCTAATGTCAGGCTCGAGAGCTATCCTAACCGAGCGGTCCTAAAGGAAAACTATCCTATATCCTGCCTTGGTTGTGAAACCAAAGGATGCAAAGGAATGAAGCAATCAAGTGCTTTAAGTACACATAAGCAATGCAATGCACAACAAATGTCATAGAAGCGTGGGAAAAGAGGATGTCCCATAGCCTACAACAAAGAAGTCGAGGGTCGGAAGCAACTAGGAACCAACACATTCTCGATTCCCTGTGAGTGGTATCACCGCATGACATGAATTGTCAAGTGAAGAGAAAATGATGCGAGTTCAGTGATAAATGCGAACCCTAGGAAAGCATGGAGAGTTAGAATAGGGAACTCTTGTCACTTTATTATTTACTCGATAAAAGAAAGCAACACGATTCATGCTGGTGTCAATGACACGACTAGAACTATGTGGGGTCGATCAGGACCCTTTCCGCGTGCCCATCATATCATCATCATATAGAAAGAAATATAAAAAGTGGGACTTTGTTGGTGGTGCCATGTTAGGTTGCCTAACCACTCTTGACTTATGCAAGCACAAATGTAAACACTCATCGAGAATTACCTTCCTATGCACTGGATGATTTTAAACAAACCAAACACAATTAGCATACAATTTGTGGAATGTCTTACACAGTCTTAAAATAGCGACTTTGAGCCCCACTCTCCTATCCTAATCATGGCAATAGAAAGTCAGAAAATCCTAATTCTCATGATCTCTAGGAAAGCTATAAAGAATGCGACAAACATGGGATAGCTAGTACCAAACGGATAGTAAATCCGTAGAGCACTGTGAGTTAAGAATACTTCCAAAAACTTCAAATATTGCAGCCACGTAATAACAGTAAACCGGTGAGAAATGCTCAAGGCATCAATAACATAGACCGAATACGCGCTCATGCGTATCAAGCAATAACACTTGCGAGAGAGGAGAAATCCTAACAAACAGACAATAGAATATACGCATATGCGCATAAGCCAAGTAACATGTGTATACACATTCCGATCAAGTTTACCTGCAAGAAAACCACAAAATGTATAATAGAATGTACGCATATATGCGAAGCCAAGGAACATGTGTATACACATTCCAATCAAGGATATCTGTAGAACAGAAAGTTAGACCAAAAAGAAGATAAAAGAATGCACAGTGTGTGTACAAACGCAAAGCACCTATAAAGAGGAGTAAAACCCAAGAAACAATAATAGAATGTACACGATGTACAAGCCCAAACACCGCAAGAATGTAGTTAGACCAAAAAGCAGATAAAAAGAATGCCCATGTGTGTGTACAAACGCAGCACTGTAAAAAGGGAGTAAAACCCAAGAACAGATAATAGAATGTACACGATGTGTACAAGCGAAACACCCGCAAGAACGGAGTTAGCCAAAAAGTAGATAAAAGAATGCACACGTGTGTGTATAAACACAAAGCACTGTAAAAGGGAGTAAACCCAAGAAACAATAATAGAATGTACACATATGTGTACAAGTATAAAACACCGCAAGAACGGAGTTAACCGAAAAAGGCATAAATAAAATGTACATGTGGGTGCAAGTTTAAAATTGAAAGGTTGTGTCATATGCATTTACAACACAAGCATTTGCATCGATACATCTCAAACAATGTCCCACAATGTTAGAACGTGTGATATTCCGTGTTTAAAAGTCGAAAATGAAGTTTTTAGCTCCGTGTTGCGCTAAGCTCGGTATATGCGCTAAGCGACCTCCGCATGATAAACCCGAAAGTCGAAAATTTACGCTTAAGGCCTCGTGCGCTAAGCGCCGCCTCTCGCACATAAGAATCCAAAGTCATAGAATTGTACGCGTGCCTTGGTAGCACTGGCGTGGCCTGTGAACATGGAATTTTTGCCAACCAAATCTTCTTTCCATGATGTTTTCATGCCAAAAGTCAATCCAAATAGTCAAATAACAAGGGAAAGTGCTTATTGAAAGCACGTAAACTCAAAAGGTCATTATTTGTAAGTAAAATGCAAAAGAATGAAAACATGGAAAAGCAATCATTCAATCCTAAGCATGCAAAGGCAAACATGTCGACATTTTTCAAGAGCATATGAAGAATGCATGTCAAGGAAAAGCATGAATTATCCGCAAGCCGCAAAGGTATGCATGAACATGTGAGGAATGCAAGTTAAAGTAACAATTTTAATGCTCATAGATGCAAACCAATGCATGAACATGTGAAGAATGCAAGTTAAGTTTAAATCACAATATTAGGTGCATGTATATAAGATATGTACAATGAAAATGCACCTAATGATCAAAATGCACTTAAATCGACATTTTGACTCACTTTGCAAACAAATCTACTTTGATTCACATAATTCAATGCATGTTAATCTACCTATATGCTCTCGATGCATGAGCATACAATTGACGTAAAATACACAAATCAAGACCTAAAATGCAAAGAAAATGCAATTACACAAGTGTATGTGTGTGTTGTGCACAAAATTTTCACACCGACGCTAATAACGTCACAAAATTCGATTCAATTCAAAGAATTCAAGATAAACATTCAAGAATCGAATCCACACGAAATTTGCAAGCAATTTCAATATTAAATTTCAAGAAAGCTAAAAGTCAAAAGTAGCTAAAATAAGTGCTTAATTGAACTAAACACTTACTTGCACTTGAAGCTTGAGTCAAACCAAGAAGAATTCTTGAGATCTTGAATTAATGATAATACTTGAAACCAAGCTTAGATCCTTGAAGATCTTGAAGCTTCAATGGAGAATTGAAGAAGATGAAGAAGAATTGCTTAATTCTTGAAGATTGCGTAAGAATCAAGAGAAAAGAGCTTCTTCTAGATTGAATCCACGAAGGAGAAGAAAAGGAGAATCCATAAAGAAGTCTCTCCGATGAGAAGATGTAGTTCTCGATAAATCGCAGGCTACGCTTAGCGGCAAGGGGCGCGCTTAGCACGGTCTTTGATGGTGACCGGTGCTAGGGAGGAGCAAGGTGGTGGCCTGTGGTGGTTTCTTAGAGGAAAAGTTGTTTCATTTTGATTTTTTGTACTTGTGAGTTCAGAGAGAACTAAAGAGAGTTAAGAGTGATTTTGTGTGTAATTTGAGAAAATGATTGTCCCCTTCTATTTGTGAAGGAAAAAATATATTTATAGTATGAGAGTTCTGGACTTTGAGTGCCTTGGATCCACAATTAAGCCCAAATCATGATTATCCGAATAAGTTTCATAATTAGTCCAAAATAGACAAATCCATCAGGAATTTTAAGTTGTAATGTAAACGAAAGATGTCTGGAATGTGATTTCAATTGCTTGAGTCAAAATTTTGACTCAATCCGATGAACTTTCAAGGAGATATGAATTTTTGAAGTTTCAAGACAAGCCAGCAATTGACACATGCAAAATTTTCAACGCCGGAGAAAATGCCTCAACGAGGGTCTTCTCGATCAAAATTAGTGAGTGTTTCGAGACAATCAAGCTAACAAAAATTTTGAACTTTTGGCACTGGTCCCATCTCGCTTCGATAAAAATACAGCGAGATATGATTTTTCAAAGTTCGCGAACCGATGAAAATTGCCTGCTCACCAAAATTGTGTCCAAGAATAAAAAATGGTCATAAACGGTGAGGAATCAGCTCCCAAGTTGTGAATGAAAATTGTAGAGGGCTTCGATATGAAATTTTAGAAATCTACCCTACCAATTTTGAGTTTCCAGCTAGAGATATGTTTTATGTTAGTACGCACACGGTTCAAAGACTAAAATTCGCTTAATCCTTTGAGAAATTGATTTTTCCGGGACCTTCTCGATAATTTTCTTTTGGTTTTCAAACAAAAGTTGTATATAATAATGAGAGGGACTTTCCAGTAAAAATAATAAGAAAACACACGACGAGCTGAAAGATACGCCTTCTGAGGTGCCCAAAACGCACTGAAAACCCGAAATTCACTTTATTGAGAAATAAGTAGATAAATTATTTTCTTTGACGGAACGGCCTCCGATCTGAATGGATAAACTGAGTACATATTGAAATGACCCTGAGCTTATGGAACCGAACCAAAATAGCTTTCCACCGTAATATGTTGTATTGAGCATGCGAATCAAGAACATCGATATCTGATTCAAAGTGATTTGAGACAACCAAACGCCATTTCTTTCACCACTTGGGATACTTTGTACCGGTAACCCGATGATCAACGCTATGCATGCAACTACATGTATGTTTGTGCAATCAATTATAAGCTTTAAATATGGAAAAGAAGAGGGTAAATTTTGGGGTACAATGTCATACCTAGGCAAGTTCTGTTCTCGAAACCTATTAGAGGGAATCTCCTCCGTAGATGCTGCATATGGCATCCATCATCTCAAAGTCATAATGAAAGTATGAAGAAAAGATTATTGAGTCAGGGCTTATGTTATCCCCTATTTTGATTGTCCGCCATGAAGCTTGATCTGGCACAGTATGTGCTTCCCATATCCCCAAGTGCTATAGATGATGTCATATCTAATGTTTGAACATTGTCTTAATGTCTTTAGTCTTAATGTTTGTATTTTTGCTTAAGAATAAGTTTAAAGTGTGAAGATGAGATCAGTTAGTATTATCTAGTGTGAGTAGATAAACCTAATTGAACAACTTCAAGTACTTTGACGGAGACTAAGTACTTATTAGTATAAAGCTTGAATGCAAACTACGTACACTTTGTCGAAAGCTGAGTAAGTGTCTGATGTATTCATGGTATATTATGAACTGAGTGTAAATATTAAGTTTATTTTAATCTTCACAAGTTTAGGATGTGTGGCAACAGTATCTGGTGATTGTATGAAGAGTTGATTCAATGTTAAGAGATGCATGATGCTTACAAATATCTTGATGGGAGCTGGATATTTGTGTGGAAACCTGAATCAAGAAGTGATGAAGTCTTTGATGTATATAAGAGAATGTTCTACATGAAGATGTGACATCACAACTGTTGAAGACGCCATATATTAATATGAGGGAAGATAAGGTCCAAACTTATCTTTTGAAGACGTATCTTTGGTCATATGTGTGGTTGGTAATGTGGTTTCTTTTATTACAAGTAATACAGTGTGGCAATATGTATCTTGTGCAGCAAGTAAATAAGGATTCCTAATTTGGAAACTGTGGCAAATTCCAAATAAAGAATGCTTCTAGTATTATAAGGACCAACATCAAATATGTCCTTTTTTTTTTTAACTCAGGGGGAGTAACAGTATTATGGAAAGCTTCATCTTAGAAACTAAAAGGGGAGAAAGGATGATATTAAGGGGGAGCAACTGTTTATATGTGTTAATTGTTTATGTGATGATGTTTATAAAATGAGCAAATGGCTATGTGTTTGCATCTGTGAATGTCTCATCTGATGTTTAGACATTTATTCTTCTTGATGCTGATTATGATGAGCTAATATGTATGTCAAGCTACAACTGAGGGGGGGAAACTATTATGTAGCAAGTGCAAAAGGATGTTGGGAATGTCCTAAAAGATGTTGGAACATCAATATTATTGTGGATCTGAAGAAGAACTATAATCTGATTAATTTAATGGATTCAGATTCTATCTCATGGTCACTTAAAAAGGAGTTACGGCAATATGTGAACAGTTAGAAGCAGAAGTGAAGAGTGTCTCATAGTAAAGATTCCCATGATCTAAAAAATTGAGTCACATTAAGTGAGCAGACAATGACTGATTGAATGTTAGGACATTATACATAACATGTCTCTACATGGACAACATAAGTGGAGTGATCGATGCATGCATTGGAAATGTTTTAAATCAAAAGAAACAATCAAGAGATATTAAAGGCATTCAAAGATAGCTCGATGGTGGACAATAAGTCATTACATTAAATTATTTAACCAAAAATTAAGTTTAATTCCTAAGAAATTCGCCTTATTTATAAGAGAATTAAGCTATCCTCTAACCACGAGTGAGCATTCATATTTTCACCATCATGCTTTTGTTAAGGTTTGGAAAAACGTGTCGGATCTGGTTTGGTGAGGGCTATCATTGTCAAATCTTATCTAAAAACGGGAGAGAATTATCATCACAAAGATATGTGAAGTAAGAGAGTAAAAGTAAGAAAGCGAAACTATGTCTAAGTCACAAATCGAATACAAAACAACCAAATTATTTGTGACTTGTGATATGAGTTTTGAACACAATTGTGACTTATGTTCTGAAGGGAGAAATTCATAATACTACTTGAGAGGTAGTTTATCTCCCACGACCTCTTTTTTCCACCACCTAAGACAAGAACTGTTCTTGCCTTACGGGAATGAGAGATATTCTTTCGTAAGAATCGAGCTTCCTTCCCTTTAACTTGTTGGTTCAATGGCATAAACCAAAACACGAGAAGATATCAAACCGATGTTAAGACATTTTCCTTAATCGGCTGCACTGCACAGACTCGTAAACACCATCAAGATCCCTCTCAAGTCCGCTCTACTCCCAAGACATGAAGTCAAGACCATTTAAATTGTTAATTTTCAATTTTAATTTGTAAATTGTTGTTTTTGTCTTGGTGTAACTATTTGTAATTGTACTTATTTGTTTTAGCTAAAATTTTCCAAAGGGGAGATTGTAAGTTCCTCGGTTTTATGGATTGGCTAAATTTTAATAAAACAAATAATAAAGAATAATGTATTGAACAATAGGATATTTAACTTGATGTAATCCTATTATAATATTCGAACATGTTGTGTTGAAGATTTTCAACATTTGGAACATGTCAAAGAGGATGTCGTGACATCAGATATTAGACACCACGCTACTGAATTGTTAAGTTTGTTATAGTTCTGGTTTTAAATTATGCAGAATATTCTGAGAATATTATGCAACATATGTGGCATGTTTGTCAAGGCATTTGTGGAGGTCCAGAAGCTAAGGAGAAAAATCAATAAGGACCTTGATTGTAGAAGAAGTTATTTGCTTGTTTGTTTTTCTGCAGAGTTTGTTACTGCAATATGTTACAACTTTATGTTGTTGTTTGAAGGCCCAAATCCAGTTGGGTAGAAGGTTATAAATAAGCAATTTGAAACCTAGTTTTAGTAAGCTAGCCGGTTTTAGAAATATGTAATCTTTAGGATTAGCCATGTAAGTGAACCATCCGGATTGTGGGATGGTCACTAATTTGTACCTCAAGCCCGTGACAAGAAGACTATTTTACTCACCGTGTCGTGAAGTAATGAGCTAGCTTGTGTTCTTGGAAGAAGTCAGGAAGCAATTCCAAGTTTATGAGTCACGAGTTTGACTGCTTGTGTTTGGAGTGATGTTTTGAAACTAATTGTTTTTGTTGCATGGGTTTGCACCAATAGGTACCACTAAGGAGTGAACAGAGGTTCTCTTGTCTTAGATGGGTTTCTAAGATAAAGGTTTAATGGGTAGTGATTAGGTAAATCGAATATTTCTGATTCAGAAACCGAGGTTGTTTACATAAAATAATACTACCGATAATGAAGTCTTCTTCCGGTTTGGTAGCCCCAGATGTAGGTTGTCGAACCGAACTGTTAACAATTTTGTTGTGTTTTATTATTTTCCGCACCGTTGTATTCTACCTTGTCCGTGTTAGTTTTAATGTCGATCGATGTCTCGACATCCTTATGTGACATCCGAGTTTGTCTGCATTGCACTCTTCACAAGATCATCCAACCGATTATGTCAACTTGGAGATGGAATGAAGGGTGAAATCAAGGGAGTAGGCAAGACAAATTGCACAAAAAGTCTTAACATTGAATATGTATTACTTGTCAAAGGATTAACATCCAACCCGATTAGCATAAGTCAACTATGATCAAGGGTCAAAGTAAACTTCACAAGAATTGAATGTATCATTAAAAATAAGAAAGGTGAAGTTACTATGAGAGGTACGAGGAACAAGGATAATCGCATCATGGGTTCCCAAGATACAAGCTATCTCACTTGTGTTGAGTGCAAACAAGTGAGAGCGAAAAGAAAAATTTAATTCAACCGATCTCAATGTTCCACGAGATTTCTTGACATCATATAACCCTCGCAAGAGTTAATGATCACCAATGAAAGAAGACTATGGATCCGACCAAAAATTTATCAATTAAAATTGGTCAACTGTTATTCAAGAGGATGGAATTTATGTGAAATTTCAAAAGAGAGCAAGGGTCTGCTTTTCTAAATAAATTATAGCAATTAAAAGCAAAGGGAACGCATTAAAGGTCTTAAATTTTCTAAATACCACTTAACTTTGTTGAAACATGATATTCAACATATAAAAAGCCCACACCAAGTTCAAACATTTCAAATTTCCCCTACACACTATACAACCTCTGAAAACTACAATATCATCATCTCCTACCTCTAGAAAACAACTTTTAGTCCTCCACCGTCAAGATGTCTCAACAAACTGAATCTCGACCAAGCAACATCAAAGAGAATATCTCAACTAATGAAGCCTAGACATAACTCCTCTCTCCATAATACCATGCTCGGATGCAAGACCTAAAAGCTTCGCAGACTCGCCATGCAATACATCCAAGAGACACTTTTTCCCAAAGTAGGTAATACTTAATCTTATTCTTAATAAATCGATCAAGATGCCATAGATGTGGATAGGGTCATAAGGAGATTAATCACCAAGACCATAAGTGTGGTATTCCTATTCAAGGGATTATTATCCTCTTGCCCAATTACTTGTCGAGGCTGCCCTAAAGGGCCTGACTCTCTGTAATGGAAGAATAGAATGTTGAAGGGGTCTTGGAAAAAGAATTGAGACCAATCTTGAGAAAGTCACCTAATGTTGAAACATTACTTAGAAAGAAGTCTCCTCTAGCAAGAATGCCGACATGAGTCCAACAAGAGCATCTCCAAACAAAAAGGCGGATTCAAACCCTAAAAGGAATGAGAACAATGTGGCTGAAGAAGTTGTAGATATAGATGATCTGTATGACAATGAGCTAATTATCAATGTAACCCTGGGATTGCAAAAAGGTTAAAAACAATAAAGGGCGAGGTAGTTATTCAAGCACTCCATCCAAGCCTCACAAGAAGAAGGTTATGTGGAGGAGAAAGGCATGGAACAAAGTTGTTCCATCAAGCAAGAGGAAAATTAGGTCTGAATCTGACTCAAACTATAATGTTGAGGATGATGTCCCAAACATCACACTTGTGAAGAAGTACATAATTCAGAGGTCTAGTGATGATGTACATGATGCTACAACTAACAACATATCCTTTCACTTCATCAAATTTGCGCAAGATGGAAATATATCTACTAGAGGAGACTAGCCTGGAAAGAGAACTTGTAAAGATTCCTTAACATACAAGGAAATCATCAACTTAATATCCTGTGTCGGGTTGATAAAAATTGTGACCAAGCTTCCCAAATGTTATGAAATTATAGTCAAGGAGTTCATAGTTAGCATCCTTGAGGATTGGATGACAAGAGAAACAATGAATTAAAGAAAGTCTATGTTAGAGGGAAGTATGTTGAATTCTCACCTACCATTATCAATAAATATCTAGGAAGAAGTGAGAAAGAAGAGTGTGTGCTTGAAGTAACTGATGACCAAGTATGCAAGACTATCACTGCTAACCAAGTAAGTGCTTGGCCTATCAAAGGAAAATTGTCAGCTGGAAAGTTGAGTGTGAAATATGAAATCTTACATAGAATTAGAGTGAAAATGGGTGCCTACAAATCACACCTCAACAATTTCAGTAGGGTGGGAGATTTATTTATAATGTACGCATGAAGATACCATTTGATTATGGTACCTACATATTTGATCATACAATCAAACATGTCGATACATGTTCTACAAAGCTGCCCATTGCCTTTCCCACTTTGATATGTGGCATAATCCTCCAACAATATCCAAGAATCATGTCCACCCTGGATGCTAAATGCAAAAGAGGAATCCCATTGACAATTCACCTAAAATCGCTATGGGGAACATGTCACAAACATTGTCTCAACATCAAGAATTGCCGCAACCAAAACCACAAGTGTGGATTTGATTGTTGAACCGACAAGCTCGCAAAGAACTAGATGAGGCTATACGATAAGCTCATGAAGGAAGTCAAACTTGAAGAAACCATCCAAGCTCTTAAGAGGAATGCTATCATAAGTGTTGCACATGAGGTGCAAGAAGAAAATAACTCGTAAACTCAAGGCTCTTCGTAAGATGGATCTGAAGTGGAAGTCTGAAATTCGCACTTAAGTTTCATAAAACTTATCGTGGTCTATATTTAACTCTAGAATACAAAGGAATTAGTAGTTGAATATAGAATTTATTTTTGTCATCCCCTATGAGTTAAGTGTGTTTGGCATATTATGGCTCAAATGGGGATAATGAGTGGACTGTGTGAATGTGAGCTTGAATATGATGTTGTGTGATGTTGTGTGATGTTGTGATGTTGGTAGTTTGATACGTGGGAACAGCTTAATATGTGTGATTCCAAATGTGATCTGATGTGTGTGTGGGGAGAAATGACATTGGTGTGCATCCGTGAATGTTCTAATTAATTTTTGAACATATATTTTCTCATTGTTGTATCTCGATACTGTGATGCGATTTTATTGCGCTTACCGCTATATGTGCTTAACTCGCTAATGTTGATTGTGATGTTGTTTTTGTAAGGCTTGTACCCTACTAATGTTTTAGCTAAAATTTGCCAAAGCGGGAGTTTGTTGGTTCCGTTGATTGGCAACAATTTTGATAAAACATTTTGCTCATAAAAATGCCATGAAGTATATGAAACTACAGCTTATGAAGATGTCACACAGATGTCCGACATGTGAAAATGATCGAACTAGTTTTAAGTTCGATATCTTAGAATCGTTTGTTTTCAATTATATGCTTCGATTAAGGAAGCTTTAGAACGATCTTCGACAATATATTTTATGAGCTTTAATCCTACTTTCATGGAGAAAGATTAGGATCGTTGAAGACAAAAAATGAAGCAACCCTAGTCCGTTGTAATCTATAAAAGGTCGCTAAACCTGCTTTTTAAGTTGGCTATTCCAGAAGAACTTAAATGTAGGATTTTATATTGTTGGTCGTTAATTTTATTGGTTGTTTATTTTGAGCCTCTCTAGTATTAATTGATACTTGAGTAGGACGTTATTAGAGTTGTAATCTGTTAATCATCATAAGCTTTGAAGCAAGGATGATTATGTGTCTTCGAAGAGTATCTTCAATATCGGTTCTTGTTAATTGTCATTATGTGTTACTGTGGGGAGGAGTGAGGTTCCCATATCTAGGATATGTTTCTTAGGTAGAAGGTCATTGGGTAGTGATTAAGTGAGGAGTGTAAATAGGGAAGTTTAACTCTGAATTAATACTTCTAGTAGTGGACTTCATCTCTGGCTTGGTAGCCCCCAGACGTAGGTTTGTTTGAACCGAACTGGGTAAACAATTCACTTTGTTTTTATTGTTTTCTGTCTTTAAAATTTTGTATTGTTAGTTGTTCACATAATGATATCAATGTCGTGACATCACCTTACATCACATACCGATACTAGAATTTCACTTAACTTTGCATATTTTAAAAAATTAGTTTCTTATCTTTAAAATATTTTTAAAAAAATTCAACACTTCTTGAATTGAGTTTGACCTTTGGTAATTTTTTTAGAATTTTTAGTTGGTGTTTTGATACACTTTGTGTATTTCATCATTATATTCCAATTAATTAACCATTTAAAAAATATTTTTGTATATTATATTACTTGATTTTTTATTTTTCCTCTTGTTGGTTCCGACTTGGTGTGTGTGGACCTATTTTGGGTCGAAGTTTCATCAACATCAATGGAACTTAGGTGATGATCAGTCAAAAGGCCCAATCCACCAAGATAGTTGATGGATTTTGATGAAGTTAGACCTAATGTTGGTTCTCTTGTGACATTCTCCTTCCATCTTCATCTATCCACTTCTTCTTTTTTCCTTTTAAGAGATCATTAGTGGCCCAAACTTTATGTCTAAAATTATCTAAGTATGATTGATTATTGAACCATGGTTTAAGACCTTAAGCTTGTTGTTAGAAGGATTTGATTTTATCAATCCTCTAATAAGTCTTCATCAAATTTGGCCTAGGTTCAATATTTAATCATCATTGACCACTTACTGTGGATTTCCATTTTCTTATTATTTACTTGAGATGATTCTTAGTGGCACATGTTGTATCTTTTTGTCTAAGGATGGTTGATTGAGTATCATAGGTCCACCACCTTTGAAATTCATTGTTACAATGTTTTGATTCTATCAATCCTCTAATGAGTTTCATTAACCTATGACCATGTTCATCATTCAATCATTATTGATTATCCTTGTAATCATTAGCTATTAACTACTAACTTCTAACTGATTGATAATTAACTTTACTTTAAGCATTTTAGTTTATGCTTTTACTTTGTGTATTTTATCTTTAGCATTTACATATCATGTTATTTGCCTTTGCTCATTTGATCTTCATGTTATTTTATATTTGCTCACTTACATTTCCTTTCTTTTAAAGATATCTCATAATCTAACTTGAACCTTAAAAGACTTAATTCTTTGTGGACTATTTGGTTACTATTCTTAGCATTATAGAGTTATGGACTTTGGACTTAGGATTAGAAACCTTGACACTGGAGAACTTTGGGATCTTTATTTTATATTGTTATCTTATTGTGTATTGGGAACTTTGTGTGCAAATGTTGTTCTATTGGCTTTAAGTGATCTAAATGATACATGGCTCAATATTGATGACCTTGCTTTGGGTTTTAAAACCCCGAATTTCTTTGATACTTCCTTATTTAGGATTTATTTTCACATGATGATTGATATACTCTTGGTCTACTATGTGCTTGTGGCTTTTAATCCAAAGGATGTGAATTTTATATTAACTTCATTATGTTAAGTGTTGACTTCTTGTTTGGTTAGACTTTTCCTTACCCTAGCTTTTACTTTATGCTTTAGGATAGTCTCTTCATCTCCTCTCATCTTCTTTAATTTTCAAAATCTCCTCTCTTTTTCAAAGGATTCATATTATCTAGCTTTAACCACTTTCATAAGAAACTTGGACTTAGGTCCATGCATTTTCAAACTCTTTTTCTTAATCTACTCCTTGATCAACTTAATCGTACTTTGACATATTTTTGAAAGACTAAAATTCATTAACCTCACTCAATTTTCTCCGGGTCTTAGTGCATTTCTTACTTTAAAATCTTTTCTTTAAAATTAACCAATACACCAACTTTAGTCTTTTTTACCCAAACAACATAAATTTTGATTTCAACATTGCACATTATTGATATGTAGGCCTATAGCTCATTGGAAACTTTATCAAATCAAAATTGTAAATATACTTCTTTTCTCATCTCCACCATCTATTTTGTAAATACCTTCTTTATAGCCAAAATACACATATTTTCAAAGAGGTTCATCTGAGTATCGTAGATGTTTAGGTGCTTATAACATTCCCTTTGGCAAACCAATCCACCTTACCTTGATCTCTTCTCTTGGGTTTTGATCGCATATAAAATCCACGAACCGAGATATGTAATCGGCATATCCCCGCTAAGATAATCATACCGCCGAATAGATACCCAAGAGCTGCCTATAAGATAAAGGAAGGTAAAGAGATAGTTTCACATATAACCCGCCATTATGGAGACGCCAAGACCAAGTTGTCTCTAGGAGGTTACCCAAGTCGGCACAAAGACGAATCGCCACTTTAAGCTCCGACGCAAGCACATTATTCTTAATAAATGGCAAGCAATAAAGTTATAAAGAATGGCTTCACAATTATGATTGATGAAGGGTCATGGTAGTTACAGAAGCGCTTAACGAGGTCCCAAGACTTCTTATATTGGGATCCCACCACGGATAAGCAAGACATTCAATAGCTTGGAGTTCAAGTTACTTTGCTTGAGCCTCCAAATCCCTAAACATACTATATAGTTTTTCTAAGAATAAATAATCAACGCCTGCTTTGAATTAATATTATATTATATTAATATTTTCAATTACCGATCGATATTTATTTATATTTAGACTAAATATATTAATCGATATATATATATATGATAATATATTTATGTTTTGTTCGGTCCGCTTTTATTCCGCTCGGTTCCAGAAATATTATTCGGACTCGATATTTAATTCTCGAATTATTGAATTAATTAAATTAATGATATAATTAAGTTAGGGGTGGGGAGCAATTAGTGAGGATTGTTTTCACCCTTGTTTCTAGTAAGAAACACATTATAAACCATTTCTCCTCATTTTTCTTCCATTTCAAAACACAAAGCCAAATAGAAACTTGGAAGCTAGTAAGAAACATAAGTTATAAAACCACGCTTCCTCATTTTCTTCCCATTTGGAAAACAAACCAAACTTAGAACTTTGAGAGAAAATAGGGTTTGGGAAGAAGAAGAAGAAGAGGAGCAAGAGAGGAAGAAGAGGAAGAACATGGGCAAGCTTGTGGATTGAGCTTTGTAGAATCATCATGGATCATCAAAACTAGAGGTAAGGGGTTTGATTTTCCTTTCCATATAGTTAGGGTTTGATAGATATGGTGAATTTGGGATAGAAATTGATGTGGTGATTTATGAGTTGTATGTATGATTGTTGAATAACTTAGCAAGGTTGAGTTAGGAGTATAGATTGTGGGTTTAGTTTGTTGTAAGCTAGCAAGAATAGGTTGCAAGCATGAAGAAAAATAACAAAACCGGTTTTGAGTGAAGTTTTCATCGAGTCCATCAACACGGGTCGTGTTGATTAACACGGGCCGTGTTGTCCTCTTGCATAAGAAATCTTGTTGCCGTGTCCATCAACACGGTCGTGTTGATCAACACGGTGCCCGTGTTGATTCACTAACTTTGGTGATTTTGTGTTTTCTTGGGGCTTTTCGACACGGGTCGTGTTGATGCAACACGGGCCCGTGTTGATGCATCCGTAGCCTCCAAAATTTGATTTTTCGCACTTATTTGGAACCCGATTGTGTTCCAATTTTCCGATTTCGCACGACGACGAGCAAGTTGTCTGAATTCAACGAAATTGATGTGCTAGCTAAGTTCGACGTAGAACGTGTGGTGAGGTTAGTTTTAGAAATTACAAGTTTTTACGAGATGACCCGAAATAGGCTTAATTACGGTTTAATTGAATCGGATTCGTTTTAGTGGATTTAGGACACGTATGGACAATCCAATTGCAACGTTGACGATTATGATTAATGTCGGTTATTATGGATGGCTTTCGCGACGATTATAGGGGTTCGACTATTTTTTTCCGTATTCGGAATTTAGTGAATGAATCGATAATGATGTAGTGTGATTAAACATAATGTTGCGACGACGTATTACTTAATGAATACTTGTGATATGCGATGTGATGATATATGTCTTTGTATATCATGATGTGATGATTATATTGATGTTGTTAATAAGTTCTTCCGATTTATGAATGCATGACTTTTAATGATGATGAATTATTAGTGATGTTTTGCATAATGCAATTATGATGCGATGATACATTTATCTTGATGTGGATAAATTATGGCGATGTGGGCTTTATGCCAATTTTGATGAGCGATGATGGTGTTTTGTGTTGTGTTGTTTTATTGTCGAGTCACATACATTGCATTGGCGATGATGGGCTTTTATGTCAAGCGACGAGGCTTTTATGCCAAGCGATGAGGCTTTTATGCCAAGTGTTCCTAATTATGGACAAAGCGACAGGTACCACATGCATAACATAGTCGTGTCTCATGGAGTCGGTTATGTTTATGTTTGAGTTGTTTGGCGTTGGGTTTTAATTGATGAACGATGTTAAATTGCGATGATATATGATGCTTTGTTTGGTGATGATCTTTATGATGAACATGAAATGAATATAACTTAATAATTTCATGATAACTATACGATGAATATAAATGATGAGTTTTGCGATGATTTAACTTGATGAAATGCTTAATGCAAATACGATGTGATGATATTTGTGACGATGGGCTTTTATGCCAAAAGCTTAATGGGATTTTATGCCAAAAGCGACGATGGGCTTTAGCCAATTTGTGATGATTTGTTTATGTTGCTTATGTCATTAGCATTATTTAATGTTGTTGGTTGATGTTGTTGTTTAAGACTGCCATATTAATTAGTGATGTATTAGCTTGTGACGATTTCGTGGTGATGAGGTTTATGTGTTGTTGTGATGATTTGTGTCGATGAGGTTAAGGCGATTAAGTGTAGATTATACACTTAGAATGACGATCAAAGTAGGTGAGATTTAGATAGGTGTTGGAATGTACTCACTAACCTATATCTTTTATAATTCCAAAACTATATATATATATATATATATATATATATATATACTTATCATGCCTTTAATTATATGTTTTGGAGTATCTCACCTTTACTTGTTTCACAAGTACCTTTATATTGGTAACGCAGTGTTATGAAGACGGAGATTATAGCTGCTATTAGTTGAGTCGGTGTCGCTCTGATACGTAGCACTCGGGGGGAATATTTATGTCGTCTTGTTGTTGTTTCTTTTTGTTGTTTTCCTTTGTAAATAAGAATCATACTTTATGAAAATATGATTTATTAAGGAAGTTTATTAAAGAAGATGTTTTGATGTGTTTGAATCAATTTATGTCTTCCTACGATTCTATGTATCCTAGATTTATAATTTAAAGCAAATTGTTTAAAGTGAGTTATTTTGAAGGTGTGATGCCTCAAGATTTAATTTATGAAATTTTTAAATTACTCTGATTTTTGCATATTAAACTTTGGGTAATATTGGGGTGTTATATCCATCATGGGGCCCGGTGAAATTTATCCTAGGCCAACGTGATAGTATCTGAAGAAATGATGTCATCAACACCACCAACTGATCCATCGGACTTGGCACAGTTGTTGGCCATGATTGACGATTTGCGTCAGCATAATGACACCCTTCAAGATAGTGTCCAAGCTCTTCAGCAGAGGAGCAGGAGGTAGAAATAATGGAGCCGCAACCTCTATCCCAGGTTATCTGGGATGATCTTGTTCCGGAGAATTTTAAGCCTCCCATTCTGGCAATGTATGAGGAGAAAAATGATCCTCAAGAGCATATTATTTCACTCAATAATACCATGGCGTTAATAGGAGCGTATGATTCCTTGAAGTGAAAACTAATGGCTGGTACTTTCAGGGAATCTATGCTACGATGGTACATGGGCTTTCCACAACTCTCGGTGGTAAGCTACCATAATTTTACCAGAAAGATAATTCAGTACTTCTCTGCATACTGTCAGGAAGCTGCCAGTAGAGTCGCTGTGTAACTACATGGCTAGATTCAATGAGGAAACTATAAAGGTTTCCCACCCTAATCAGGAGATCTTTGTAGCAGCATTTCAACACGGACTTAAAGTCGGGCAATTCAACGAATCATTGGCTCAAAATCCGGCTAGGAGTATGGACAAAATTATCACCCGGGCGGAGTGTTATGTGAAAGGTGAGGAGAGAAACATGGAAAACATGACCTGTGATGCTAAGGAGAAAGGCAAGGGGCGAGATGATATATCAGATCAGAAAACCCGATCCCGGGATCAGTTAATGTCCCAAGAACGAACCCGGGAGAGGCGACCTCAGCCACGGTCACGTCAAACCCGATCCCGGGATCAGTTAATGTCCCAAGACATCTTGAAGGACGTGAACCATTTGAATCTATTCCCTAAGCCATGGAAACCTGGATCAGTAAATGCTACCATGGGAAAGAATCTGGAGGCTTGGCGTGCTTACCATCGCATCAGAGCGCACACGGCGGAAGCTTGTGTTCAGCCATGCAAGGACATAGAAAATAGATCCGTATGCAAGTTATTGTCCTATGTGAAAGATAGCCCGGGGAAGGACGACAAGCATAGTCCACCACCAAAGCGGGAGGAAGCTTCGGGTTCTCCATCAAAAAAGAAGGGTAAGGTAGACAAGGAGGTGTGTGAGGCAAGATTAACCCGACATACGCTTAACACCATATCAGGTGGATTCGCTAGAGGTAGATCCACCATCTTAGCTCGGAAGAGGTATGCCCGGGGAGTAATTCATGTTGCTCAGCTTGGGCCAACTGATAAGGATCCCGGGGTAGTAACTTTTCCCGAGAGGACTCGAATGGCATCTTGCCTCGTGAAAACAACCCCATGGTCATAAAGGTGCAGATCAGAGGTTGGGGTGTGAAGCGAGTACTGGTAGATATGGGAAGTTCAGCTGACGTTATGTACTGGGAAGCTTTTAAGGGGATGGATTTTGACCCCAAGGAATTGCTACTGTTCAGTGGAACTTTGGTGGGTTTTTCCAATGGTGTAAGTTAGCCACCCAATGTTGACCACTTTTGGGACAAATGAAATGCCAAGGAGGTCTGCCTGGCACTGTGGTTAACGCCTCCTCACCATACAATATCATCATCGGCCGACCATCCTTCAATGCTCTGGAGGCGGTTTTGTCAACATTGTACCTCACCAAGAAGTACCCATTAGGTGAGGTCCGCGTTGGTATTGTCCGGGGAGACCAAGGATTGGCCAGGAAATGTTACAAAGATAGCATGAAGATCAAAAAGAAGTTGGTGCCTATCGAAAAGCCAGAAGATTATAAAGTTAACATGGTAGATATCGATCCTAGAGAGGATCCAAAAGAAGACTGCTTAACTCCCCAAGAGGAGACGAAGGAGGTACAGATTGTTTCTCAGCCTACGGAAGTCACTCACTTGGGAACACAATTATCCGTCGAAGAAGAGGTCGGGATAATCGAAATTCTGAGGAAAAATTTGGACCTCTTTGCTTGGAAACCCGCGACATGCCGGATCGACCCAGATGTTATGTGCCACCATTTGCCCTGACCCGGATGTCAAGTTGATATCTCAATGAAAAGTAAAATGGCGAAGAAAAGAGGAAGGAAATTACAGGAGGTTTAGAAGTCGATCAAAGTCGGGTTTTTTGGCGAATTCTAGTATCCAACCTGGCTGTCAAATGTAGTCGTGGTCAAGAAGAAGATCGGGAAGTAGAGAATGTGCGTTGACTTTACAGATCTTAACAAAGCATGCCCAAAGGATCCCTATCCGCTACCTCACATTGATCGGCTGATTGACGGGGCTTCGGGGTTCCAACTCCAAAGTTTTTTAGATGCCTATTCAGGGTATAATCAAATCATAATAAATTCAGCAGACGCTTCAAAAACAGCCTTCATGACAGATTGAAAGAACTATTACTACAGGGTAATGCCCTTTGGTTTAAAGAATGTCGGCGCGACTTATCAGAGGCTCATGGACATGGGTTTTTCCCCATAAATTGGACAAAATATTGAAGTGTAGGTGGATGACATGGTGGTCAAGACGACCAGAAGCATGTTGTTGATATAGAGGAAACTTTTGCATCAATTCGAAGTATAACATGCTACCGACCGGATAAATATACTTTTGGGGTATAGGTCAGGAAGTTATTGGGCTTCATGTTGACAAGCCGGGGAATAGAGGCCAACCCGTACAAATGCCAGGCGATGATTGACATGAGGAGTCCAACTACCATCCGTGAAGTTGAACAACTAACTGGTCTGTTGGCTGCATTATCCCGTTTTTTGTCTTGTGCAGGTGACAAATCAATGCATTTCTTTGCGACTATTAGAAATAGGGCAGATTTTGAATAGATTAATGCATGTGAGAAGATGGGTCAAGGTACCATAAAATTGAACGTTTGGCCCTGGCTTTGGTGACAACAGCTCGGAAGCTAAGGCACTACTTCCACGGATATCCTATCTTGGTAAGAACGAACTTTCCGCTGAAACAGATATTTAAAAAGCCGAATATGGCTGAAAGAATGGTGTCATGGGCAGTGGAGTTGTCCGAGTATGACATCGACTTCACCCCTCGCGTCAGTATAAAGTCTCAAGTCCTAGCAGATTTTATGGTGGAATTTAGCTCCCCACTTGGGAATGATTCAGCAGCAAGATGGATTCTTTTCGTTGATGGATCGTCAAACTTGAAAGGTAGTGGATCCGGTATAGTCTTGGAGGGACCTAGAGACATAGTGCTAGAATATTTGTTATGGTTCGGTTTTCAAACAAGTAACAACCAAGCCGATTACGAAGCTCTGATAGATGGTCTGAAGTTGACTTTTAATATCGAGGTAACCCATCTACTTGTCCGGACAGACTCTCAATTGGTGGCCAGGCAGGTAGAAGGAAGTTTTCAAGCAAAAGACCTCATCTTTATAAAGTATGTCCAACAGGCATTACTATTGTGTAAGAAGTTTGAAGGGTTTGAGACTTTCCATATCGCTATAGAAGAAAATGCTCGAGCTGACCTCCTAGCTCGTCTGGCTAGCGCTAAGGGGTCGGGAATGAATAAATCAGTGATTTAGGAGACTTTAACATTATCGAGTATTGAAAGGGAAAAAGTGCTTGTAGTTGGGGAAGAAACTGGTTGGATGACTCCCATCATCAAGTATCTTCAGCAAGGTGTTTTACATAGTGACAAGGAAGAAGCTCGGCGGGTGAAGAATATCTCGGCGAGGTTCGTGATAGTCGCTAACAAACTTTATAGGCTGGGGAGATCTACCCCTATGTTGTGATGCGTGTCCGAGGAGGATGTTACTCTGGTAATAAAAGAGGTTCATGAAGGTATTTGTGGAAATCACATTGGTGGTTGGTCCCTGTCCAATAAGATATTGCGCGTGGGGTATTTTTGGCCTACCATGTTGAAGGATTGTACTCACTTTGTTACTCATTGTGTAAAATGCCAAACGTTTGCACCTAGCATCCACACACCGTCCAAGCTTCTTCACTCCGTAGTGGTTTCGTGGCCTTTCCATCAGTGGGGGGCTGACATTCTCGGACCATTTCTTGTGGCTCTGGGACAGTTAAAGTTTCTCATCGTAGCTGTTGACTATTTCACAAAGTGGGTGGAAGTCGAGGCAGTTGCCCGGATAACAGCGGAAAGAGTACGTCGTTTTTATTGGAGAAATATAATTTGTTGCTTCAAGCTCCCACGGATCATCGTATCCGACAATGGGACCCGCTCAAGTGCTTATGTTGTTGATTTTGCGGGACCCTTGAGTTGTGAACAAATTCATCTCGGTAGAGCATCCACAGGAAAATAGGCAGGCTGAGTCCGCCAATAAAGTTATATTGAATGCGATAAAGAAGAAGTTGGATGAAGCCAACATATTATGGTCAGAGCACCTTCATGAAGTGTTATGGTCATACCACACAACTATTCATTCAACAAATAATGAAACACCCTATAGAATGGTCTTCGGAGTCGATGCGATGATTCCCGTGGAGGTGACTTTACCCTCATGGAGGTGGAAAAGTTTTGATGAACAAGCTAACAAGCAGGGGTTGAATGAAGGATTCGATCTGCTAGAAGAGGTGAGGAATGTAGCTCATCTCAGAGAAATAGCTTTCAAGCAAAGGTTGGCACAACATTACAATTTAAAGGTGAAGCAACGAGGCTTTGAAGTCGGAGATTTGGTTCTCAAAAAAGTTATGGATCCAACAAAGAAAGGAAATCTATCTCCTAATTGGGAAGGACCATTCATGGTACTAGAAACTAAATAATTGAGCTTACAAATTAGAGACTCTTGAAGGTGTAGAGGTACCTAGGACTTGGAACATAGCTAGTCTTAAGTTTTATTTCATTTGAATAATGTAAGACTGTATAGATAAAAATGGTGCACTCTTTTTCCTAGGCAAGGAACAGGGTTTTTAATGAGGCACCTCAAAAGTTGTCTTTAGTTTATAAAGTTCAAAGTAAGATGTAACTTATGAGCGCACTGCACCTCGGCTAGGGCCTGTTAAGGTACTAGTCTCAAGAGCATCCTCCTCGGCTTCATACCACATCTCTATGGCACGGGATCTACACTTGATATATTCCCAAACTTGGCTCAAAGCCTTGGTTCAAAATATTTTGCTTGGACCTACTCAGGCATAGCCCCAGCGTTTCGCCATAACTTGGCTTAAAGCCTTGGTTCAAGATATTTTGCTCTCACCTACTAAGGCATAGCCTCGGAGTTTCTCCACAACTCGGCTTAAAGCCTTGGTTCAAGATATTTTGCTTTGACCTACTCAGGCATAGCCCCAACATTTCTCCACAACTCGGCTCAAAGCCTTGGTTCAAGATATTTTGCTTGGACCTACTCATGATAGCCCCAGAGTTTCACCACAACTCGGCTCAAAGCCTTGGTTCAAGATATTTTGCTTGAACCTATTCAGGCATAGCCCAGGCATTTCGCAACAACTCGACTCAAAGCCTTGGTTCAAGATATTTTGCTTGAACCTATTCAGGCATAGCCCCGACGTTTTGCCACAACTCGGCTCAAAAAGCCTTGATTCAAGATATTTTGCTTGAACCTATTTAGGCATAGCCCTGGCGTTCCTCCACAACTCGGCTCAAAGCCTTGGTTCAAGATATTTTGCTTGAACCTATTCAAGCATAGCCCCGGTGTTTCGCCACAACTCGGCTCAAAGCCTTGGTTCAAGATATTTTGCTTGAACCAATTCAGGCATAGCCTCGACGTTTCGCCACAACTCGACTCAAAGCCTTGGTTTAAGATATTTTGCTTGAACCTATTCAAGCATAGCCCCAGCATTTCGCCACAACTCGACACAAAGCCTTGATTCAAGATATTTTGCTTGAACCTACTCAGGTATAGCCCCGACGTTTCCTCACAACTCAGCTTAAAGCCTTGAGTCATTTTAATAGGCTTGATAAGGTATGACTTGGCAAAACCATGAAAAAATTCTTGGGGGTTGGTCATCCTACAAAGAATAAGCATTCTCAATACGGTCCGAGATTTATGACCTATAGCCCGACAAAAGTCTAAGATGTTGCGCGCCGGGATGATAAAACAGGGTTGGCTAAAACGAACAAAGGATTGTGCCTTTCCAATAAAATCTTCATGGCTTAAACTAAACCATTTGACTTGGGGGATACTATATCACACATCTCTGTTCACGCAATCAAAGCATTAAAGTAGTACGAAAGCAATTCATTCAAGTAGGCTAATTAAGCATATGAATTAAAATCAAATTGCAAAATGCAAAGTTCTGAAACCCAAAAGGGCAATTGTCAGAATTACAAAATGCACCCACCAAAAAGGGTGACTAACTTGAAACAAGTTCAAAAGTAAAGACAAGAAAAATTAAGGGGTCTTGAGATGAGTGGTATCCACGGTGACTAGTTCTTCATCCAATATCACCTCATCATTATCATCGGTTCTCATTAGCTTTCCGTCTACTATAACTTTGAAAAAATCAACTAGAGTAAGGTCGAGCTGGGGACGCATGCGACTTGGTCTTTTTCCCGGTCGAATTCTATGTCCCCGGCATCGAGGATATCTAGTCATGATTTTTCCAAAGCCTCCTTCAATTCGGAGCATGAGTTCTCTCGAGAGTGCAAAGCTAGTCAGCTTCAAGATATGTCTTGTCGATAAAGTTCTTTTTCCAGAGCCTTAACTTTCTCATCACTTTCACGAGCCTTCTCATCATTTTTGTGTGCTTTGGACTTCAAGTGAGAGTTCGCTTCATTGAGGGACTTCTCATTATCAGATAGCTTCTGGATCTATTTTTCCAACTTGGTTTGCCTTTTGTCAGCGACATCCCCAGATTCAAATAGGCCTCGGGCTAGAACAGCACATCTCACCAAGTATGAGCTGAGATGTTGGGTGATCTTTAGAGGCCTGAGGCTTTTCACTTTGTTTACGTCCTCCGTGGCGTTGAGATGGTCATCAAGAAATTTCATGCCATCAAAGTTAGAGGATCAAAACTTGTTTTTGTTAGAGGGGCGTGTTGAACCATCACCAACTTCTCTCGTCAAGGTGAAAACTTCCCAGTCGACCTGATTGACTTCATTTGTCATCACGGTTTTGTGTTTCTTGGGAAGAACTTCATCAGCCACCACTTCCACATCCAAGGGACGCTTATTGGTGACACTGAGATCACCACTGTTTCCAAAGCACTTCCTTTCGGACCAGCATTTTTCTTCTTCTTAGGAATCGATCTCTATGCCGCTAAGTTGGATTTGGCCTCGTAGGCCACCGTAACCCATCCGGCAGCGGGCTGCAACAATCAATTTCTTCTGCTCTTTTACAGATAAGTCAGTTATTTTGTCTGCGTAAAAGAAATAAGAGGAAAAGGGTTAATCAGGAGAATAAAGTATTATGTACAGGTTGTTGTACCCCAATTTTTTCCCCTAAGATTCTCTGATACTTCATACATTTGCGTTGCACAAAGATCACAAGTTGGTTCTATGACACCCCAAATAATTCAACTATTAAATAATTAGAAATTTAATTATTAATTTAATTAAAGGTTTAATTATTGGTATTTTTGAATTATTGGATTTAATTAAATAATTAAATAAATGAGAGTGTTGGGGGTGTGAAGTGAAATTGGGAGGTGTGTAGACTAAAAGGCTCTAATTATCCTAATTATGTTATTTTAATTATTGGGAATAATAAAAGGAATAAATAAAGGAAAAAGTGAGAAGAGAATTAGAAAACTTCATTCTACGTGCTTTTGAGAAGAGAAGAGAAAGAGGAAAAGCCAAGGCATCGGAAGTTCGAAGATTCATCGCGAGGTAAGGGGTGATTTCGTCTGATTATTATGCCTTATAGGTTTTGATAATCAATAGAATGAATTGATCCGTTAGGAATCTCGAATTAGGAATTCTAGGTTGTGCCCTAACGATATAATCCAACGTAAAAACTTCAATTGGAATTGTTATGAACGGTTAATTTGTGTAGGATGATCGTAGGCTAATTAGAAAATATAATTTTGTGCTCAATTAGATGTGAAAACGCATGAATTAATTCTATTCTGGTGTAATATGGAGTTTGGTGATGAATGGTATTGATTGGGATTGCAAACAGTGAAGAATAAACTGGTTTTTGGTGAAAATAGCAGTATGGGTCGACACAAGAGGCTATGTGTCGATGCAAGTGGTAAAAATTTAGAAAACCAGAGGCGTGGGAAAACCTTGCATCGATACATAGAGTCATGCATCGACTCATAGGGCAGAATTTGAAGCTATGCATCGACACGTACGTGTTATGCATCGATGCATACTGAACAAAAACTGAAAAATGCCAAAATTTTAATTGTATGCATCGACGCATACGATGCATGTGTCGACACATGCTGTTTATGTATTGATGCATAGGCTTATGCATCGATGCATACTGTGCTGAAGTAGAATGGGACTTTCTGAAAATTGTTTTGGTCATATCTTTGCGACCGTAACTCTGATTTAGGCATAGTTGGTATCGTTGGAAAGCTTAGAATGCATACTATCTATTAACAACATTTTTAACACCTAATAAATGAGTCTTGATGGACTGGTATAGCTTTCCGTATAGGGAATTCGTGTAATTCGTCATTATTCGTTGTGTATACTTGCTGTATGTTAATTCCATGTGTTGTAATTAACTTTATATGCTCATGACTTGCTGTCGTCATATGTTGTTGATTGGTGTTGGCTATGTGTGGAATAATGTTGTGTGATCATATTCTGTGTTTGGATTGTTGCATGCTTTTGATGTGCATGCATATGCATTCCAGTGATGGTTAATTCCCATTGTGTAGAATTGGACCTGCAGAGTCAATACCTGTACCCAGTGGATAGTGGTGGTGAGGCTGGATTCTTGACCTAATGGTGTATGGGCGAATTGTTGATAGCTCTGTTTCCATGGTGTAAGCGGAACAGAGTGTGAATTTAGTTCACGTTTGGTACTACATGCATTGAGTCTGCATTGCATATGTAATTATAACATGTTAGGATGATTTCCAGTGTTGTAATTACATTGATTGTTATTATGTGCATAATAAACTATATGGAATGAAATTGTGGATTATAATCTGATGATGCTAATGAGGGTGGAATAATGTATTGATTGTTTTATTGTTTTAAAGAAACATATAATACAGTTTAATTGTTGATGAAATCTCACTCTTACTTTGATGATTTCAGATCGAAGTGATTAGCTGCTCAGAAATTGGTGAGGATGGCTCATAGAGCTGTGCTATTTAGATTGTCCGCGTGTCAGTGTCATGCTCTGGTAGTTGTAACACTGGGGAACGATTGTTTTGGAATTATAGAATTAAACTTGTTTTCTTTGGTTTATGTTTGGAATAATTATGATTTGAATTATTCCAGATGTTATGTTATTCCGCTGTGTAAAACATACTCATTGGATTTAAATCGTTTAATAAAAGTTCTTCAGTAATGCATGACTATTGTTGCGATGTTTTATTATTTTAATTTTTTATTGTGACGCCCTTTCGTTATGTTAAACTCTGATAATTATATAATTCGTCGAGAAATTAGAAGGGGTGTTCAATAGTGGTATCAGAGCATAGTCAGTCGTGTCTTAGTGTCGTTATCCCTTTTGTATGCGACTAGTGCAAGGTAACACTGTCGATACTTGTGTTCTAATGTGATTGTTTTGTAATGTCACAGAACAATGGCCGAAAGAGGTAACGGAAGAGACGATGCTGCTATCGCTGAAGCTTTGGGAATGTTAGCTGGAGTACTTGGAGGGAATCAGCTGGGAGGTGGTATTGGTGCTGATAGATAATTGGGGAACTTTCAGAGGAACAATCCTCCATTGTTTAAAGGCACTCATGATCTCGAAGGTGCTCAGAGATGGTTGAAAGAGATCGAAAGGATCTTCAAAGTGATTGATTGTGCTGAAGAGCTGAAGGTGAGATATGGTACTCACATGCTGGCAGAGGAAGCTGATGACTGGTGGGTTGCTATCAGGACTGAAATGGAACAAGATGGTGTTGCATTGAATTGGGCTGTGTTCATGAGGGCGTTTCTGAGGAGATACTTTCCTGAAGATATTCGGGGCAAGAAGGAGATTGAGTTTCTGGAGCTCGAGTAGGGAAATAAGACTGTGAGTGAGTATGCTTCGAAATTTACTGAGTTGGCGAATTACTATGCTCATTACAACAACGATGCAGATGGAGAATTTTCCAAATGTATCAAATTTGAGAATGGTCTTCGTGATGAGATCAAGCAAGGTATCAGGTATCAGCGTATCCGAAGGTTTTCTGCCTTGGTAGACTGTAGTAGAATTCTAGAAGAGGATCTTGCAAATACTCGGACAAATGCTCGAGGGTATGTGGATCGTAAAGGAAAGCAACAGATGGATCGTGGGAAATCTTATGATAGGAATAATCAGAGATCCGGTGGTTGGAAGAAGCCTAGTGGGGGAGATTCTAGTGCTCCTATCAAGTGCTACAGGTGTGGTGAAATGGGGCATCGAGCTAATGAATGCAAGAATAATACTAGGAAGTGCTACAACTCTGGTAAAATTGGTCATGTAGCTACCGATTGCAGAGCAAGGAAGGTAACTTGTTACAACTGTGGCGAAGGTCATACTCGTCCGCAGTGCACTAAGCCAAAGAAAGAACAAGTTGGTGGTAAAGTGTTTGCTTTGTCAGGATCAGAGACTAAGCCATATGATCGGTTGATTAAAGGTACATGTTTTATTAATGGCATACCTTTGATTGTGATTATTGATACTGGAGCGAAACATTCTTTTATAGCTTTGGATTGTGCTAAAAGATTGAATTTGGATATTTCTTATATGGATGGAAGTATGGTTATTGACACTTTTGCGTCGGGTTCAGTGACTACTTCATTTGTTTGTAGAAATTGTCCTATTGTAATTTTTGGTAGAGGTTTCGGTATGGATTTAGTGTGCCTACCGTTAGAACAACTTGATATCATCCTCGGAATGAACTGGTTGGAATTCAACCAGGTTCATATCAACTGTTTTGAGAAGACGGTTATTTTTTCTGAAGAGGTTAGTGTCGAAGATGTGACTACGTCAGTTAAGTAGATGAATTCAGCTGTTAAGGAATGTGCGGTGGTGTTTATGTTGTATTCTTCGATGAAGGTGAAAGAAAAAGCTAAGAGTGATGAATTGCCAGTGGTGAATGAATTTTCAGAAGTGTTTCCGGAAGATGTTAGTGAGTTTCCACCTAAGAGAGAAGTGGAATTCACTATAGATTTGATTCTTGGAACTAGTCCGGTGCCGATGGCGCCCTATCCCATGTCAGCATCTGAACCATCTGAATTGAAGAAGCAATTGGAAGAGTTATTGGAGAAGAAGTTTATTCGCCCTAGTGTTTTGCCGTAGGGTGCTCCTGTGTTTTTGGTTAAGAAGAAAGAAGGTTCAATGAGACCGTGTGTTGATTACAGGAAGTTGAACAAAGTTACAATCAAGAATCGGTATCCATTGCCGAGGATTAATGATTTGATGGATCAACTGTTGGAGTGTGTGTATTCAAGAAGATAGATTTGAGGTCCGTATCATCGATTCGTGAAGGCGGAGGATATTCAAGACGCATTTAGAACAAGGTATGGACATTATGAGTATTCCGTTATGCCGTTTGGAGTTACTAATGCACCTGGTGTTTTCATGGAGTATATGAAAAGGATATTTCATCTGTATCTTGATAAATTTGTGGTGGTCTTTATTGATGGCATCCTGATCTATTCAAAGAATGATGAAGAGCATGCAGAACATCTTAGAATTGTGTTGGAACTGTTGAAAGAGAAGAAGATGTATGCGAAGTTGTCTAAGTGTGAATTTTGGTTAAGTGAAGTAAGCTTTCTTGGTCATGTGATTTCCAAGAATGGCATTTATGTTGATCCTACGAAGGTAGAAGCGGTATCTCAATGGGAAACGCCAAAGAATGCTTCTGAAATCCGTAGTTTTCTTGGTCTTGCAGGTTACCACAGGAAGTTCATTGAAGGATTTTCGAAGTTAGCTTTGCCGTTGACTAAGTTGACAAGAAAGGGTCAGGTATTTGTTTGGGATTCTGAATGCGAGAAAGGATTCCAACAGTTGAAGAAGAGGTTGACTAGTGCTCCGATTCTGATTTTGCCGAATCTGGCAGAATCTTTTGTTGTGTATTGTGATGCGTCATTGATGGGATTAGGTGGTGTTTTGATGCAAGATAAGCAGGTAGTGGCTTATGCTTCAAGACAGTTGAAGATTCATGAAAGGAATTATCCGACTCATGATTTAGAATTGGCAGTTGTGGTATTTGTTCTAAAATTATGGAGGCATTATTTGTATGGATCTCGATTTGAGGTATTCAGCGATCATAAGAGTATGAAGTATCTCTTTGATCAGAAAGAGCTCAACATGAGGCAGAGAAGGTGGTTAAAATTTCTGAAGGATTGCGATTTTGGTTTGAATTACCATCCTGGTAAGGCAAACATTGTTGTAGATGCATTGAGTAGGAAGTCCTTGCATATGTCTATGTTGATGGTTCGTGAATTGGAGTTGGTTGAGTAGTTAAGAGATTTGAGCTTGGTATGTGAAACTACTTCTGATAGTGTTAAGTTGGGCATGTTGAAGTTGACTAGTGGTATTCTTGAGGAAATTCAAACTGGGCAGAAATTTGATGTTGGTTTGGTGGATAAGTTGACATTGATCAACCAAGGTCAAGGAGGTGAATTCCAAATTGACGAGAACGGTGTTATGAGATTTGGTGACAGAGTTTGTGTTCCGGATATTGCAGAACTTAGGAGGAGTATTTTGGAAGAAGGACATCGTAGTGGATTGAGTATTCATCCCAGTGCTACTAAGATGTACCATGACATGAAAAAGTTATTTTGGTGGCCTGGAATGAAAAAGGAAATTGTTGAGTTTGTTTATGCTTGTTTGGTTTGTCAGAAGTCGAAAATTGAACATCAGAAACCGTCAGGATTGATGGAACCGTTGTTTGTTCCGAAATGGAAATGGGATGGCATTTCTATGGATTTTGTGTCTCGTTTGCCAAGGACATCGAGGAATTGTGATTCTATTTGGGTTATTGTTGATCGGTTGACGAAGTCCGCTCATTTTATTCCGATAAGAATGGATTATCCTATGGAAAGATTAACAGAATTGTATGTTGAGAAGATCGTGAGTTTGCACGGTATTCCTTCTAGTATTGTGTCGGATAGAGATCTGAGTTTTACGTCTAAGTTTTGGATGGGGCTGCAAGAAGCATTGGGCACTAAGTTGAGGTTGAGTTCCTCTTATCATCCGTAGACAGATGGTCAGACGGAAAGAACGATTCAGTCGTTAGAGGATCTTTTGCGAGCTTGTGTGTTGGAGAAAGGTGGAGCTTGGGATAGTTACTTACCATTGATTGAGTTTACCTACAACAATAGTTTTCACTCGAGTATTGGTATGGCTCCGTTTGAGGCATTGTATGGTAGGAGGTGCCGGACACCGTTGTGTTGGTATAACCGAGAAAGTGATGTGATTGGACCAAGATTGTCCAATGACTTTAAAAGATTAAGATGATTCAGAGAAGATGAGAGCCTCGAGTCGCCGTAAGAGTTATCATGATAAGAGGAGGAAGGATCTCGAGTTTAGTAAAGGAGATCATGTGTTTATGCGAGTTACTCCGATGGTCGGTATTGGTCGAGCTTTGAAGTCAAAGAAGTTGATTCCGCACTTTATTGGTCCGTATCAGATTACTAAGAAGGTTGGAAGAGTTGCTTATCAAATTGCTTTACCGCCGTCGCTTGCGAATTTGCATGATGTCTTCCATGTATCTCAGTTGAGGAAGTACATTGTTGATCCATCTCATGAGATTCATGTAGATGATATATAGGTGCGAGATAATTTGACTGTTGAGGCATTACCTGCGAGAATTGAGGATCGAAGTCAAACCGGAGGTAAAGAGATACGGTGAAAGTAGCTTGGGGAGGACCAGCAGATGGAAATGTTACTTGGGAGCTAGAGAGATAGATGAAAGACTCGTATCCCGAACTTTTTGTCTAAGGTATGTTTTCGAGGACGAAAACTCTTTTATGTAGGGGAGAGTTGTGACACCCCAAATAATTCAACTATTAAATAATTAGAAATTTAATTATTAATTTAATTAAAGGTTTAATTATTGGTATTTTTGAATTATTAGATTTAATTAAATAATTAAATAAATGAGAGTGTTGGGGGTGTGAAGTGGAATTGGGAGGTGTGTAGACTAAAAGGCTCTAATTATCCTAATTATGTTATTTTTATTATTGAGAATAATAAAAGGAATAAATAAAGGAAAAAGTGAGAAGAGAATTGAAAAACTTCATTCTACGTGCTTTTGAGAAGAGAAGAGAAAGAGGAAAAGCCAAGGCGTCAGAAGTTCGAAGATTCATCGCGAGGTAAGGGGTGATTTGGTCTGACTATTATGCCTTATAGGTTTTGATAATCAATAGAATGAATTAATCCGTTAGGAATCTCAAATTAGGAATTCTAGGTTGTGCCCTAACGATATAATCCGACGTAAAAACTTCAATTGGAATTGTTATGAACGGTTAATTTGTGTAGGATGATCGTAGGCTAATTAGAAAATATAATTTTGTGCTCAATTGGGTGTGAAAACGCATGAATTAATTCTATTCTGGTGTAATATGGAGTTTGGTGATGAATGGTATTGATTGGGATTGCAAACAGTGAAGAATAAACTGGTTTTTGGTGAAAATAGCAGTATGGGTCGACACAAGAGGCTATGTGTCGATGCAAGTGGTAAAAATTTAGAAAACCAGAGGCGTGGGAAAACCTTGCATCGATACATAGAGTCATGCATCGACTCATAGGGCAGAATTTGAAGCTATGCATCGACACGTACGTGTTATGCATCGATGCATACTGAACAAAAACTGAAAAATGCCAAAATTTTAATTGTATGCATCGACGCATACGATGCATGTGTCGACACATGCTGTTTATGTATTGATGCATAGGCTTATGCATCGATGCATACTGTGCTGAAGTAGAATGGGACTTTCTGAAAATTGTTTTGGTCATATCTTTGCGACCGTAACTCTGATTTAGGCATAGTTGGTATCGTTGGAAAGCTTAGAATGCATACTATCTATTAACAACATTTTTAACACCTAATAAATGAGTCTTGATGGACTGGTATAGCTTTCCGTATAGGGAATTCGTGTAATTCGTCATTATTCGTTGTGTATACTTGCTGTATGTTAATTCCATGTGTTGTAATTAACTTTATATGCTCATGACTTGCTGTCGTCATATGTTGTTGATTGGTGTTGGCTATGTGTGGAATAATGTTGTGTGATCATATTCTGCGTTTGGATTGTTGCATGCTTTTGATGTGCATGCATATGCATTCCAGTGATGGTTAATTCCCATTGTGTAGAATTGGACCTGCAGAGTCAATACCTGTACCCAGTGGATAGTGGTGGTGAGGCTGGATTCTTGACCTAATGGTGTATGGGCGAATTGTTGATAGCTCTGTTTCCATGGTGTAAGCGGAACAGAGTGTGAATTTAGTTCACGCTTGGTACTACATGCATTGAGTCTGCATTGCATATGTAATTATAACATGTTAGGATGATTTCCAGTGTTGTAATTACATTGATTGTTATTATGTGCATAATGAACTGTATGGAACAAAATTGTGGATTGTAATCTGATGATGCTAATGAGGGTGGAATAATGTATTGATTGTTTTATTGTTTTAAAGAAACGTATAATGCATTTTAATTGTTGATGAAATCTCACCCTTACTTTGATGATTTCAGATCAAAGTGATTAGTCGTCAGAATTGGTGAGGATGGCTCATGAGTCAGTGCTATTTAGATTGTCCGCGTCGTTCGTCATGCTCGTAGTTGTAACACTGGGGAACGATTGTTTTGGAATTATAGAATTGAACTTGTTTTCTTTGGTTTATGTTTGGAATAATTATGATTTGAATTATTCCGGATTTTTATGTTATTCCGTTGTGTAAAATATAATCATTGGATTTAAATCGTTTAATAAAAGTTCTTCAGTAATGCATGACTACTGTTGCGATGTTTTATTATTTAAATTTTTGATTGTGACGCCCTTTCGTTATGTTAAACTCTGATAATTATATAATTCGCGGGGAAATTAGAAGGGGTGTTACAGGTTCCCTCTCTCTCATCTCTAGGGTTTGCCTTTGGGAGATCACCAAGAACCTTGTAGAGATGGATATTGTTTGTGTGTGATGATTGATATTGGATTAACCATGATGTGTATCCCTTGCTCTCTAAATGTTGTAGGTGAATGGTGTACAAGTTCCTCAAATAGTTGGTAGGATTCATGTGTTTATTTCCATGCCTTATCTCATCATTTCTCAATATTTTGAAAGTGTTATATCTCATTGAAGAATCCTCTTATCATCAATCATGCTCTCTTATATTTAATATGTACTCCATGCTTGAAAGAGATCATCAACTTCAAGAATTCATTCATCCCATGGCCATCCCTCTTGAAATTAGGGTTTTGGACTTCTGAGGACCATATCTTGATGTATGTGTGAAGTTTGTGGATGAATTCAAGATCATTTGATTTTTAAAGGACTTCTAATATGCATATGCTTTGATCAAGAAGTTTAAGTGATGATAAGTTTGTTTTGAAGACCTATGGTTGCCACTCTCTAGATTGATACTTCATCTATCTTGTATGACTTTAAAAGATCATATCTTGGTCATCCCTTGCCTCTTTGAGCTCATTTTTCTTTCACAATGAACCTGAGGATGTTTACAACAACTTAGTTCAATTGGTGAGAAAAGAAAATGCTTGGAAGTTTGCTTATGAGGTCAAAAAATTACAAGTCCTTGATGAATTCCTCAACTTTTGGTCAATCAACTTCAAATGAACATATCTTGATCATCATTTATCATTTTGAGATCATTATTTTTGCACAAAAATATTAAAGATGTATACTTTACCTCCATATAAGCCTTGAAGATTGAATGTGTTTGGAAATTGATTGGAAGAATCAAAAGATTATAGGTCATTTCATAAATTTTCATCAACTTCACAAGGCCGTAACTTTCTCAATTTTTGGAGTTTTTGAGTGATTATTTTTGCCAAATGTTCTTTGAGAGGTCTAATTCATATCATCTTTGAAAGTCAAGAGAAAATTTTGAGTGGTAAAGCATTTTTGAGAAAGAAACATTTTAGGTCATTTTTTAAGAAAAAGCATGCTTGACCAAGGCCTGACCAGAAAATTCAATAATTTTTCAAGAATCCTAAAGGCTCAATCTCTCAGCTCAAGCATCCATTGGATTTGATTATTTTTGCATTGTGTTCTACTCTTTGAATACTTCATTTGGCTCAAGGAAAATCAGAAAACGCGCGAGGGAATTGGATTTGGCCTCAGTTCAAAGTTTGAGCCAAAACCTGTTTTACACTCACCATCAGTTTGTGAATTTGCGCGTGTAACTTGATTTTAAGCCAAATTAATCCTTGCTTTCGTGACTAACTGTGATTAGGAACTTCCCGTGATTAATTATCACATCAAAACGCAAGGAATGATTGAGTTTTGATGCACACAAGGTCACACTTTATTCATGAACACGGGTGTGCATGAATTCCACTCAAATGTCATCATTCACCCTCATTTTGATTCCATTCGCTCTCCTATAAATAAGGGACACATTCCACTCATCACCAAAAGCTTTGATAGCCAAAAACCTCTCGCCAAACTCTTTCACAAACCAAATTTTCTCAAACTTCAAATTCAAGTTTAAACCACTTCTAGTTTGAAATTAACCTTTGATTCTTCTTCCTTGAACCTCACTGAAGCTAACAAAACAAGAATTGTGCCTTGAAGCTCCCTAAATCGTTCTATCTGAGTCCAATTTCAGAGCTCTGAAGTGAACTTCGTTCAAGTAGAAATCTCCATCAAACCTTGCAAAATACAACATCACTGCACTCTCCTCATCTCCCTGATCCTTATGATCTTCACCATTTGCATTTTCATCAAGTATTGATTGAGAAATCCATCAAAATCCTATTCGCTATTATTTGAGTTTTTTCAATAGTTCTCTTCACTCAGTGTAAATAAATTTTTCGCAAGCATGTGGTTGAGATCATCTTGAAGAGACGGAACCAAGGATACCACTCATTGCTATTGCTGTTATCATGCACGCGTCTCCGGAGCCCTTGGATCTGATTACTTTTATTAGTCAGTATCAATCCAACGCGGGATTTTGTTTCTGATTTTATTTTTTAAATTTTAAATTAATTGGTGATACCGTGTGATTTCCAAGAGGTCCAGAACATGCACAGTGCGTCAGATCCATTAGATCTGCTTACTAACGCGTTTTGATATTGATCAAATGGTCCAGATTTTTTCAACTTTTATTTTATTTTTTGATTTTATACTTTAAATGTTTTAAACTTCAAAAATTTATATAAAATTCATTTCTAGTCCAAAAATTATGAAAAAATTCACAAAAATATTTTGAAATATTATCTTTCCGAATTTTATTTTTTCATAATTTTATTTTCAAATTTGATATTTTTTATGATTTTTCCCTTTTATTTGATATTTTTAATTGTTTTAAAATACTTTTTGACATTTAAAAATTCTGGAAAAATTATGGAAGGATCCAATGGTCATTTGATAAATATTGGTGACCTCATTTTATTTGTATTTCTGATTTTTCTACTTTTTGTTATTTTTGGTTTATTTCATCATTTTCTTTTTTATTTTAAAAATAGTTTTTAACTTAGAAATATTCTAAAAAAAATTGTCAACACTTGTTGACCTCTGATTGACCTTGGGTAATTTTCTTGGAATTTTATTTTGATGAAAAAGTACTATTTATGTATTTCATCAATAAAATCCAATTAAATAACCTAATTTCAATATTTTATTTACTTCTTTATTTTCATTTTTATTTTGTTGAATTTTTGAATTTAATTTGAAGTCATAAATTTTCTCAACATCAATGATATTTGGGTGTTGATAGGTCTCTTGGCCAAATCCACCAAGAGAGTTGATTGATTTTGACGAAGTTAGATCGATTAAATTCATCTGATGCAAAATAAACTTGAAATTTATTCCATCTGCTCCATCTTATTTTTCTTTTGTCCCAATTCAGAAAAAGTGATTAATTGGTGGCATGAACTTCAAAGTTCAAGCATAAGCCCCAAAAGGTAACTTGAGTTTTGAACTTGGTTTAACACTTGTGGCACTTGTCGTGTGGTCGCGTTGATTTCTAATCAAGCTTCTGGCAAGTTTCCACTAACTTTGACCATTTGAACTCTCAATTATTTTTTATCAAGTGATCTGATAATTCCATAACCGGTGATATACTTGACAAAAACATTGAAACTTGTCGTGTGGTCGCGTTGTTCTATCAAGCTTTTGGCAAGCCTTCATGCGTAAGTTTCAAGATGGTCACCTTGCTGACAACTAATTACTAATCTCACTAACATTTATTAATTGTTCTTTATTTTTCCGCTCTTTACTTTCCGCATTTATTTTTATGCTCTTTATTTTTGCGCACTTTACTTTTAGCATTTATATTTCATGTCATTTTTCCTTTTGCTCATTTGAGCATTTTACTTTCTTGTTATTTTGAATTTGCTCACTTGAGCTTTATTTTTCTTTTCAAAATACTTAATAATTCAACTTAAACATAAAAACTTTTAATTGGACTTGGTTTTTATCCTTGTGCTTGGAGCTTGATCTTTGGACTTAGGATTAGGACCTTTACCTCAGTTTGGGAGATCTCTATGCTCTTGGTGTTATTCTGTCTTTGTCTGGTTATTATCTTTGTATGCAGGTTATTCCGTTATACTCAAATGATGAGTGAATTTCCTCAAAATACAATCGTTATTCTTCCCATTTTTCTGTACACAAGAATTCATCTGAGACATGGAATTATCTGAAGCATGATTTTTTGTCTGGTTATTTATTGCTTCTATAGGTTATCCAAAGGATGGGATGTAGTATTGGCTCTTGATGTCAAGTACTAATCTTCTCACCCGGTTAGATCTTTCTTTACCCTTACCTTTTACTTTATGTACTTAGGTTAGCCACTTCATCTCCTCCCCATTCTTTAATTTTCAAAATCTTCCCTCTTTTTCAAAGGATTCTTGTTTTCAAAACTCGAACCGTTTTTCATTAAAAAAATTGGACTTAGGTCCATGAATTTTTCAAACTTCTTTTCTTAATAAACTTTAAATCCATTTAATTATACTTTGACTTCCTTTTTCGTAAGACTAAAAAACACCTAACCTCATTCAAACCCTTTTTGAGCTCTTTGTAGATTTTTCCAAAATAACATTTTCTTAAAATCAACCAACACATAATTTTGGTCCTTTTTTAGCCGAACTAGTTGGTTTTGATTTCAACATTGCACATTTTTGGTATGTAGGCTTAGAACTCATTGGAAGTTCTATCAAACCAAAAATCCTAAAAAATACTTTTTCTTATTTTCTTTTAAACCCTCCAAACACTTTTGTACAAACTCTTTTTAACACACATATACAAATTTTTAAAATGGTTCCTGCGGAGTACCGTAGATGCTTTGGGTGCCTAACACCTTCCCTTTGCATAACTAACCCCCGATCCCAGATCTTTGATATTTTAGGATTTTATTCGCTCGTTTTCCTAGTCCTTTGGATAAAATAAAAGTGTGGTGGCGACTCTTTTGTTATTTTCTGAGTTAAGTCAATTCAATGGCTTATACTCGTAGTTTTTGCCGCTACACAGGTAAGGAATAGGAAAACCTTATCCAAAAAAGCGAAGACCTCATTATAGGGAAGGGTTATGAGGTCTTTAACCCTGATCAGTCGAAATGAATCTAACAATTCAAGAGATTGAGTCTCAGTATTGCTTAGCGCATCATAATCAAAGTCGGAGATAAGGAGCGGGTTGCTCTTCTAGTATAGAGGAAATTTGGAGTGCTCGTCGGCACCATAGGTGACTTGTGGACACCGAGGACCACACCTAATTCGGAGAAAATGTTCTTTATAGCCTTTATAATTAGAGGTAAATGCCTAAAGGAAACTTCTTTTTGGAATTCCACTATGGGCTACCCAACTTTTGGAGTTCGCGTTCTTCACTTCAAAGTAAGAAAAGAATAGACCTATGGTCGGGGTTATACTAAAAGTTCTACATATTATCCCAAATGCCCTTATAAAGCCCCAACTGTTTTGACGGAGTTGGGAAGGGGCCACGTTCATTGTTCGGAGAACGTCCGATTCAAAATCAGTGAATGGAAGGGGAATGTTAATGTCTTCCAATACTCCAACATAAAAATAAAACCATTCAAGGTCTACCCCCTTTGGCCGGGACATGCAGACACACTCTCCGTCCTCGCAAGCTTCAAGAATTACACCGTCCTCGTTTCCAGTCGAGGAGATGTTCCAGAGTGATCGAAACATAATGATTTCCTTGTCTCTGATGGAACTCTTCTTGAAATTTAGAACTTCTCCACTAAATGATTTGCTCGTTTCCATTAGAAGCTCCACGGAACCTGAAGAATCATGGCCAAAACCACTATCAGAGGTTAGAACTTCAGAGTTAATTTTGTTCATCACCCTCTCAACTTCCTCTACCCCTAGAGCATCGCTCATCTCACGCATGCATTCCTCCCATAAATCTCTACGTTCATCGCTATTCAGATGCTTCCTATGTCCAAAGTCATCACATTCTCTAATAATAACCATTTTTGTGAAAATAAAAGAAAAAATAAAAGGAGAATAGAGGATGAATACCTGAGGGATTCGTTTGAGGAAGAAGCGAGGGATGGACTTAGGGCAACGACAAGAGAAGGATTTGTAAGGAGGAACAGAAAAGGAAAATAGGATTTGAAAAGGAAAGGAGACGTTATAAAATAAGTGTTAGCGTGTTTTACATTTAAGCCCATTAACTATTATAATCATTATACCTAGAAATACGTAGGTGACTGTTGGACTAACTATGACACTGGGAACACGCGCTTGCGAACCGACGTATATCTCAGCCAAATTTATGTTTCCTTCTGAAGACCATAAAACATCAAGGCTTGAAGTCATATGCTCGGGGGGCTTATGATCATACATAAAATCCACGACCCGAGATATGTAATCGGCATATCCCCGGTTAAGATAATCATACTTGGCCGGGAAGAGAGACCGGAAGAGCCGCTCATCGATAAAGGAAGGTAAAGAGACAATTTAACATATAACTCGACCAATATGGAGACGTTAAGACCAAGTCTGCTCCATGAGGTTACGCCCAAGTCGGCACATTAAAGACGTAACTGCCACTTTAAGCCTGACGACGCGCGTTACATTATTCTTAATAAATGGCGGCGGGGTTACAAGCGATAATGGCTTCACGCTATGATTGATGAAGGGCATGGCGCATAGAATCGCTTAATGAGGTCCCAATACCTCTATAATTGGGCTCCCATCAGCGGGATAAGCAAGACATTCAATATCTTGGAGTTCAAGATACTTTGCTTGAGCCTCCAAATCCCTAAACATACTCATATAGTTTTTCTAGCCATAACATGTTTATTCCCTCTTTTCCCATTCCTTTGGAAATAATAAAGCGCAATGGCAATTTGTTTATTATGCGAGTTAAGTCAATCCATGGCTTAGTCTCAAAGTTTTACCCCTACACCACCCCAACCCGGCCATCTCCCAACGAATATTTCATAGTGAGGTATAGGGTGGAGAGGGAAGCTTCCATGGAATTAAAAGATGGTATTCATACGATTATGTTATAAAGGGAAGTGGCATTGACAATCAGGTACCTTATTTTGACCATTTTGGCATTTGCACCACTTCCTTAAGTAGTTAGTGCTAGAAGGTGTCCCAGCACTTGCACATGTTCTCCAGAAAATCCTACCAAGTTACCGTTGAAGGGTAGCCGTTCGGACATATCAAATTTCATCCCCTTGAAGGCATCCTAATAGAGTACATCGGTTGAACTCTCGGGGTCCACCATCACCCTCTTCGCGCTTCAATCTCTGATTTATACCTTAATGACCATCAGATCATTTTTGTGATCTATAATTCCCATAGCATCCTTTTTAGAGAAGCTCACAGGGTTTAAGTACTGCTCTCGATGCTTGGTTGCTTCTTTTGATACATGCATCACGACCCATGCACATTTCTTCATGTACAAGCTTCTCTCCCCACTTCCAATGAATCCGCTAGCGATGATGTTGAGCATGTGGCGAGCTATTTTAGTTTCGTGTACTTTCTCTGTACCCTTCCTCTTTTTTTGGGAGGGTCTTTCTAAGTCTGCATCTTCTCTCAGAGTATCTCTTTTCATGGCTTGGGCTTTTCCATCTTTCATATAAGTTAAAATATGTCCCCTTTGTATCAACGCCTCAATTTCTTTTTTAAGCTAGTGGAAATCATCGATGTGATGTCCTCGGAGCTAATGATAACTACACCAAGCCCCAGCATCTTTTCCCATCACAATATTCACCCTTTTGGATGGAATGCTTTCGAAATTTGGTTCATATGTACCACTTTTTGCAAGATGTCACTTTTCTTGGTGTTCAGTGGGTTCAAACCTTCTTTTGGATCTAAAGGTCGTCGACCTGGCCTTTGAGTGGTGCGTTCTCGGGGCCTATCTCTCGAAACAGACTGGGAAGACTCTTGTCGTCTCCCCAACCCTTCTTCTTTGGTCTTAGTCTTCTCAGAGGTGTCCCTGGATCACTTTTATTGGTTACTCTCATCACCCTTTATGTAGTACTAGGCTCGAGTGATGATCTCGTCCATGTTGGATGTCGACTTCTACGCCAGGAGAACTGCCCGGCTCGAAGACCATACTGGAATGCCCAACAAACAATTCATAATTGGGACGGAAACTTTTATGGTATCTTCATTGAACTTGGCTAGGTACTCTCGCAGAGGTTCCACCTGACCTTGTCAGACATTGAACAAAGTAGTTGTTGAGACCTTGTGGTATTTGTTGGTTAAGAAGTTTTGAACCAGCTTCTTAGTCAATTCTGAGTAGCTTTCCATGGATAGTCGATGAAGGCTCATGTACCACCTTAAAGCTACGTCTTTGAAGGTTCCAACCATTAGCTTACACTTCAACGAGTCAGTAGGGCCTAGTATTTCCATTTTATTGTTAATGGCAATAACATGCTCCTTTGGATCAGTTTTACTGTCATAAGTTACTGGCGACAGTGATTTGAAGTTTTGTGGTACTAGGTCGTTTCATATGGTCGGAGACAGCGAATGATTAAAATAATTTATATATATATATATATATATATATATATATATTCTTTTGTTTAATTGCTATGTGTTGTTATTATACATTTTTTTACACCTGTTCTTGCAGGAAAAACCTTATTAAAGATATTTTAGGGATTTGGAAGCTCAAGTGTCGTAACTCAAGTTCCAAGCTTATGATTGTCTTGCTTATCCAAGGGAGCCCTATTTATATCAATCCTTCCATGAAGCTATTTCTTCCTTCCGAATCGCCCAAAGACATTAACCATGGCTTTAAGGCAAGGAGCTAGTCATATGACTTGTAATCATTCACTAGTAACGCCTCATAAAGACTCTAAGAACTCTTTATCTTCATAACGTCTGCTCAATCCTTCATACTGGAATAGCTGCCGGACTACTCCTCGGAACTGGGCCGACTTCATCTCCCTTCCCGAGACCCACGTCGGATAAAGATCTCCTTCCTAAGGCCGAGACCTATCCCGGATCTTCACAGTCTTCCCTCTCAGACATTCATCTCGGCTAAGGATTTTATGCATGATCATAAGCCCCCTTGGTCGCTCGGTTTTAAGCTCCTTGAATCTGTGTCGACCAAACAGTTTGAACCCTTAATCCCTTAGCGAGATGTGCACGTTTTTGAACTTTCTTAAAAAGTGTAGCACGTGACCCACGTGACACCAGCCCAACGGTCACCTGTGCTTTTGCATGATTGCCCTATAAATAGGGAAAACCTGATTTCACGCCTCCTTTCCCTCCAACTCATTATATTTCATTTATTTGCCCTCCACGAATTCCTCCTCTACATATTCTCAACCCTATCAAATTTGCCGTCGACGCCCAAAACCTTCATACCAATCAGTCAAGCATCAACTCAGGTATCCTCTTTTCTTTACACTATTTTTGTTTCAATCCAAACATGGTCGTCATTAGGGAATGCGATGACTTTGGTCGCAAAATCCATTTAGGAGACGAGGAACGAAAAACCCTGTTCGAGGAATGCATGTGCGAGATGAGAGGTATCCAAAGGGTGACTGACCTAAAGAGAGTTACGGACAGGGTTTGTGCTGAAGTTTTTACTTCTGAAAGTGATTCTGACCCTGACTCTTCAGGTTCGGTGGAGCTAATAATGGAAACCAACCGACTGATCAAAGGGAAGCTGGCTTTAAGCCCCGATACAAGATGAAGAAATCGCACTTCTTCTCTATGGAGTATCTCGTCCACAGGAGACGAAGATGATGTGATTTTAGAACTCGTGAATGGAGAGTGTCTGTATGATCCGTCCTCAGGGAGTCGAGACGGAATGGTTTTACTTTTATACTGGAGTGATCGAGGAATTTGGCATTCAATTCCCACTTTCCGATTTCGAGACTGATATCCTCCGTACTATTAACCTGGCTCCCTCCCAACTCCGTCCCAACAGCTGGGGCTTCATCCGGGCTTTCGAAGTAATTTGCCAAGCCCTGTCCATAACCCCCACCATTGGTTTGTTCTTCTCTTTTTTTGAAATAAAAAGCACGGAGCCCGGAAACTAGGTTGCCATCAGTGGTATCCCAAAAAGAAGTTTCCTCCAAGCCTATACCTCCGACTTTAAAGGCTACAAAGAGTGCTTCATCCGAGTAAGATGTGGGTCTCGGTGCCCTCATGTTATTTATCGCTCTGATGGGCATCATAAGTTCCCTTTGTACTGGACTTGTGACCCACTCCCCATCTCCGGTTTTGATTACGACAGCCTGAGTGATACCGAGATCCTTTCTTTAGAAATACTGGACTCCTTCAGACCGATTCGGGTCAAGGATTTACTTGCCCTGTCTCCCGAGGAAGTCCCCGACTTCCTAGGTAAGAACTTCTCGACTATCTTTATTTTCTTATGCTTTATTTGTATACTTAACTTCCTTTCCTCATTTTATTTCCCACAGACAAAATGACTGATATGTCCGTAAAGGAACAGAGGAGGCTAATGGCTGAAGCTCGTGCTGCCCGAATGGGTAACGGCGGTCCCTCCGAGACCAAGTCCAACTTGGCCGGGCTGGAAGTGCGCGTTCCGAAAAAGAAGAAGAACGCCACGACCCGTGACCCTGCTGCAGAAACAAACATCATCACTCCTCAAGCGCCAGAGAACCAGCCCCGAGTCTATCCCAAAAAGTCAAGACCGCATGGGAACGAGACCAACACGGCAGACTGAGCTATCTCCAATTTGCTGAAGGAAACTGGTGATAGCTCTGGTCGAGCTTCTTCCGAGAATCGGTTCTGGGCTGCCGACTTCGACGGCCTTAAGTTTTTGTATGATCATCTCAACGCCACCACCGATGTGAACAAGTTGACCCATCTGGGTTCGCAACAGATCACCAAACAGCTGAGTTCATACCTGATGAGGTGTGTTGTGCTCACCCGAAGTCTGTTTGAATCAGGTGATCATGTGGAGAAGAAGAAGACTGAGCTAGAGGCCGAAGTCAAGAGGTTGGCTGACAACGAGCAATTCCTTCTCAACGCCAACAATGTATTCAAAAATAAACTCTCCGTCCGACAACATCACAAGTCTTGAAGAGAAGAATTCAGAAGCAAGCAAACGGATAAAGACCTTGGAAGATGAGCTCGCCCAGATGTCCACCGAGTTCCAGGATTCTGAAAAATCATGCTCCGAGCTGAAGGAAGCACTGAAGAAGTCCCATATGGGTGTGCTGGACGCCGGGGACTTAGCTTTGACCGCCCAAAGCTCAAGTCAATTGCTTATACCCCGACATAGATATCTCGGAGGTTGATTACTTCAAGACCATTGTAGATGGGAAGCTGGTGGAGGTTGATGAAGATGACAGCGAGACCACTATTAGCGAAGAAAACGCTAAGGTGGATGCCAACTCTACCCAACCAAAACCTTGATTTCTTCTTTTGTTTCCATAGTTAGTCATCCCTTTTGGCGGATGCATTTTGTATTTTGAATGTTCGCCCTGCCGGGCTATGCAATTTGTACTTTGAATATTCACCCTACTGGGCTTCTTTAATTGCTTTCTGAGTTTTCGCTATTAATTTCCCAGTTTTTGCCTAATTATGAACTTTTATGTAGTATTTACGAGCCCCCCAAGCCATAGGATGCAACAGGCAATCCTAGTGGTTTAGAGATAAACACATAACAATTGTTCGTAACTCCCACAAACATCTCTAGGTAATCCCGCCGAGACCGGAGAGTGTTAAGGGAACGCTTGATGAAACTTCGCTTAAGATGTTTCATTTTATACGTTTTGAAAGTTGCTCCGAGGAGGAACAGGGCCTTTCCGTGACTGAAAGACGATCCTAGACCGAGCTTAGCAGTACGCCGCCAAGGGTTCAGAGCCTCTGCCGAGGTTGACCAGAGGGTTCAGAGCCTCTTCCGAGTTTGACCAGAGGTTCAGAGCCTCTTCCGAGGTTGACCAGAGGGTTCAGAGCCTCTTCTGAGGTTGACCAGAGGGTTCAGAGCCTCTTCCGAGGTTGACCAGAGGTTCAGAGCCTCTTCCGAGGTTGACCAGAGGGTTCAGAGCCTCTGCCGAGGTTGACCAAGGAGTATTCCCAATGGAAACAGAGCCTTTACGATCGAGAGTCGATCCTAGACCGAGCTCAGCAGTACGTCGCCATTTGCTGCCATAGATCAGATGCTGCAATACAATTTCATTATAAAGATGCCTCATTAAAAACCCTGGCCCTTGCCTAGGGAAAAGAGTGCACCAATTAGTTTTACATAAACATATTTAACTAAAATAAAATTTAAGATTTGCAACATTCCAAGTCCTTGGTAAATCTGATCCGTCTAATGTCTCCAATTTGTAGGCTCCGTTCTTCAATTCTTCCGAGACCCTGAATGGTCCCTCCCAGTTGGGATCTAACTTACCCTTCTTGGTGGGATCGGTCACCTTCTTAAGTACCAAATCTCCGACCTCAAACCCTCGCTGCTTCACCCGTAAGTTAAAACGTCTGGTCATTCTCTGTTTTGCTGTCGTTTCCCTGACATGAGCCGCATCCCTCATCTCGTCCAACAAGTCCGCTTCTTCATTCAAGGCCTGGTTATTGGCCTCTTCTTCAAAGTTTTCTCGACGCCAAGAGGGTAAAACTACCTCCACCGGAATCATGGCATCAGCTCCAAAAACCATCCTGAAAGGAGTCTCTTGAGTTGTGGAATGGATTGTGGTATGGTATGCCCATAAAACTTCGTAAGCACGCCCACAACCCCTTGGCCGAATCCAACTTCTTCTTTATTGCATTCAATATGACCTTGTTGGCCGATTCGGCCTGGCCATTCGCCTGTGGATGCTCTACGGATATAAACCTGTTTTGAATTCCGAGATCCTTACAGAATTCCACTATCGAGGTACTTGCGAATTGCGCCCCGTTATCCGAGACAATGACCCGAGGTAGTCCAAACCGGCAAATGATACTTCTCCAATAAAAACGTCGAATCCGATCCGCCGAGATCCGAGATACAGCTTCTGCTTCCACCCACTTAGTAAAGTAATCCACTGCTACGATCAAGAACTTTAACTGTCCCGAAGCCACTGGGAACGGCCCCAGGATGTCATCCCCCACTGATAAAAAGGCCACGGCACCAGAACGGTGTGCAAGAACTCGGATGGAGTGTGAATGGCTGGAGCGAACATTTGGCATTTTGAGCATTGAGCCACGTATTCTTGACAATCTTTTGTTAAAGTAGGTCACTAATACCCGACCCTTAAGATCCGACTGGCCAAAGCCCTTCCTCCTCCATGATTCCCACAAGCTCCCTCATGAACCTCTTTCATCACCGTTGACATATCCTCCTCTGACACACAACGTGGAGCTGACGTCCCCATATAGTTTCCCAGACTCTACTACAAACCGGGATGAAATCTTCTTGATTCGTTTGGCTTTCTCTCCATCTTCAGGTAACATGTCTTGTTGTTGATAACGAACGATCGGACTCATCCACCCATCGTCCCCCTCACGAATCGTCAGGGACTCTTCTTTTTCAACGCTGGGCACGGGAAGCACCTCACGGATGACCGATTTGTTTATCCCAGAATCCTTAGAACTGGCCAACCGAGATAGAATATCGGCTCGGGTATTTTCTTCCCGGGCCACATGACATATTTCAAACACTTCGAACTGTCGACTCAATGTAACGGCTTGTTGCAAATATTTCTCCAGAATAGGGTCCTTTACCTGAAATGACCCGTCCACTTGTCCGGCCACCAATTGTGAATCGGTACGAACCAAGCAGGTGCGTCACTCCGACCTCCAAAGCTAGCCTTAGACCGGCCAACAAAGCTTATTCGCGGTTATTACTTGTAGAAAATCCAAAACGCAAGGAGTATTCAAGCACCATCTCCGGACCTTCGGAACTACCCGCCAACGCTTTGAGATTAGAGGAGCCGTCGACAGACAGAATCCACCTTTGAGTAGAGTCCTTTCTCGGCGGGGAAACAAGTTCTACCATGAAGTCAGCTAGAGATTGGGATTTGATACTGGTACGAGGGCTGAAACTGATCTCATATTCCGATAGTTCCACGGCCCAGGACACCATCCTTCCGGCCAAGTCCGGCTTCTTGAACACCTGCTTCAAAGGAAAATTAGTCTTCACTTGGACGGGATGCCCAAGGAAATAATGTCTAAGCTTTCGTGCAGTCGTCACAAGCGCCAGTGTCAACTTCTCTATCTTCTGGTATCTGATCTCTGCCCCTTTTAACACCTTGCTTACAAAGTAAACCGGACGTTCTCCTTCATCCGTGTCTTGGACCAGCACAGAGCTGATTGCCCCCTCAGTTACTGCCAAGTAAAGTGTCAACTGAGAGCCCTCTTTGGTTCTGACCAATATCGGAGGTGCCGACAGTAATTGCTTTATCCCATTGAATGCTTCCTCACATGCTTCCGTCCACTCGAACAGAGCTCTCTTCTTAATTGCCGAGAAGAAATGAATGGACTTGTCACCTACACAAGATAAAAAACGAGACAACGCGGCCAAACGGCCAGTTAGCTGTTGTACTTCTCAGACGAGGTCCGCATGTCAATGATCGCCTGGCACTTATCCGGATTGGCCTCGATACCACGATTTGTGAGCATGAAACTCAGGAACTTGCCGGCTTGTACTCCGAATGTACACTTGTCCGGGTTCAGGCGCATATTGAATTTCCGAACTGCCGCGAAGGTCTCTCTAATGTCTATCACATGATCCGCTTCGACGGTTTTGATCACCATGTCGCTCACGACACCTCAATATTCCGACCAATGAGGGCAAACACCATATCCATCAGTCTCTGGTAGGTCGCACCGACGTTCTTCAAGCCAAACGGCATGACCCTGTAATAGAAATTATTCCGCTCCGTCATGAAGGCGGTTTTGGATGCATCAGCCGGGTTCATCCAGATTTGGTTGTATCCCGAGTACGCATCCAAGAAACTCAGGAGGCGAAATCCGGAGGAACTGTCGATCAGCCGATCAATGTGGGGGAGGGGATAAGGATCCTTTGGGCATGCTTTGTTCAGGTCGGTGAAGTCTACACACATCCTCCACTTGCCATTCTTCTTCTTCACCATAACAACGTTTGATAGCCAAGTTGGGTATTGCACCTCTTTAACGAAACCGGCTTTTAACAACTTTCCCACTTCCTCTGAGACAGCTTGTCCCCTTTCTTCCCCCATCTTCCGCTTCCTCTGTGACACCGGCTTGACTCCGGGATCAATTGACAAGTGATGGCACATGATCTCTGGGTCTATGCCCGGCATATCTGATGGCTTCCAGGCAAAAAGGTCTAGATTTTGCCTTAACACCTGGACTATCTCGGCCTCTTCCTCCTTCGTCAATTGAGTTCCGAGATGGGTGACTTGCGAGGGTAACGGGCCGATCTGGATGTCTTTGACCTCCTCCTGAGGGGTAAGTCCATCCTCGCCCGACCCTTCTCTCGGATCGATATCGACCATACCGACTTCGTGTTTCGGAGAGGCTTCTGATGGCCCCGACTTTTTCTTGGCCTTCAAACTGTCCTTATAACATTTCCTGCCACCGATCTCCACGGATAACCCCGACACGCCCGTTACCAAGGGGGTACTTCATGGTCAAGAACAACGTTGACAATACCGCCTCAAGTGCATTAAATGAAGGTCGCCCGATGATAATGTTGTAGGGTGACGACGCATTAACCACCAAATACCTAACCTGAACAGTTTTGGCACTTTCTCCTTCTCCGAAGGTAGTTAACACGGGGAGATACCCTGAACCACTGTTCACGGAGAATCCGACAAGAGTCCCAGAAAGGTAACAACTCATTTGGCTCGAAACCCATTCCCTTGAAAGCCTCCCGAGAGGACGTCCGCGGAACTTCCCGGATCGATCAACACGCGTTTAACGCCCCAATCCCGGATTTGTACCTCAATCACCATAGGATCATTCTCATGTGGCAGAACCTCTTTGGCATCTTCCCCCGAGAAGGTTATCACCCCGGGATCAAACCTTGAGGTTCCGATACGAAGTACCTGCCGAGCCACGAGCATACCTTTTTCTAGCTGAACTAGTGGAGCCGCCTCCTGCAAAGCCCCCTGAGATAGTGTTGAGAGTGTGCCGGGCTGATCTTGCCTCCTTCACTTCTTCCACCGCCTTACCCTTTTTCTTGGATCGGGAATCGAGCAGTCCGCCTGTGGATGAATCTCGCTTCGGTCCGTCCGGGATCTTCCTTACGATGTTGATAGCTTTCCTCTTTGAATTAATTTTTCAATCTCTTAATCGTATGCAGGATTCCGTGGTGTGTCCCTTCAGACGATGAAACTCACACCATGCTCCCGGATCACTTCCTAGAACCGTGTTAACAGCCCACTTACTTCTGTAAGGTGGAGTAAGCAACTTCAAATGATTGATGTCCGGAGGATGTCTTCCTCCGTGTTGAGGGTGTGAACGCTCCTTGAGCCGAAAACCGACTGGCGCGACGGCACCCGTCCCGGGCTCGTTCACGGGTGGTGGCAGCATCCCGAGGTCGGGTTCGTTCGTCACGCCCCGACCCCCTGTCTTTAGAATCTCGAGCACGCTTCTCCATGTTACTTTCTTCTCCCTTTACGTAGCACTCGGCCCGAGTAATGATCTCATCCATGCTCTTGGCGGGCTTTTGGGCTAAAGATTCATTGAACTGACCGGCTTTAAGGCCATGCTGGAACGCGGCTACAAATATCTCCTGATTAGGATGTGAGACCTTGATAGTCTCCTCGTTGAATCTAGCCATGAAATCCCGGAGCGACTCGGAAAAGCGTTGTTTTACGTTGAAGAGGGAGGTATTGGCCACCTTGCGGTGTCGATTAGCTGAAAACTGCTGAATGATCTTTCGGTTGAAATCTTGATAGCTCACTACAGACAACCGGGGAAGTCCCATATACCAGCGCAAGGCCGACTCTCTAAAGGTACCGGCCATCAGCTTGCACTTAAGGGAGTCGGTTGCTCCAATGAGCGCCATTGTATTGTTAACCGCAATGATGTGCTCCTGGGGGTCCGTCTTGCCATCATATGATGCCAATACGGGGGGTTTGAAATTATCTGGGACGGCGTCCTCCCAGATTGCCTGAGATAAAGGCTGCGGCTCCAAAGGCTCTACCTCCTGATCTTCTGCATCGTCCAAGCTTTTCAGTTGAAGGGCTTGAACGTTGTCCTGAAGTGTTTCGTTATGCTGGCGCAGGTCATCGATCATGGCCAACAACTGGGTGAGATCCGGTGGATCCGTGGATGGTGAAGCTTGAGACATTGTCGTCTGTGTGTGTTAGTGTGTTTGTGCGGCCTGGGATTGATTTCACCGAGGCCCCACGGTGGGCGCCAATGTTCTTGCAGGAAAAACCTTATTAAAGATATTTTAGGATTTGAAGCTCAAGTGTCGTAACTCAAGTTCCAAGCTTATGATTGTCTTGCTTATCCAAGGAGCCCTATTTATATCAATCCTTCCATGAAGTTATTTCTTCCTTCCAGAATCGCCTCAAAGACATTAACCATGGCTTTAAGGCAAGGAGCTAGCTGTTACAGCTTGTAATCATTCACTAGTAACGTCTCATAAAGACTCTAAGAACTCTTTATCTTCATAACGTCTGCTCAATCCTTCATACTGGAATAGCTGCCGGACTACTCCTCAGAACTGGGCCGACTTCATCTCCCTCCCCGAGACCCACGTCGGATAAAGATCTCCTTCCTAAGGCCGAGACCTATCCCGGATCTTCACAGTCTTCCCTCTCAGACATTCATCTTGGGTAAGGATTTTATGCATGATCAACACCATCAATACATTTAATCATTCAATTGTATTATTTCAAAACAAGTTAAAATAAAAGTCAAACTTATCAACAATTGTGATTATTTAACCGTGTAAATATCTTTGCATCATCAGTGCATTTTAACTAAATTCATTTTTTTTAGTTATCAACTACTTAAAGGTTGACTTTTTTACTGTAAACTTCTGCAAAAATCATATGTAAATTATTTTGAATGTAAACATCTTCTAAAGTCATATCTAAAATATTTGTTAAGATACATTTTTAATACAATAAATTTGTGATATGAATTTGCCCCCACTATTTAAAAGTTTTGGGTCTGTCTCCATTTGTGGTGGTAACCGGTATATATACAATCACACACTATTTACTAATAGAGGCGTTGTTATTATTATACGTGTTTCGTAATCGTTATTGCATGTGTTTTCCATATAAATGCATGTGTTGGTTGAAAAAACTTAAAATAAAATAAAAACAATTGTATGGCATGAAAAATTATGTTGTCAATACTTTAGCTCACATATTTTCTTTAAAAACATATATTAATTTTAAGAAAAACAAAATTTTGATTGACATATACGTGTAACAAATTTATGATATAACAGTTAAGGAATCGGTCAATATAAGAGTTTATATGATTCAAACTGTGAGAAAGTCAAATGTTTATATTATGAATTATTAAAAGAATATATGTTAGTTATGTGTTTCTTGTAATTGGACTCAAGATACGTTAAAGTTATGCCATGAATTGTTAAAAATATTCTTTTGTTAGTTTATTTGGTTGTGATTAAATGTTTTTTAAATTATGTAATAATTATATTATAAAATTAAAAAAAAAATGTGAGCCGACCCGATAACTTGTTAATAAACAGAATGAACTTGACTTTTGAAGTCGGGTGCCTAAATTAACCCACTCTTCCACATTCTGCTTTTGAATGAGTTTAAACGGATCATCCACTTTATCACCCCCTACATATATTATTATAATAAATACAAATTTTTTAATGTAGCTATAATAGTATTATAAATTATAAATTTACGGATAATTATTCCTACATTACAAACATAATTAGTAATTCATTTGGAACTAAATAAAATATAATCAAATGCCCAAAACATTGTCGCACACATAAAATTCAAATCCATGATCATTGGCTTATACATCAAACACCAAACCGCTACACCATTTCTGTTGTAGTTGCTATTAACATCTCAAAATCAATTAATACAAAAGATCCACTAATTCACTAACTGTAGCATGTAGCAGCATTAAAAAATTTGAAACAATATTTTTCTTTCGGTGCAAATGTCTAGCCAAGGATAAATCAATTAGCATGGGTTGTTGTGGATGTTCCAAACTGTTGTTGCTATTTTTGTTTCTATCAACTATCAAATTTATTTTTCACAATTTCATTTCCTTACATTATTAACATATATTTATTAATGTATTATTAACTAAATAAATATTATATAAAAATTATTAATAAATAAATATTAATATATTATTTATATAGTTATTAATGTATTATTAACTATATAAATATTATATAAATAATTATTAATATAATTATCTATACAATTATTAACGTATTATTTATATATTTATTAATGAATTATTAACTAAATAAATAGTATATAAAAAATTATTAATAAAAAAATATTAATGTATTATTTATATAGTTATTAATGTATTATTAACTAAATAAATATTATATAAATAATTATTAATAAAAAATATTAACGTATTATTTATATATTTATTAATGTATTATTAACTAAATAGATATTATATAAAAATTATTAATAAATAAATATTAATGTATTATTTATATAGTTTTTAATGTATTATTAATTAAATAAATATTATATAATTATTATATAATTATTATATAATTATTAATATATTATTAATAAATAAATATTATATGATTATTTAAACTTATTAAATAAATATTTTTATAATTATGAATGCATTATTAACTAAATAAATATTATATAAATAATTATTTATAATATATTATTAACTAAACAAAATTAAAATGTAATTATTAATAATGTATTATTAAATATTATTTGAAAAAATTTAATCACATTTTCAATAATTCTTAATTAACATTTTCAATACTAATTATTTAATAAATTTTACTTAATAAATATTATTTAATAAAAATAAAAAATAAATTATTAATAAATAAATAAAATAATATATTAATAATATTAAACATATATAATATAAACTATTATTAAAAAAATGTGGAAAATTTATTTTAAACATTAATATTATATAATGTCCCATGTTAATTAATAATTATTCAAAAAATGATGGAAGGTTTACTACTTATAATACTCCTTGACAATAAAAAAATGAACATGTATGTCTCGGTGGTAAGTCAAGTGTACAATTACTATTTTGACATGGATTCGAAACTTTGGCAATCCAAGGGTATTTAAAAAACTAATTTCCTCTTACAGTAAAAAAAAAAAGACTTACTAAAGAATTTTCTCCATCATTATCTTTAATAAATACGTCATCTCTTCCATAAGTTTTCATTAATATTCTAATAATTATTTTTATTACTATTCAATAATTAATAATAATAGCGCATATTCTAATAATTATGTTTATTACAATTCAATAATTAATAATAATAGCAAATATTCTAATAATTATGTTTATTACAATAATAACAATATCGCATTATTGAATAACATTGAAAAAGAAAACGAATTATTCTGATAATATGGTAACGTAAATACTTTCAATTTAATATATCATTTATTTAAAATATTTGAAATAATTAAAAATGAGTACAAGAGATAGAAAAGGACATACGAATATTTATACTACTATATTTGATGGAATGAAATATGATGTAGACACACACATAAAGAGCTGCTTATGAGGATATCTATATATAAACCTACCTGCTCTCTCAAACCCATTTCATTTCAGTAAAACAGAAAGAAACAGAGTGATAGCAAAGCAGGGTCATGATACCCAATTCAAGCTATAAAACTCTGTCCATAGTAAATGCAAACTCTTCCTCAAACCCAAATCACAATCACATAGTTTAATGCATTGCCATTCTCATGCTCTTCTCTCATTTCCAACACAACAAAAAACCATATACTAATACTAGTTCTAGTAAAACTAAATACTCATCCATTCATTCATAACATCAACACCATGGAACATGTAATCAAGAACCAGAAGCAGAATCAGAATCAGCACAAAAGCACTTCTACCTATGAAACTGTTTAATTGAATTAACTTAGCTGGCATTGCTATATAACATAACGTTCTCCTCATCTTCAAAACCCATTTTACCATTACCACCCACTCACTCTCACTGCCAGCCCAGTCTTAACGGATAGCCACACTATCTGTATTCTGTACTATACACCCGAACTCACGCACGCACTTTCTGCTTCTCTCTCTCTCTCTCCCTCTCTCTCTCTAAACTCACACACAAACTTTCTATGCCTACAACAACACCTTCATTTCTCTCACCAAACCCACAACGTTATTATTATCACCAACCCATTAAATTTCACCACTCTTCATCATACACCCTCTACACTCCTCCCTCCACCACCACCACCCGCACTAGGCCCCACTGGCCTCGCATGGAAATCGCCTCCTCCCGCCACCGCCGCAAAGATAAAGTCCTTGTCATAATGGGCGCCACCGGCTCCGGAAAGTCCCGCCTTTCAGTCGAACTCGCCAACCTCTTCCCCTGCTTCGAAATAATCAACTCCGATAAAATCCAAGTCTACAAAGGACTCGACATCACCACCAACAAGATCCCATTTCATCAACGCAACAACGTCCCACATCATCTCCTCGGCGATATCGATCCCTCCCACGGCGAGTTCTCCCCTTCAGATTTCCGCCGCCACGCCGGAGATATCATCTCCGATATAACTTCCCGGAGGAAACTCCCCATTATCGTCGGAGGGTCCAACTCATTCATTCACGCTCTCCTTGTGGAACGATTCAACCCAGAGTCAAACATCTTCGATGAAGACTCTTCATCTTCCTCTTCATCATCTAAAACAATACCCTCGGATTTAAGGTACCAGTGTTGTTTTCTCTGGATGGATATATCATTTCCAGTATTATCCGAATATTTGCTGAAACGAGTCGACGACATGTTTGACTCGGGAATGGTGGACGAGTTAGCTGAGTTCTACAAACCGGGTTCGGGTAACACGGATAACCGAACCGGGTTAAGAAAAGCAATCGGAGTACCCGAGTTCGACCGGTTTTTTAACCAATATCCGCCAGGTGAACCACTCATTGAAGATGAAGTTCATAATCCTATACGGGAAGGTGCATATGATGAAGCAGTGAAGGCGATTAAAGATAACACGTGTCAGCTAGCCAAGAGACAGATAGGTAAGATCCTACGGTTAAAACGAGCTGGGTGGGACCTACGGAGACTCGACGCCACGGAGGCGTTTAGGGCGGTGCTGACATCAGATTCTCACGGTGGAGACGGCGACGGAGAGGAATTTTCCGGTGTATGGAAAAAACAAGTGTTGGAACCAAGCGTAAAGATTGTGAAGCGATTCTTGATGGAGTAGGTCCTCCAGCTAAATCCAGCTTGGCAACTTCAACTATTTTATTTTTAAAAATTTTTTTTAGTTTTTTTTTTTAATTTCCTTTAATTTATTTTACTCAAGAAAAAAAAAAAAGAAAAAAAAGTTGGGGTCACAAAATTTTGGTTTATGTGAGGTTCTACAATTTTTGTGATGTACGAAATGGTACCTACGAGTATAGAAAAATGTTGACAAAGTTTTGTTTGTTTATTGAATGCAACCTTAAATTGTGAATGATGTTTGTTTTGGTGTTGTTGGATTTATTTGTTTGTTTCTTGGTCACGCGTTGGGTGTGGAGAATGAAATGATGAGAAAGTTAAGGAACTTCGCAACAAAAAAACTAAGGATTTATGTTTATGCTTATTTGAATTTGAATTATATACGGGTACAATTGTACAAGTGAATTGTACAAGTGGTGGAGAATTGGTTTATGATGAAATGAGATGCAAAGGGAATGAAATGAGACAATTCTCTCCAACCCCACATCATCCACTAAAGACAACCATATACTTTTTTACTTCATTTTCTTATAATTCTTTTTAAATTGTCTTTTTGTACGTTTGCGTATTTTTTAGTACTGTATTATAATATTTGACTTCACTTTGGAAGAAATTAATTATGAATGGTATGAATATGTAATTTTTTGGACGAATTTAATTATGGAATATTTTAATTTAGTTTAGGATGGCTTGGTCGGATCTACTCGTACATGTTTAACTTATCTTTTATAAAGGAGCAAATTTTAAATTTGTTATTAGTAATCTTTTAATTTCATAAAAGTGTTTTATTTATAATTTTTTTTTCAAATTAATTATCATTTTACGATTTTAATATAATATTTTATTATTATTATATTTATATTTATTCACTTTTACTTTATTCAACTACTCTATTAATTATAACTAATAAAAATATTCTAATAAATACTACTATAAAGTTTTATCATTAAAGTTTATATATTTAATTATTTTCTTAAAAATTGTGCACTGTTTAAATATAGAATTTCTTATGAGACAGAAGAGTAATTAACTAACTAATCATTGAATATTATTAAGATTATAACTCTTATCATTATTAAACACCAATTCATTTATCAGAATGACCACCATTGAGTTGACCACCACCGTCTATTACTTTGATCAATATTTGAATCATCGTCAAATATTTACTTTAAACATTTTTTACCAAAACTCCATAACCATGTCTTTCTGTTGATGTTATATTTTTATCGATCACAACTTTTACCATTACGAGCGCATGTCGTCTAAACACCATTATGACTAATTGCTTATCAACACTACGACTAATTTATCCATTCAAATAAATGCAATAAATTGTTTGTTGATCACAACTCTATTAGTGCACAAGATTAAAGATGAAAAAATGAAGATAAAAAAAAAAGAAAGAGAAAGAAGAGAGAAAATGACGACTACAACATAGTTGTTGAGAAAGAAACTCTATTAACAGTTCTATTAAATTTCTTACTAAAACCATAACTACAAACTTGCTTATATACACAAAATAAATTGTCATGTAGATTCTAACAAAAGTATGCTTAATAGCTAATAGTAGTTTCTAGAACATATCAAACTACTACTTCTAACTAAGCAGTCTCAAAAGCTTACAACTTCTAACTAACAACCTCACAAGCTTCTGCTTATGACTAACACAAATACTTCTGAATATGAATTACTTCTAACATCATCCCTTAATTTATATTTATCAAACTAAATTATACAACATCAATTACATTCCCTTAAAAGTGTTAATTCTTGACAACTTTCGTCAAAACATCTGCAAATTGCTCCTAGGTGTTACGTGCAACTTCTAATATTCCATTATGGACTTCACTTCTTAGAAAATGAAACTATGTGTCACTGTGTTTGCTTCTCTCATGCAGCACCAAATTCTTGGCAAGGCTTATAGCTGATTTGTTGTAAAGGATCAACTTCGCAGGTTTGCTCACCTTGATCTTCAGATCCTGCAACAAATTCACCAACTTCACAGGTTTTTTCACCTTGATCTTCAAACCCTACAACAAATTCATCAACTTCAAAGGTTTGCTCACTTTGATGTTCAGATCCTGCAACAAATTTATTAGTCAAACAGCTCGACATGAAGTCAAAACACCTGCAATGTATTCAGCTTCGCAAGTTGGATATGTAACCACCGATTGCTTCTTAGAGCACCAAGGAATTCCCATATATTCAAAAAAATATCCAGAAGTACTTCTTATGTCAACTTTGTCTTCACATCAATCACAATCTAAATAGCATATCAGCTATGCATCCGTTTTAACACTAGAAAGGAACAACACTCCATAGCTCAGAGTCCCTTTAATGTACCTTAGAGTCTCAAGTTATTCTTTCATGGAATTCGGCCACACTTTCTTCTTGAGAGCTTCTTCAGTACTAATTGGCTCAAAGTATACTAACATGGCCCAATAAATGACTTCTTCTTCGTAGTCTATCTCAGTATCTTGCAACATGTCAAACTTTGCAAATCTTTTTGGTATTTGTCAGATTCATTGTGGCCTCTGGACTTGTTTAGAATCTTTATCCAATTCTGGAACAATATCATATGTTGGACCACCTTCAGAGGCTAGACCACCTCCAGAAGCTCCACCTTCGAAAGCATGACCATCTTCATAAATTGGATTACCACTGTTCTCGCATAGGAATAATATTCTGTTTTCCTACCTCTAAGAATAGAGAAAGCCACAAAAGTAGGTTTATAAGGTGATTGAGGATTCGGGAGCTAAGTCAGTGATGCGTATTGTCCCAAGAATGTATATCTTGCTTATCCCTCTTGCAATAGCCCATTATATAGTGTTTGGTTTACATTATTTAAGAGCTTTAATCAAGGTATGACCTTGGGGCTCTATAACTCCATAAAAATTACTGTCACCATAAATGAAGGTGTTCAAGGTTGCGTAACATTGGCTTTAATGCATCGACGAAGGTTATAATCATTAATAAGTTGGGTTATTGCCCGGTTTATGGATAAGTAGGCTCCAATTACTAATGTTATCCGAGCTGGTAGCACACATCGGTTGATATCTAAAGATGATGATCACATAGACTCTAAAGTCGAGTTGCATCTCTGCCCGGGTACCTCTTTCCCATTATGGATTAGTTTATTATTCTTGTCCTCTTTTCAGACGAATTCATAACCGGAATATGGTTAATATTTTTGGGATGCACATAAGCCCCCTGTATTCAAATCTACTATGTAGGGATGTAGTGTTCGGTCACGAAAGACACAAAAAATATTGAGGCTGACGCCATGTTGTAACTCGATTCTAACCTTGCATATGTGTCACTAGGGGTGGTAAATGGGAATGCCTACCCTATTTAGGAGCGCCCTGCAAAGCCCGCAAGAAAATATGGCAGAGCGGACTTTGTTGAGTATGTGGGTCTAAAACCTATCTCCGCTCGCAAAAAAAGTAAGGGCGAGGCGGGAAAAGCTACAGACACTGCATCTTTTAAGCCTAAAAACATAAAAATTTATGTAAATACACATGCCTGCAAAAGCCTGCGTAAAAAACGGGGCGGGTCAGACACATTTGAGGTTGAGGGCCTATACCCTTGGCCTGCCTCGCACTATAGTGCGAGCACAAGGGGCATGCCCAACGGGCCAGACCCGTTTTGCCACCCATACGTGTCACAGACTGAAAAGTCACACATTTTCTCTCTCATAGAGTAATGATAATATTTACTTAGGTCTTTGCTCGTTGGGTGACGTTTCCCTTCCCCACTTATTGTTCATTGGGTTATATTAAAAACTCTATTTTCTTCTTTCCTTTTGAAAGTTAATACGTTTCCCCAAGCGCTCATCCATTCAAAAGTATTTTTCCTTTACCCCTTTTCCTTTTATTTTCTCTTTTACTCTTTAGATAATGGTTGTGAGAAGAGAATACGAAGATAAGGGAAATATTGTAACACCCTCGAACGCTGAGGAGATAAGGGAATTATGGGATTAATGCATGCAGGAGGTTAAGGGTTCCCTAGGTCAAGAGGATCTTGACCGGATCACAAAGGAGTTTTATGGTTGTACCTTTACTTCGTTGAGTGAATCTGACTACAATCTTCCTCCTCGGGTTCTGTAAAAGTTGTGATGGAGACGTCTTCCCCATTCAATCTTGAATTCATGGGATCAAAGAAGAACTTTTTGACGATGAAGAGATTGCCAAACTCCAATCTCTAATGAATTTTCATCAACCGAAGAGGAAGATGAAGTCATTCTAGAGTCTCGTGTTCCCGACGAACGAGTGTGTATTCTCAGTTAAAAGGTTACCGATAATGAGTTCTTCTATTTTTACTATGGGGTGTTGGAGGACTTCAAGGTCCATATCCTCTTTGCCTATTTTGAGGAGGACATCTTGAAGACTATGAATGTCAGTCCCTCTCAGCTTCACCATAACATTTAGGGATTTATAAAGACATTTGAAGTGGTCTATGAGGTGATGAAATTCATCTCCATTATGCACCTATTTTCTCTTTCTTTGAGGTCAAAGGTGCCGAGAAGCTATCATGGGTTCAAATTAGTGGTCTCTCCCGAAGCGATAAAGCGACAAGAAAAAGTAAGTATTTTTATATGGTATATTATATCGTCTCTATAGCGATTACTGCTACTGAATTTCCTTTCGAAAAGTATCACGTTTATGATTTTGGAAATTGAATTTGTTTAAAGATGGTAAATGCTGGAATTAAAGCTATGAACATAAAAGAATTTCATTCTTCGAAAATTATAGACTCTCAGGATTGAATTTCTATTTACTGTGGAAAATGGTAAACAACCGTTGGTCCTCCCAAAGCCCTAAAAACTAAGGGTTACTCGCAAGATCGAACAGTTGATCTTAAGACATGTGCTAAGATTTTTGGATATTATACTAGTTCTGTCGAAATCCTTATCAAAGAAACGATTTTCTATAAGATAAGCGAACTAGTATAACGAATTTCCACACCAAGATTCGACCAGCTGGCTGGTAACTCGTGACTGACAACAGGTTTTTTATATGAAGTGAGACTCACTAAACTAACTGACTGATGACTCGTGACGGACAGATAGTATTGAATTGTTTACGTGAAGCTGAACATAACGTAAAGCGTTTGCTCGAAGGTAAACAAAAAGCAAGTAAAGTATTCAAAAGTAACAATTGAAAGATAAAATATTTGCATTGAAATAAAGGTGGTGATTCACGTACATCAAGCACTTCATCACTCTTTGTTTCCTAACGCTCGGAATGACAATGATTTGGAAAGTGATTTGAGTATACAAGTGAACACCCCGAAAATTACACTGAATCTACTTATTTATAGTACTTACAATGTAACTGCCTAGATGAAATCTACGGACAATATTTGAATCTTGAGGTAACTGCTCCACAAGATGTCGCCACCTATTTGGCGCTCAATCAGCACACGAACCACGGGTAACTGCTTGTGACTTTGAATTTTGAATCTTCCCGCTTCTGGCTTCTGAAAGTAAACCGCTTCTGACTTACTTCGACACATTTCCTTTGGCACAATTAAAACAAAGAAATTCTTCTAAGTCCAGAATCTTCTTTGGTCGACAAAACCAACTTCGACCATTTTCTTGTTTTCATACTCTAGTCGACTAGACCAATTTCTATATATCTTAACCTTGGTTTTCTTTACATCCTTATGGTCGACACAACTCAACTTCGATGTTTTGGCTTAATATTCCCCTTGGTCATTAAATTTTCTAGTTTGATAAAGCCAAATTTTCAAACACCCTGGCTTCAGTCTCCTACAAACCCTTATCTCAGGAGATTACCTTTAACTTATGAGAATACCTTCATTTATTACACGTGCGTGAATACCTTAAGATTTTCCAAGGTAAAAATTTCACATACCCATTAAATACTTAAACTAACTACTTAGTTGCAATCAACCTAAATTACTTGTCTATATCATCAAGTATCGCTCACACAGAGGTTATTTCTAACATAGATCGAGATAACAACTATATTGCTCGCGTCGGTGATCTCTCAACACAACGCAAAATAACACTAAGGAATTAAGAATCGATACCCATATGAATACTAGGCCTTAATATATCTCTAGAATCAAAACCCAATAGATTCTCATCCTAAATCTGAATCTAAGTAGTATATGTTTATAACAACTCAAATCCAAATAAAGTAAGTAATCACCAACCTTGATTTGTAAAAGAAGTTTTATACAATACCATGAGCAATAAATATACATACAAAATAAAGTATACTTACATACAAAACCCCAACAAATGAGGATACACAGAGAAGAAAGAAGAAGATGAACAAGAATCACTCGGTTTGTCACTCCGATTGAAGCAAACTCACCTCCAATCATCAAGATGCAACCCCGATTGATGTTTCTAAGCCTTTAAACTACCAAGAATGAAGGATTGATGAGTTGGTAACAAATAACCCAATACATAACCTATAAAATATGTGTTTTGGCCCTTTTAACGTGTTTCTGCCCAGGGGGCTGCGCTAAACAGTAGAAGAAAAAACCAGATTTTGTTTCCGCCATAACTTGAGAATCGTAACTCCGATTGATGCACGGTTCAAAGTGTTGGAAAGTTTATTCAAGAATCTATATAACAATTCCTAAATATCAACTAAATTGATGATTTTTTCCCACCTTTAATTTGAGCCTTATTATTTCATGAATTACTAAAAATTGCATTTTTGATGCTTAGTCTTTGGCCTTTATTACTTAATGCTCAAACCATGCATGAAATACCCACAAAACAATTAAAATCTATCAAACGGTATATAAATTAATCAAAACCCAATTATGCACAAAGTAGTCGTATTTACAAACAAAGTTGAGATTTATTGCAAGAATATCAACAAAAAAATAGATAAGTGCCACAAAACTTATATACAAAATGACAACACTTTTGGCACTTATCAACTCTTCCCAACTTGAAACATTGTTTATCCTTAAACAAAGTCAAACAACTTAAAAAACAAAAGACGATAATCAAAGAATCGTGAATCAATAGATTTTGAAAATGGAAAACAAATGTATGGTTCAAATAAAAATGTACATGCAAAGTAAATACTTACCACAATCCTACAACGACAACATGAAAACGAACCGAATCCTAAGTACAAAAATCATACTAAACATTCTAAAACAAAATAAGCTTAATCATGAATCACACCTAGTAAAGATTTATCGGTAGATGAAAAACAAACAAAGGTGAGACTTTGACACTCATCAAACAATCTTGCAAACAAAAGACTAAATTATGCATTCATCCAAAAATTCACATTTAAAAAAATTCAAGAATCAAAGGGATTTTCAAGGTTGTGATGTGGCTTGGTTAACAAACAAGTGATAAGTCTTAAAGTTAATCGAAACAAAAACTTGTCAACTCACAAAGTTTCAAACAGTAGAATTTCAATCAAACTTCTTATTCATCCCAAGTTTCACACCAACACCCATCACATATTAACACAATATTATTCCATACTCTTTTTGTTTTTGTTTTTCAAAGTTTTTTTAATTTTTTTTCCTTTATTTTTCACAAATTTTTTTCTTTTCTTTATCTTTTCACAATCTCATAGCAACCACAATATAAATGAGCAAACAATGCTCTCCTAAACTTAAATTCAACCAATATCTTAGTGAATACTCCTTACTTTTTAAGGCAAGGTAAAAAATTCGACTAAAAGTCATAGTTGAAGGTTCAAGAAAACAAAGAATTAATGTCCATTAAAAAAGAAAAACCAAATACTCATAGACAAGCATTAAGTTCAAAAATAACATGAATATTAACAAAAAGGCTCAAAGGAGGTTACAAAGGTTCACACACTCACAAGGTAAATTGATTATTTGGTTAGGTAGTTGTGCTCAAAATCAAACAAAATGCCTTGATCCTTTTCATGCAATCATACAATCAACACAAACAAAAGATTACACATAATAAAATCCAATTAAAACAAGAACTATGGCCTTTAGCATATATGAACAATGGAAAGCTTCTTCACATTTGGGGTAAAAAGGGAACTAAAGTGATTCAAGTCATGAGCAAGTAATACAAAAAGAATAAATGGTAAAAATTCAACTAAAAATTATAGTTGAGGGTTCAAGAAAACAAAGAATTAATGTCCATTAAAAAAGGAAAACCAAATACTCATAGACAAGCATTAAGTTCAAAAATAACATGGATATTCACAAAAAGGCTCAAAGGAGGTTACAAAGGTTCACACACTCACAAGATAATTGACTATTTGGTTAGGTAATTTTGCTCAAAATCAAACAAAATGCCTTAATCCTTTTCATGCAATTATACAATCAACACAAACAAAAGATTAAGAATGATAAAATCCAGTTAAAACAAGAATTGTGGCCTCCAACATATATGAACAATAGAAAGCTTTCTCACATTTGGGGTTAAAAGGGAACTAAAGTGATTGAAGTCATGAGCAAGTAATGGAAAAAGAATAAATGACATGGTAATTATACAAACGAAAAGTTTTCTAAACATGTTATACTATAGAAAATGATAAACGAGTATCTGGCGCGTACCAACTTCAAAACATCATCATTACTATACATCTACAAGTTGAAACACTCAAACTTGGAAAATCACAAAATACATTTCAAGCTATCAAACCAGAATTCGAGTCCAAACAACAACAAAAACAAATTATGAAAGTGAAATAAACAAGTTGAAAAGTGAATATTTAAGAATTTAAAACATGTCCAATTTCAACTTGTTTAAACAACAATCAACACACTACCTAAACTAACAAAAATGAAAAACAATAAAACATGTTTGTTTTACATTGTGCGCTCGACGTCTGATATTTACAACCCACAAATTGCTTCGAATGAGCCAAAAGCTTCACCCATGTATTTGCTCTCATCTCTTTTAGATCTAACTATAACTACACATCTAACCACAATTTTGGCAAACGTAAACAGAAAAAATTATATACACTAAATTTACAAGTATTAAAAACATGTACAAGTTTGGTAATCATAAACAAATAAACGTACGAGTAAATATAAACAAGTTCATTTACAAATTCTATACAACATATACGTCAATTACAAAACTAAAGAACTATCGCGATGCAAAATAATAAAAACCAATCCCAACAACAACGTCATTTTGCTAAAGCGATAAAGTGAAAGAACAAGTAAGTATTTTTATAGGGTATATTATATCGTCTCCATAGGGATTAGTGCTACAAAATTTCCGTTTGATAAGTCTCGCGTTTATGAGTTTGGAAATTGAATGGGTTTAAAGATGGTAAATGCGGAAATTAAAGTTATAAACATAAAAGAGTTTCAATCTTCAAAAAGTATAAACTCTCGGGATTGAATTTCACATGCCTCTTAAGTACTTAAACTTAAAAAACAGTTGCAATAAACCTAAATTACTTGTCAATATCATCAAGTATCGCTCACACAAAGGTTATTTCTAACAAAGAGCGAGATAACAACTGTATTGCTTGCGTCGGCGATCTCTCAACACAATATTAAACAACATGGAGGCATTAAGAATCGATACCCACATGAATACCAATCCTTAATCTATATCTAGAATCAAAACCCAATAAATTTTCATCCTAAATCTGAATCTAAGCAATATATGTCTATAACAACTCAAATTCAAATAAAGTGAGCAATTAGCAACATTGATTTGTAAAATAAATTTTATACAATACCATGACAATAAATATATACAAAACAAAGTATACTTACATACAAAACCCCAAACAAATAAGGTTACAAAGAGAAGAAAAAAGAAGATGAACAAGAATCACTCGATTTATCACTCGGATTGAAGCAAACTCATCTCCGATCATCAAGATGTAATCCCAATTGATGTTTCTAAGCCTCTCAACTACAAAGAAATAAGTTTTGATGAGTTGGGAAAAAATACCCCAAAACATAACCTAAAAATTGTGTGTTTTGATCCTATTAACGTGTTTCTGCTCTGGGGACCGCGCTAAGCGGCATAGAGCCCGCTAAGCGGTATCCAAAAAACCCAGGTTTTGTTTCCGCCATAACTTGAGAAACGTAACTCTGATTGACGCACGGTTCGAAACGTTGGAAAGCTTATTCAATGATCTATCTAACAATTCCTAAATATCAACTAAATTGATGATTTTTCTCATCTTTTTTTTAGCCTTATTCTATAATGAATTGATAAAATTGCATTCTTGAAGCTTAGCCTTTATTACTCAATGCTCCAACCATGCATGAAATACCTAAAAATCAAGTAAAACCTATCAAACGGTACATAAATGAATCAAAACCCAAATTATACACAAAGTAATCGTATTTACAAACAAAAATGGGATTTATTGCAAGAATATAAAAAGAATAGATAAGTGCCACAAAACTTATGTACAAAATGACGACACTCACCAGTCTCCCCCACAAGAGCTTCCTTCAAGTTTACGCATCAAACTATAAAGGTTTCAAAGATTAATTTATGAGGGTGAATTATAGGCCGAGATGCCATAAGGTGTTGTAAGATCTAGACGGGCCCCCACGGTTACCTTTCTACTGGTCCCATGATCCTTCCCATATCACCGACTTCATTTATAACAAACTGAGTGATCTGAAGGTTTAAACCCTGAATGTGCTTGACTCCTCTCGGATGATGAAGATTAAGGATATGTTACCCATAACTGCAAAAGAGATCCTAGATTTTCTTGATTATAGTTTTTTCTTCTGATTTATTAAACGTGTGCATCCATTAATGATGCTTATAATGTCTTTTTTTATTTCTTTGCAAATAAGATGGCTGACTTTTCATAGTCGAGCATAAGAAACTGATGCTAGAGACCAAAGATGCCCGAAAAGGGGCAGGTGGGTCTTTGGTGGTTAAGTATGATCTTGTTGAGTTAGAGACCCGAACCCTAAAGAGGCGAAAGATGGAGGGCACCATAGACACTTCGAGCATGGTTGAACCACAGACTTCTGCTCCCTCCATTCAGGAGGAGGTGCAACAGAGTACTTCGAAGAATTTGAAGACTATTATGAGTAACAATGACGGCCGAGCTAGACTAGAGATAACTTCTTTAATGAGAGAGTCCGAAGATGATCAGGTGTTCATGGAATTTAAGTTTTGGTCCAACAGTTTCGATGGACTCCGTTTCCTCTACGACCATTTCAACATTACTGAAAACGTCAACAAGGTTAAGACCATAGGCCATTAGAAGATGGCATAACACCTTAGTTCTTACCTTATGAGGTGTATCGTTCTGACTTGTGGTTTTTTGAGTCCAGTGATGATACTGAGAAAACTGAGTCGAAGCTTAAGGAGAACATAACCCGACTGAAGGAAGCCTAGAAGATTCAGTCTGAAATTTTTTCCAATGTGGAGAAGAGTTTGGTTAAGGAGAAAAAGTGGAGGGAGACTTTGGAGTCTAAGAATAAGGCCTCTCTTACCCAGCTTAATGAAAGGTTGAAGGTAGAGAAGGCCACTAATGATGAGCTGAAGGTTACTACCAACGAGCTTAAAGAATCCCTCAAGAAATCTCAAGTGAAAATCCCCTCTACTGGTGATGAAGCATTCGAACAGGCTAAGGACCAAATATTGTGCCTTAATCCTGGCTTAGATTTGGTAGAGAAGGATTAATTCAAGGTGGTTCTAGATGGCCACCTTGTAGATCTTGAGGAGGTAGAAAAGACTCTCTCTCCTCCGTCTAATCTTAATGATCCTTCTGGCAGAATGAACAACAATAATGGTGACGAAAAAGAGAACCTGACTGCATGATGCAATTTTATGATTTGTGTTTATGTTAGTCATCCGATACAAACAAATTTTTGTAATTTTGTATATGGAATGTGGTTTCGTCCCCCCTTTTTGTTGCTCCAATGAATTTGCCTTCGGGCTTTTGTGTTATGAACTGCCCTTCACGGCTTTGTAATCTATTTGTTTTTTTATCTACTTGCATTTTTAGATTTCCACTTTTATCTGCTTGTATTTTTAGCTTTTTAAAATAATATGGTGTGTATACTTAAACCCCTTGGATATAAAGCCCTTCGGACTGTATGTGTCAGATCATGTAGTGCCGAGACTTATTTTACCTTTCCAAGCCCCAACTACTTTTTCACAAGGGACTATACTATATGGGTCAATACACCACTAATGTATCCTTTTATCCAGACTCTGTCACGGGTGCATGATTTCTTGGATACATTTTTTACCAACGAACTCCAGCGATTTTTACCTTTAGAAGTTGTCTCCTTAAGTTGAGGTGGATTCTCCCATAACCGTTTAGAAGCCTCGAGATGCTTTTTCTTTCGGGTTTGATGACTCGTTAACAATGGACAGAGGCCCATAGGCTTAAATGTATTAATGGTGGATAGAGGCCCAAAGGCTTAATTGTCTTAATCGCGGACCGAGGCCCGGAGGCTTAACCAACTTAGTGGCGGACATAGGCCCAAAAACTTAACTGGCTTAGTGGCGGATAGAGTCCCTAAGGCTTAACCAACTTAATGGCAGACATAGTCCCAGAGGCTTAATTGGCTTAATGACGCACATAGGCCTAGAGGCTTAACCTAATTAGTGGAGGACAGAGGCATGAAGGTTTATCTAACTTAATGGCAGATATAGGCTCGGAGGATTAACTGCTTAGTGGCACGCAAAGGCTTGGAGGCTTAACCGTCTTAGTGGAGGATAGAGGCCCGAAGACTTAATCGTCTTAGTGGCAGAAAGAGGCCCAAAGGCTTGACCGACTTAGTGGTTCAGAGTCCTTTTTTCTCGAAGGCAAGGTTGACCGAGTTGTAAGAGGCTTCAAGTGTGCTTGGTCTTTAGTTAAACCAAATGTTTTATTAACGTTATCCGACCGTAGCCAATTCTGTCATAGGCTTTAAGTGCGTTTGGACTTCAGTTAGGCCAGAGGTTTTATTAATGTTACATGGCCAAAGCCGATTATGCTAGAGGGTTTAAGTGTTCTTGGACTTCAGTTAGGCCATAAGTTTTATTAACGTTACCCGACCGAAGCTGATAATGCCAAATGCTTTAAGTGCTCTTGGAATTAAGTTAGGCCAGAGGTTTTATTAATGTTACCTGGCCGAAGCCGATTATAGATGAACTTTTAAGTGCACTTGGGTTTTAGTTTTATTTTCATAGTGTTACAAAAAGTTGTTTCTACTTCGGGTGCCTCATTAAAAACGCTTGACCTTGCAAAGGAAAAGAGTGCATCCCGTGCATTTTATTAACGACCTCATTGCATATTTTTAACTAAAATAAATCCTAAGATTGGATACATTCCATGTCCTAGGTATTTCTACATCGTCCAAAGTTTCTAACTTGTAGGCTCCATTATTTAGCTTCTAAAGGACTCGGTACGGCCCTTCCCAAATTGGAGATAGCTTTCCTTTGTTTTTCAGATCGATAATCCTCCAGAGGACTAGCTCACCTTAATGAAAACCTATTTGTATGACCTTTAGGTTAAACCTCTTACCCAATATGTTCTTGATTGTAAATTCCCTTATCTGAGTCGTTTCTCGGATCTCGTCTAGTAGGTCGGTAGAGCTGTTTAAATCATCCTTATTGGCGCCTTCGTCAAAGTGATTCCTCCTCCATGTAGGGGTGTTGATCTCTAATGGTATTATGGCGTCGACCTATATACCATTCGTAAATGTGTTCTCGGGTAGTGGAGTGAGGTATTGTATGGTATGACCAAAAGATCTCTGGCAAGTACTCGGACCATAAGCCTTTTGCGTCCTCCAACTTCTTCTTCATTCTGGTTAGGATGATCTTGTTGGTTGCTTCGACTTATTCGTTGGCCCGAGGGTTCTCTATGATGTGAATATGTTTTGGATGCCTAGATCTTTGATGAATTCCACCACGGTCATGCTTGTAAACTGTGTCCCATTGTCAAACACTATGGCCCTGGATAAGCCAAACCTGCAGATGATATTTTTCCAATAAAAGTGTCAAACTTTCTCAGCGGTGATACCTGCAACAACCTCAGCTTCTATCCAGCTTCTATCCCTAATTTTCACTTTAATCAAAATTCTTTTTAATTAACAATAAAATACATAGAAACAAAATAATATGCCCTAAAAAATATTGACCCCGAGTCAACCAAAAAATAAATTATAATAATTTCAAATAATAATAAAAACAGAGCTATAGTTGACAAAAATTAAATAAATAATAAAAATAAATAAATAAAAATAAATATTGCGAAAATTGACTACTTAGTGGGGTGTTATTTTCTGCCAACAAAGAACATACTTTATTTATTTATTTAAAACTAAGTTGCTTATGGACTTCTTTAACAAAATTTAACGGGTCACTTAGGTAATTAGATGGTGAGCCAAATTAGAAATGTGTCTATATTTATTTCTTGTAGAAAATAATTTTGTAAATAAACCCAACTTAATTTTTTCTATATTCAAACTAAAATACTTATATAACTAAATGTTAGTATGTATGAGAACAATATAATTTAAATAAATGGGAGTAAGTAACAAAAAAAAATCAGTATGAAATGACTTAATAGTACTATTACAACAAATTTTGACTGTTAATACCAAGAAAGATAAATTTGGAGTATGATACTTTGAAGTAAATAGTAGATTGTGTTTTAAGTTATTGTTTTCAGTTAAAATCTTTTAAATAAAACTGAGTATTGTTATTAAAAGTATAATATTCTATTTCAGTTTTTTTCTTCTTTGAGATGATTTGTGGGAAGTGAGAAGGGGATCTCATATCTAAAAAGTTTTTAGGTAAAAGTTGCACAAGTTAGTGATTAGGAGATAATTTGTAAATCAGAGTTGTTTAGCTTTAAACTAATACTATCATAATGAATTTCCTTTCCACTTTGAATGTCCTCAAATGTAGGTGATGTTGCACCGAAATGTGTTAATAATTTATTATGTTCCTTATCATTCTACAATTTATTTCTGCATAATACAGTTTGATATATTTGTTCTATTAGTCAGGAGATGTCGTAACATCTGTTTTAATACTGTGTTATAATGTTAGGACTCAATATTAACATGTTTTAAAGTACTAAAATTTCATATATATATATATATATATATATTGGAACTTCTGGAATTTTAAAACATATTAATATTGAGTCCTAACATCATAACACAATATCAAAACAAATGTTACGACACCTGCTGACTAATAGAACAAATATATCAAACTAGAAATTATGTAGAAATAAATTGTAGAATGATAAGGAACATAATAAATTATTAACACATTTTAGTACAATATCACCTACATCCGGGAATATTCAAGGCGGGAAGGAAAGTTACTATGATATTATTAGTTTAAAGCTAAACAACCATGGTTTATAAATTATTATTAAAAAAATTATTTAACGAACTAGATTATTATAATTTTAATAGTTAAAATATTTAATAGTAAAACTACTAATTTAATATTTAAAATAATATAAAATAATTATTTAATATATTTACTGCTAATTAATAAAAAAATAGTTAATAAATAAATAAAGCTTGCAAGAATTAAAATATTTGTTAAATATTTGTCTGCTATTGAATTTGAAAATGAGTGGTTGAGATTAAAATATGTTTTTAAAATTTAATTGATGATTTCTCTTTTCTTTTCTCTTAATGACAAATGATTTAGTGAGAGAGATTTCTTAAGTAGATAACTTTTCATTGGGTTAGGATAGGTGTCAAACTTTTGAATCCTGAATGCACCTTTAATTGGGAAGATATTTTGCTTTAAGACTCCATCGGGGTCCAACACCAAGGAATCTGATTAGGAATATAATGATAAGATCAGAGTGTTCATGTTCCAAAACTAAGATACATTATTCACTAATGTTAGATTCATCCAACAATTAGGTGTGTCCGGATACGCAACCTAACTAGAGGCAAGAAAACAAATTATGAGGTCTTATTACCATAAGTTCGATAATCCAAATGGAGAATGTGTTAACTTTGTCACCAGGGTGTCCTTTTTTATGTTAGTACTACTGACTCGTTGTCCTTCAATTTATTTCATTTCTCTCACGAAAGAGAGTAGGAGTAGTACTAGTATGAAAAAAAAAAGGGTAGGGGCATGCGTACCTAGGTAGTGTAGTTAGTGCAATGGAGTTGTCAATTGTCACATTGTTAATTCTAGGACAAAAAGACCAAAGTCTTGGGCATTAGGCACTACTAGAAATACCGGAACCGGAATTTCTTGCGGAAAAAAATTCGCAGGAATATCTGCGGATTTGCTTGTGATTTTATTAAATATATTAAAATTTTCTGTGAAATATATTTGCCGTTGGATTCTAAATTTTGAATAAAATATTATTTTTTATTAGAAAATCGCAGGAAATTTCGTAGGAAATGTTTTTGCGGATTTTGCTGTGGATTATTTTATATTTTGTTTAAAATATTTAAATTTTTCATAAAATATTTTTTTTTCTCAAAAAATATTTAATTTATTTAAGTGTTTTATAAAAAGTTAATTTTGTTTAAATTTTTTTAAAAAATATTAATCCTTATGTTTTCTATTTTGTTAATTATTTTTATGATATTTTTTAATTAATTGTTAACATTAATGTATCATTTTTTTAATTTTAATTTATTTACATTAATGTATCATCTTTTTTTAATTTCAATTTATTTACATTAATGTATTATTTTTTATTTCAATTTATTTATATTAATGTATCATCTTTTTTTAATTTACCAAACAAATCATTCTATAACTCTTAAACTCTGAAGCAGAACCTTCACACCATGGTGTAGTTGAATTCCACTTTCTAATTTCAATTTTCACATCATAAAATAAAGTGTTTTTCGCAAAACATATTTAATTGATTTAAATGTTTTACAAAAATAATTGTTGTTTTTGTTTAAATTTTATAAAAAATTATTAATCCTTATTTTTTTTTTAGTTTATTAATTATTTTTATGATATTTTTTAATTAATTGTTAACATATAAAAAAATTATGATATTTTTTTAATTAATTGTTAACATTAATTTAAATCTTAATTTTAATAAAATAAAAGATATGTAAATTTATAAAAAAAATTATTTTTAATCTTTATTTTTTCTATTTTATTAATTATTTTTATGATATTTTTTTAATTAATTGTTAACATATAGAAAATTTTATGATATTTTTTAATTAATTGTTAACATTAATTTAAATCTTAATTTTAATAAAAGGTATGTAAATTTATAAATTTTTATTCATGAAACTAACTTTAATCCATGAAGTATGAAAGGCCTTAGAATTGGATTTATTGATGAATCTTGAACGTTAGGTTTCTTGAAATTCAGAAGTTCTGGCCATCAGAAGTAACAGAAGTTTTGGCCATCAGAAGTTTTGGCCATCAGAAACTCTGACCATCAGAAGTTCTGGCCTTCAGAAGTTCTGGCCATTAGAAGTAACAGAAGTTCTGACCATCAGAAGTTCTAGCCATCAGAAGTTTTGGCCATCGGCAATGTGTTCGCCATCGAAAAAGTTTTGGCCATCAGAAGTTTTGGCCATCGAAGTTCGTCATCCGTTCGCCATCGGCAATGTGTTCGCCGTTAGGAGCAGCAGAAGTTCTAATTTTCTGATGAATCTTGTCAAATGACCAACTTCTTGCTAAAACCTGTAACTTCAAACTCAAATCGACCTTAAGAGTCCAATATTAAAATAATGATGCCCAAAGCATTATGAATCTTCAATTGAATTAACAAGTGTTAATGCCACGAGATAGTATTCTCCATGCTTTAACGCCTCAACCACAAATGATTGGATAAATTCCTTTGAAGTTGAACACAAACCCTAATACTTGTATAATAATCCAAAAAACAACCAAATATAAATAAAAAATTCAAATTAAGGTGGTAGGGTAAATTATTTAATTCATCATAACTTATCTATTATTGCCATTGATATTGAGAAGAAAAAAATAAAAACAAAACAAAAGCAAAAGATGTGATGAAGGAAAAAAAATTATCTACGTAATAGAGAGAAAATGAAAAAATTGTCTATGCAGTAGTCAATTTCTCAAAACCTTTCCCAAATTCTCCATCTATAAACCCTAACTCCTCTCAAATCCGAAACTCCCTTACTCTCTCTGTAACACCCGCCGCCGCCGCCATCACATAATCCATTAAAAGCTGTCTCGACACTCCTTGGCCCTCCGTCGACGCCGTCGCTCAGTACGTCGACAACGACCATGTGTTATGTCTTCTGTACCGTGAGATGTGGTTTCGCCACCTGTATGCGCGGTTGACTCCGAATGTTCGCCAAAGAATCGATTCGTGGGATAATTACTGTAATTTGTTCCAGGTTGTGCTTCATGGGGTGGTGAATATGCAGTTGTTGAATCAGTGGCTTTGGGATATGGTTGATGGCTTTAGGATATGATTTATATAGGAACTTTACTGATTTTAACTTAAATCGACTATAAACTTAGGTGATTTTTGTAAGTAAGGTGTTTGTTGAAATGCCACAATGAGTTTACCACTTCTGAAGTATCGTGAACCCACGATGTCGACAACTTTGTGACCCTTTGTTGCTGCGGTATAGGCGGCAAGCAAATAGTTGGTATTATTTTTACCGGGTGATATATATCGGTTAGGTTATATCGTATCGTGTCCACAGAGATTGGTTATTGATTCGTCGTTCGACAATTCTACTGTTAATGAGTTTGAGATTAAAAGAAATGAAAATAAAAGACAAAAAGTAAATGAACAAAAAGTATAAAACATAGATTTGTCCGAACGAATGTAAACTACCCGTCACAGACTTAAATCTACCACCCATGTCATACTCGGCCTACGTTACTCGTCCGTGTCATCACATACCTCTCACAACCTTGGTTATTTTTAACCCAAATTGAGAATCCTCCCGAATCACCTCAATAGCCATGTGTGGCCTATCTCAACAACACGGAAGTCAACTACGTCACCTCCATAACCATCTCTAGCATACTTCACCAACGCAGAGGCATTAAGTTCGGATACTCTATAGTGAATGTTAGATCTAAACCCATTTCTAGTATTCAGAAACTAACAGATAATCATCCTAGGTAAGAATCTAAGCAATCTATCTCTAGTAAAGCTCAAATCCCTAACATAAAGTAAAAACCCAAGACAATCACCGACACAAATTCATAAAGAAAGCTTTATATAACACCAAGGGCGATAAATACACAAGAGAAATGAGTAGAAGATAAACCATCTACAAACCCAAAGCAATCCAAATCATCCATGAGCAAAATGTTGTTTTCTAAGCTAATCTATCAAAATGAAGGTTGATGGAAATAGGGATCAAAACCACCCCAAAACCATAACCTAGAAATCTATCAAAATCCAAAATCAAGCGCAAAAACTCCAATTAAAAAAAGCACACTTTATTCCTCCATGCTCCAAATATGAAACAAATACCTACAAAATAGATACAAAACTATCAAACGGGTACATTGGGGTTATTCAACGATTATTAACAAACAAGAACAGATAAGTGCCACAAAACATATATACAAAATAGCTACATTTTGGCACTTATCAACTCTCCCCAACTTGACACATTGTTTGTCCTCAAACAAAGTTAAATAACTCGAAGAAACAAAAGATGATAATCAAAGAATCACGAATCAACAAGTTTTTAAAATGAAAAACAAATGTATGGTTCAAACAAAAATGTACACGACAAAATACTTACTTACCACATTCCTACAACGATAACATATAAACGAAACAAATCTTAAGTACAAAAATCATACAAAACATTCTAAAACAAAACAAGCTCAGTCATGAATCACACCTAGCAAAAATTCATCGGTAGATGAAGAACACACAAAGGTGAGGGATAAAAAAAACACTCCTCCACAATCTTGCAAACAATAGACTAAATTATGCATTCATCCAAAAACGTATTGAAAATACAAATGCAAGAATCACAAGGGCTTTTCAAGGTTGTAATGTGGCTTGGTTAACAAACAAGTGATAAGTCCTAAAGCTAATCGAAATAAAAACTTGCCTAAACCTAAGGGAGTGATCAACTCACAAAGTTCCAAACAATATAATTTCAATCAAACTTATTCTTCATCATAAATTTCACACCAAACACACCTCACTTATTAACACAACATTATTCCTACTCATTTTGTTTTTCATTTTCAAAGTTTTTCTCTTTTTTTTTTTCTTTTTCTAATCTTTCTTTTTCATTTTTTCTTCTTTTTCTCTTAACCTCATACCAACCATAATATAAGTACATAGACATTCCTCTCCCCAACTTGAATTCAACCAACATCATTATGTGAATACTCCCTACTTTCTAAGGCAAGGTAAAAATTCATACAACAACATGTAGTTGAGGGTTCAAGAAACAAAGAAATCAACATCCATACAAAAAAGGTGAATTGACACTCATAGACAAGCATCAAGTTCAAATAAAAATGAATATTGATAAAAGCTCAAAAGGGCAAACAAAGGTTCACACACTCACAAGGTGAATTGAATATTTGGCCAAGGTAGTTATGCTCAAAATCAACAAAATTCCTTCATCATTTTCTTGCAATCATACAATCAACACAAAACAAAAGATTAAGCATAATAAAATCCAATTTAAACAAGAATGTGGACTCTCATATGTAAACAATGGAAAGCTTCCTCACACTTATGGGTAAAAAGGGGCTAAAGTGATTCAATTCATGAGCAAGTAATGCAAAAAGAATGAATAGCATGGTAATTATACAAATGATAAATTTCCTAAACATGTTATGCTATAGAAAGCGATAAACGAGTACCTGACATGTACCAACTTTGAAACTATCATTACCATACATCCGCGAGTTGAAACGATCAAACTCGGAAAATCACCTCAAAAGTCTTCCTGACCAAAATTTGAGTCCAAACAACAACAAAAGAATTAGAAAAACAATACTAATTTTATTCAATACAAAAAGCCTTGGTGAAAGTGGGAAAAAGGAAAACCAAGTGAAATTTTAAAAGAATTCACTAGCCCTGCATAGCAGAGCGCGCTAAGCACGCTACACCAGTTGTAGAAAATGACAAAGAATAGTGCAACGCTATGCAAGCTCCACTTACACACCTATACAATCTCATTTACATATCTAAACAATATTTACAATACATACACACTTCCACAAGCTAAAACACTACAAACTTGTGGAAAATAACAAATTGACATAACAAAACAAAAGCAAATAACAATACACACAATTGGTGAAAAGGAATTAACAAGTTGAAAAGTTAAAATTTGAAATTAAGAGCAAGTCCTATTTCAACTTGTCAAAACACAAGTCACCACACACATAAACAAACATGCTTGTTTTACGTCGTAAGCTCGACGCCTTTATTGTGCGAGCACTAGTAACCTCCTCTCGTCATGCCATGGTATTGCCACACCGTGCAAACCTAAAGAAAGTGTCCTAACAACCACACAACAAACGTTACGAGTACGAGACAATTCACAACATCACATGAAAACTAAGAAAATCACAAATATGTACAAGTATGGAAAGTAAACACATAACATGTATAAGTAACAATATACAAGTTCATATACAAAGTCTATACAACATATACAATAATTACAAAACTCAAAAACAACGGAATTATCGCAATACAAAAACAATAAAACCAATCCCCGGCAACGGTGCCATTTTGTTGTTGCAGTATAAGCGACAAGATAAGAGTTGGTATTATTTTTACCGGGTGATATATACCGGTTAGATTATATTGTATCGTATCCACATAGATTGGTTATTGATTCGTCGTTCGAAAATTCTACCGTTAATGAGTTTGAGATTAAAATAAATGAAAATAAAAGACAAAAAGTAAATGAACAAAAAGTATAAAACATAGACAGCTTGTCTGGAACGAATGTAAACTACCCGTCACAGACTTAAATCTACCACCCATATCATACTCGGCCTACGTTACTCGTCCGTGTCATCACATACCTCTCACAACCTTGGTTATTTCTAACCCAAATTGAGAATCCTCCCGAATCACCTCAATAGCCATGTATGACCTATCTCAACAACACGGAAGTCAACTGCGTCACCTCCATAACCATCTCTAGCATACTTCACCAACGCAGAGGCATTAAGTTCGGATACTCCATAGTGAATGTTAGATCTAAACTCATTTCTAGTATTCAGAAACTAACAGATAATCATCCTAGGTAAGAATCTAAGCAATCTATCTCTAGTAAAGCTCAAATCCCTAACATAAAGTAAAAACCTAAGACAATCACCGACAGAAATTCGTAAAGCAAGATTTATATAACACCAAGGGCGATAAATATACAGTAGTTATGAGTAGAAATACATACAAACCCAATAAAAGAGAAATACAAAAAGAGGAGAAGAGATAAATCACAGATCTACACTGGTTGTCAAAGTCAATCGAAGAGCAGTCCACCTCCAATCATCCATGAGCAACCCCTAATGTTATTTTCTAAGCTAATCTACCAAAAATGAAGGTTGATGGAAATGGGGATCAAAAACCACCCCAAAACCATAACCTAGAAATCTGTTTTGAAAAGTATTTATAAACAAAATCCCGCAGACCACGCTAAGCGCGATAGCCGCGCTAAGCGCAACTTACTTTATTATTTTATTACTTAAAACCACTAAACCGCGCTAAGCGCGCTCAAAACCGCTCTAAGCGCGAAAGTTGTTGTTTTTCTTCCCAAAAATGCGTCTTCGGAGCCGTGTCTTCGACACTTTATTCCTCCATGCTCCAAATATGCAACAAATACCTACAAAAATAGATACAAAACTATCAAACGGTACATTATGTACACAAAACACAATAAAATGTATTTACTACAAAAATTGGGGTTATTCAACGATTATTAACAAACAAGAACAGATAAGTGCCACAAAACATATATACAAAATAACTACATTTAGGCACTTATCACCCTTCCATCTGAAGAATCTCAATTGTAAGTTGTAATCTCCCTTTCTAAAATATGTTTGCTTTGTCTTGTTATCCGTTTCTATGATAGGTTAAGGTACTTGAGATATTTCTGACTGCATGAGCTATTTTTCTACATTTGCATGTATCTGGTATCCATCCATCTGAAGATTTCATTGACATTATTCATGAATATATAACAATATCAGTATATGTTGATTCCACTTTATAAAAGTATAATTGTGATCATAACTAAATTGCATAGACACCATATGTTGGCATGGTTCGCATGGTACTGGTAGCCCAAGAGACGGTAGTAGTAAGGGAAGCAATGAAACTGAATGCATGAATAACCCTCTTGAGGATTCTTTGATTTACTCAAAATTGCTTGACAGACTTGATGGCCAACACCAAATAGCCTCAACTGTCAAGGCTTGTTATTTGTGAAAGTAGTTGTGTTTATGTCATGCACATAAGTAGCTGCAAAGGTATGCTTATATCTTGGTGAATCATGTTTCTCACTAAATCAAATTAGACAACCAATTATTAATGCTTTATTGACTAATATCGTGCTAAAAAATGAATTGTGTTAGCTCAGTGGTACTTTCTGCTATTCTGTTGGAATGTGTGACATGTTTTAGGGTTTGTTCTATTTGTTTATGCTTATATTCTGTGTTATAAGTAAGATTTGGTTATTTACTTTATTCTGAGTCTGACAAACTGGTATAACTCTTGAATTTAAGAAAAGTATATGCTTTGTTCCTCATCATGTTTTTAATGTCTTGTTTTGATAAGTGATGTCTGCTCAAGACGAGGTATCCGTTGTTGTCAAGTGCTTGAAAACTTTACGCACGAATGAGCTATTAAATTTGTGGACTCACATGTGGAGAAGAAGACGCATGGTTTGTATTTTTCAACTTCATATCTATTGATCTTCATAATTTTTATGGTTCATCCATCCTATTGTTAATTTCCCGCCAATTTACTTTAAACTTTGAGCGATAAGAAATGGACGCCAAAGTCTATAACTTATATGGATTTAAACTTTTGTTATGCTGTCAGCTTGGGCTTGCAGAGAAGAACATGTTAAATTATGAATTTGATCTGGTAGCATCAGAGCATAGTGATGCCAATACAAATAGTACCATCTTGTTCTCTGATGACACCGATGATAGGTCCAAAAGAATCACCGTTCCAAAGACAGGAACATCATCCCATCAAGAGCATGAGGTGAGCTTAAACAACAGAAGCTTAAATATATTAATCTATGCATGGAAGATTTTTTAATTTCCACTTTGGAGTCACTTGCAACTTATTCCACCTTTTAGAATGCAAACTCTTACTTCGACATGCTTGCACGTCAACATTTTCATATCACATTTCCAATGTAAATATGATACCAAGTCTGATGCAGCTCTAGAGATTGAATTATGTATCCCACAAGTTATTGATATGGTATATCATTAACTATTGATTGAGTAAATACAAATGATCAATTTTAAAATAATATAAATAGCTATTCAGATCCAAGTCCTAAATAAGTTACCCTAAAACAAATTTAAGCTGCAAACCAGAGACGACACATAGGCGAGGCGAAACGAGCCGGAGACAAGCGACGACATGATAGCAGGGGCAGAGCCATTTAGAGGCGAGGGGGTTCAACTGCACCCCCTGGTTTTCTCAAAATACAGCTAATAAACCCCTCAATGTTTTACCTTTGCACCTCTAATTCAATAAGATTCTAGTTGACTTTTTTCTATTTGACTCTGGAAATATATATTATTATTGTTGTCAATACATTCAAATGGTAATCATTAGTCCATTATGCATATTTTATCTTTCTTATTTTGATTATGGCATCACATATCTTACTTGGATAATGCTACTGAGTCTTGACCGACGTGTGAGTGATTTAAATTACAAAATTATTGTCTCCCTGTTTGCTGTCTTTGATTTGAAAAGAAATTTTTAATCATTGTGAAAACTGAAAGTTTTAAATCTGTGTGGATATGTTAGAGCATCTTCTGATACTGCACTTCAGGTGGTGTTTTTATATGGCACATAGTTATTCGTATTCACAGTCGTATTGAAATTGAGATAGATTTTAATTGTAACTCCAATTGTATTATGATTTAGGCTATTGGACGTTACTGTAATCAGCTACAATCTTTGAACCTTAGATGCTGTGATGAGGTTAGTGATGTTGGAGTAATAAGTTTAGCGTATGGTTGTCCTGATTTAAGAACAATTGACTTATGTGGCTGTCTCAAGATTACAACTATTTGTCATGATTTAAGAATACTTATGGTTATCAGAAGATATCTCTTCCCACAGAAAATTCTCTTAATCAACCAAGGTACCCTCAAATTATTGTTGCAATCTGTTTACTCTTGATTCGATTTCTGTTCACAACGAAGGTAATGCTACTAAAACATCACTTCGAATCCTCGATTTTGTGTTTATTTTTCAGTTTTACATACTAGGAGGACAACGACCAATTGGCTGTTTTAGATTTTCAAATATGATATTTTGAATTAATATTTGTTATTATATTCATGCAGGATCACTGCTAATGGGAAGAGTAGTTGCTAGAAGCCAGAGACTTACATATGATATTTTTTCCATTATAGTATTACACTATGCTCCAAATTGAGAAGATGATTCAAGGATATTGAGATTCGCTAATGGATTTGTATTTCTTGTTACAGGGTAGCGATATCAAGGCTCTAAAATCTTTCTATCAGTCGCTCATAGAAAATTTGAGATTGCAGCAGTATGGAAGCCTCGTGTTTTGATAGCATACCTATAATAATGGACAAATTTTGAGTCATCGCTCTACACAGGATTAATTTCTTGTCGTCTTCTAGTACGATTAATGATTTTTTCCTTTTTGCGGGATTGGTATGCCCATGTTATTGCAGAAGCCATCTTGCACACCACAAACTTCTCTGTTCCTCTAAAAGTAAGCGTACTGAAATTTTTGCACAAGATCTTCTTTGACAAATGTTAACATTAGGAGACTGTAGTACTTGGCTATGCTTAAATTTACTATACTTCTATTATCTTTTTTGTATGATTATCCTATTAGTAATTTATGTTTTGGAGCCATTCTTCAATTTTATAGTTTCATTCCATTGACACATATGACATGAAATATACTATGGTTTCTAACAGTGGTTAAGAAACTGAAGATTGAATTACTCTGTTGTGGGACCACTAGATAGCCACTAACATAGATTATGAAATTCTGGCAACAGATACTTAATGTCAAAGTGAATGTTATGACACCGGTATCTGACAAACTGTTTAACAATCTGAATAATAAATTAAAAACAGTAAAGAAGACAATCAATTGTTAACCCAGTTCAGTGTGTAACTACACCTACATCTGGGGGATACCAAGCCAGAGAGGAAATTCACTATAAGAGGTATTAATTTACGAATAAACCAAACAGTTTATCTCCTTCACTTAAGACCTACCCAATGCAACTTCAATCTAAGTCCCACTTAGACCTGAGTTCCTACTCACTCCCCCTCAATCACAACAGTGATACTAATCTAATGATTAATAGAATTGTGAAGACATTCTTCAATAAACATGCTTGATTTTGCTTCAAAGCTTTAATCAAGAGACACAACACTCGTGCTTCAAAGCTTTGAGTGACAAACTACCCTTACAACCAAATCCTACTCCAAGGCACTTATCAAAAGATAATTGCTTGGCTCACAAGAATTACTAATAACACAATTACAGTCTGCCTTCTTGATCTTCTCCAAAAAAGCGCAGCTAACAACATAAGGGTTTGTTAGATAATATAGAAGCATTAGACTTCATCTTGGGCTTCCACAAATATAGCTAGGGTTAACCAAAGTTAACCTTAGGACTTGGTCTTTACAACATAACAAATTAGGGTTAAACAAAGTTAACCTAATATCCACGTGAGCATATGATCCAAACATATTAATTCACATCAGAACAGCCCAACAAAATCCTGAAAACTCTTAGGAAATACAAATCTGCACAACAAGTTATTCAGTACAGGATGTCTTAACATTGGTCATGACATCTTACATCCTGCTCACTGAACTAGCAGAATCCAGTACATCTAATCATAGCATAATCATTATGTTATGCAATCATATTGAGCTGTACCTCTAGAACATTCCTTCTGCAGAATTTGTCTTCAACCCAGAATGTCATGACATCAGTCAGGACATTGTCATAATCTGATTTTACCAAAAATTACAGCCAACATAAAACACTTACAGATTATAAACAAGATGTGCTACAAACAAGGGGTTTTTGGAAGGAACTAATTTTTTAACTACAATATTTATATGCAATCTATCCTCTTCCTAACCGAGAATAGATAGTGAATATTGTGGAAGAAATTATCATCTACGCAACGTGATTCTTTCTTGGACTTACTTTAGGTATGCCTAACTTGCATTATGTAAGTTTCTACTATTTTACGGTTTTAAACCCCCTTTTCACGTATTGTATGCAATTTTGAAGTGATGTTGTGATTTTTTATTTTTTTGTAGTTTATAAATTGTTCTATGAATTTGTCTTCTTTAAAATCAAAGCATTTTAAATTAATTTTTTTTATATATTATGATTATTTTAATATATATTAATTCCCAATCAATATATTAATTTATATATATTATATATTGTGTTTAATTTTTTTATATATTATGATTTTTTTTATATAATTTTTTTAATATATATAAACCTCCACCACCTCATAATTTATTTTTAATTCCCAATCAAACACAATTAATTCTTAATATATTAAAACAGAATATATATTTAAGCGCCAAAATTAAAATAAAATCTTGCCTAAACACATGCATCATACAGATAAAAATACTATTTTTAATAGTATACACTACCTCATTCATATATTCATACTTAAGTACTACTATGATTAGTTTTTGAACACAAACTATTCTAAGAAGAATATAAGCATGCAATTTTAAAAAAAATGCAACTTAGAAACCCTGAATTTTCAAGTGGCAACAAGGACATTCATAAATAATCTAGAGTCTAGTTGCAATTACTAAACACAAAGTGGCCTTGTGCAGGCATGTTTCTCTTGTTCTTTGTTCCAACTAGCTAGTGTGGTTGTATTTTCATGATTACATGTTCTAAGAATAGCTTCTTAGGCTGTAGTATAATTATTCAACGCGTCCTAGAAGAACCCAAATTGGCTGACATGGATCATAGGTGGAACTGCATTCATAAAGTAGCTTATTTAGCTGTTATGTGGAAGCATTTTGTAATTAATGTCATAGTTAACATAAGTGGATCATGACAAACCACAAGCTTAGTGTTAGTGTGATGAATACTTGTAGTATTAATTAATTTTATTTGCCAAATTGGTGGTTTATTTGGCTCTGCTACAGCTTGTAATGAAAAACAATAATAGAATTGATTGGTGCATGTGCATTGCAATGTGTCCGAAGGAGCATGGAAACTCAGGACAGGACACTATTTACATTGGGAAAGAAGTGAATAGCTATAGCTTTACTAGCTAGTGTCTTTCTTCTTTTCAATTCAATGTAAATGTAGTAACTGTTGAGTGAAATTATTAGAACTTTTTACCCATAACATCTTTTCCAACCAATATTTCAAAATACCCACATTTTCCTCCTATATCCTACTAATACATCCCTGTTGCAAACTTTTTTTTTTTTCTAGTTACAATAGCCCTAAAGTCTGTTCCTAATCTTAATTTTAATTATTTTTGTTTTAAATATTTTAATTATTTAATTTTTAGTAATTATTTAATACAAAATTATGATTTAAGTATTGTTAATTAAGATAAATATTTAATTTTTCATAACAAATTACTATTAGATAAAAATTAGTAAAAAAGTAATTGGGCAAATTAATAAAATATTATTAGAATATAATATAGTTTGTATTATAAATTTTTACATTATCAACGGGGTCCATATGAGTGGCTCCTTGTTCCACACCAACGAGATGCTAATTGTCGTTCAAATCTTTGTTATTCTGTCGAGTCTCTCTTAGAGTGTGTATTAGAATTCGTCGCGTTATCATAATTTAATTTGTTGTCCATGTGTTCAAATTTTAATTGTATTGTTGTAATGGTTGGATATTAGTATTCTCGATGAAGGTTAGATTTTGTGTGAACTATTGTGATGGATAAAAGGGAAGTTTTTGTTGTGGTGTTTGTCAGTTGATGTTTGTTGGAGGTGTTGATTGTGTGTTTTAGTGTGAGTATGATGTGTTGGCGGTTGGTGTTCGTTAGGGATGTCCAAAATTGAGCATATCTAATAGAAAAGGGCTATTCAGACAAAAACAAACTAAAATTGCAAAAAATTGTATTTTGTTTCGGATGTGTTTGGGCCATTTTTTAACAAAATTATGCGATTTGGTTCGGTTTGCAGTTTGTATTTTACAAATCAAATCAAACCGAATATCAAACTGCATTATGTTGCAATCCAAACTTCAGTTAACCCACATCCAACTCAAACCCAAAACTATTACATCTTATCCTTACAATTACGAATGATATTTTCTTCGTCACTCTTAAGGTTTCAGTTTAAGTCTTCTCAAATCTCTCTTTGCAGTATCGCGTCTTCTTCTCATCTTCTTTTTCATGTTCATTTTTCCTCTTCCTCTTTAGTCTCTCCTCTCTTATATTATTTCTTTTTTCATCTTTTTAGTTTTATTATACTATTTTCTCTTCCAATTATGTTTTTAATGCACCTCTTCTTCTCCTATCTCTATCTCTTCTGCTAATTCTTTTTCATTTTCTTTAAACTCATATCAGCTCTGATTTTTTCTGTTTTCTTATAATGTTTTTGATTTTGTTTTATGCTATTATTTTATGTACTTATTCCACTTTTCTCTAATCTTATTCTTGTATGTTCCAATAATGAATTTTGTTGTTATTTGAACGCATAAATAACTAAATAGAAAGTTATGTTATATATATATATATATATATATATATATATATATATATATATATATATATATATATATATATGTGTGTGTGTGTGTGTGTGTGTGTGTGTGTGTGTAGCTAAATAATTTTTTATAAGAAACCAAACCAATTCAAATCACTTTGGTTTTGGGTTGGTCCAGTTCGATTTTATTTCTAAAAGTCAACTAAACCACACACTTTTTCTCTTGCGGTTCTGGTGTCTTTTTACGTCAAAATCACTCAAATTGCACCGCGAGCACCCCTAGTGTTCGTTGCTGGAAAGATTGATTAAAATTTTAGGGTTGTTGTTGGTAGACAGGGTTGTACACTTGGTTTTATGATTAAGTGTATGACATGTATTGATTTTGGATGTTAATGAAAGGTTGTGGTGTGGGTTTAGTCATTTTTTAGTGTTAGGATATGAGTGTATGTTTAGTGTTGCTTTGGTTAGATGTTTTAAGATGATGCTTGTTCATGTCGGTCAGCTAATAATATATGTTCGAACAAAAAGCTAACTGAATCTAATTTATACCATGTCGTGTATTGAGGACTTTGTTTAGATTCGGTTGACATGAAATAGTCGACAATGACAAAGGTGTGATGGTTCCTCAATTGATGACACTCTACCTTGTTAAAAATTTTCCAATTGTTAAAAGTCCACTGGTCTACCACTTTTGTTTTTATCGTCGAAGCACCTTAGATGATTTAGGATGTTCTGATGCACGTCAAACATTACTCTAACTTTATCGCTATGGTGAAATTCTACAATAGTGAACTTGATAATTAGAGTTATTGAATTTTAGATGGCTGGATGATCACCATCCCTTAGATAAGCCTCTTATATAACCAGATATGTCCTCTAGATAAACTGATGCAGAAAATATATTTGTAAGTTTACTAAAATTAATATAAAAATATATTAAGAAAATGATGAAAAAATCCTCCTTTTGCAAATGTATACTGCATATGACACATTGCTCAAAACTTCATGTGGAAAATCAAAGACAAAAAATTTCACAATAAAGTTGAGAACATCACTAAGCATATTTATTTTCCATTGCACCTACAATCTACTATTAAATTTATACACATAAATTAACAATGTTTACAATGCATAATATTCTTAAAATCAACCATCCTTCAAAAACTACCGCGAAGAAATAAGATTTTTGAATGAACATGCTTTAAGGTGGGTGGATAAATTTTCAGTGGAGAAATGAACAAGGCCATTTGAAGAGGGTCAGTGATAGGGTCACATGACAACAAACCTTGTTGAATCAATGTGCTATGTTTTTAAAGGCAATAGGAACCTACCCATAACAAAGTTTGTTAGAACGACCTACTATAGACTATGACCATTATTTTCTAATAGAGGTTCAAAATGGAATGCAATGTTTCAATAAGGACATTGTTCCTAGAAAATTGCAGGAAGGTGATGAAAAAAGAAAAACCAATGGAATATAACTACGTTGACCTACAATAAGGTTGGTGCGACTATATAAAGTTTCAAACCTTCTGTGTGCCTTGATCACAAGTCATTGTAGCATGTTCCAAATATTTATCCAACAACGAATATTGGGCTACATATCAAATGGGTGTAATATGGCACAATGAAAATAGGCATAGGAAGAGAAAAGGTGTCCAAAACAACACTCATATTATAACTGAAATGGACATTACTGATAAATTGCAAAGAAAATACAAATTATATCGTCTTGCAGGCCATACTCAAAAGCATTGTCCCAATGTTGGAACCATTTCTAATTAAAATTCATTTCGTTGTTAATTTACTTGCAAACTTTATATTATATAAATAACAACTTCACATGACAACACATCAAAGAAACAACAAGCAAAAGGACAACACAAACAACAAATTAAAATCTTAACACTACTTAAATGACCTAATACATTGTGGCAATAAAAAAATTATTCCATCCTTTGTAGCATCCAACAACATACATGACACATCATTATCGTGTTTAATTGGCCACTAGTAATATTGGATATCATCATTATCATCCACAATTGATATGTATGAAATAAGCATGTTTATTCTTCTAACCATTATTTCTCAGGCATTCAGATCTTCTCTTAAAAAATATTTTAGGTATGCCTTTAACCGCTTGAAATCCCAATAGACCTTAAACTCGGTCTTGAAAGGATGTTTAATCCTCATAAAAAAGACAGTTTCGGTAACACCCATGTTGGAACAAATGAAGACAAAATTTGAGAAGAAAATGAAGGGAGTGAGGGGACGTGTGAAGAAATGGCTCACAAGACACATTCATTTATATAAATTTGCAACATGTAGGCTCAAATGCAATTGGCAACCTTTATTAAAAATATATTATAAGACTATGTACAATAATTATATTTTACATAAAAAATATAGGTGTTATTGAAATATTTCCGCCTCTTATGAAAGTAAGGAGAAAGTGCCAATAACATTGAAGTCCACCGTAAAATATGTATAAAGACTATGGGTGGAAAATAGGCATGCCCACCCCGTTAATGTTCGTCCAACAATAATTCATAAAAACATAGAGTAGGACATGACGATCATAGTTGAGGATGCAAATCGAAAAAATTTGGAACATCACGCTAAAAAATGAGAATGAAACGGACATGCATGCTTTGCATCTCTTAAGTGTAAAAGAATCTGTTATTTTCTGTGCTCGTAAAAGCCCACAAAAAATGGGTGCGAGACGAAGCAGACATATTAGAGTCTACAGGTTTAAAATATATGTCCATTATGTAAATAAGTGTGAATAAAGAAGACATATCAAGATATCAAACCCATTATTCCACCCTTAATAAAGACCTAATTGTAAATAAAAAAGTCCTTTTACAATTTTGAAGGAGCGCCAATAGCCTTTAGACTTCCTATACAAAAAAAATGGTATGATACTACATAATTTTTAGAAAGAGAAATAATAATTTTACACTACTTTTGACATTACACTATATGTTACTATTTACAAATATGGTGAATAGTAACATACATAATTTTGACTTTTTCTTTATATTTTCTTTATTCTCTTCAAAACAATTTTGATTAATGGTGTGTAAAATTTTGGTTAATATAATATGTAGTTTGACTAATACGTGTTTTGACGTTAACAAAGAATTTGAACAGGAAAAATAAATTTGGTTAATTGAGTGTAATAAGTTAGTTAACATAGTTCATTATTTGGTTATTGCATGTGTGACATAAAATATAAAGTCTTAAGTAATAAATCAACTTTGGTTAATACAATGTATAAGATTTATTAATACATTTGATAACTTGATTAATGAATTTTTTTATAAAAAAAACTGAAGTAGTAAAATAAAATTGGTTAATATAATGTAAAGAGTGATTATTATATTTCATAATTTAATGTCAGAACTTGTAATATTATGTATTTTATTGGTTAATGAATGATTGAAATTAGTTAATGAATTATAAGTAAAATAAGTGGTTAATAATGTATATTTTTATTGTTAATGTAATTGTGAAGTTGGTTAATGACACAATCTAATATTTATGTTATAAAATAAATTTTAAAAAGATAGTTTTTTAAAAATATTTAAATAAATAATAATGTCCATCATACAAGTACAATAAACAATGCATATGGTGCATGTATTGGTGTCATAAATGGGTGTTAAGATAACATACCTCTTTAAGAAATTAGTTGAAAAATATGGATATGGGATAAAAACTATTGTTAGAACTCCTTATCCCATTACCCAAAGATGAGTTTTTTACTAATACCCATAGATAAAATATACTAAGGAAATTTCTCTTCCCACCATTATAATATGGTTCACACCTCTGAAAATCCAAAATTGTCTTCAGGTATTTTTATAGATGCATCTTCGAACGCATTATAAATCATTTTTGCCAAAATTTAGTTCGTAGATGCATCTTCAAAAACAATCCTGGATCCATTTATCAAGAATTTTTCATTGAGAGTTATCATTTAATGATTCAGAGAAATTTTCGAATATGCGATATAAGTGGCACGCACATTCAACCGATTCAGAATTTGAAACGTGATGACACCGTATCAAGAAAATGTGAGTGCCCATTTAAATTGCACCAATACTGTAAAGTGGGTGATACACGGAAATTTAATGTGATTTCTGGTTTACATAATCATGCCTTGAACATCGAGCTTGACGAACATCCCATCTTATGTCTCCCTAAACCGGAGGAGAATGTAATTGTTTCATACAAGTCTTTAATTAATGTGGCACCTGAAACCACACTCGCTGATTTGAAATGGAAAAGACCTTAAAGTGCTTCAAATATCAAGCAAGTATATAATGCGCGTTATCAAAACAATATGGCGATAAGAGGCCCAAGATCCGAAATTCAACAACTTTTGAAACTTTTGGATGACAACCACTATGCTTTTAGGTACAAAGTTTGTGAGGATAAAGTCATTATTTGTGACATATTTTGGACTCATCCCGAAAATCAAGTTGTTCAACACATTTCCCACCATCCTGATAATTGATTTAACGTATAAGGTCAACAATTACATGCTTATACTTTTGGAAATTGTTGGTGTTACTTCTGCGGAGAAGACTTTTTTGTGGGATTTTCATTTTTGGAATCCAAAAAAGAGGACAACGTTATATGGGGGCATTGGGATTGTACAAAACCTTATTGGAGGACCATGAGAACATGTTGAAGGCAATTGTCACATTTCGAGACACCCCACTGATTAATTCAAATGAAAAGGAGTTTCCTACGAATTACACATTACTTTGTCGATATCACATAAAAAGTGAGAATTCATCTCAAACCTGTGGTATGGACCCAACAAATCAAAGGTGGAGACAAAAAATGGACAAACCAGTTGTGGTGTTGAAAAAGATAATGGATGCATAGACTGGTATATTAAATTCATCCACAGAAGACTTGTATGTTACCTCGGTAATGCATTTTAGGAGTGTGTGTTTAAGATATCCAAATTTCCTAAAATACATTAAGAGTACTATTCTAGACCAAGTGAAGGAGAAAATTATTTGTGTTTGGACTGATCATGTTAGTGTTGGTGTAAGCCCTAGAGATCAATACTTTTGGTACTTGTATCGAATTATTTATTAATAATAAAAGGCATTTCTTTATTATGTTTTCTTTTCCAAAATAATAAAGTCCCTAGAATAGTTAGTCTGTTTAATGAAATGTTAAGTGTGACTTAATCATGAGATCCCATTAAACATAAAGACATTATTCTTAAAGTATCTGTAATCGAGCTTTATTGTGAAGGGGGATAACATTAAAACATTGAGATTATTATGAAGATAGATTGATGATCACATCTCATGGGTAATGGATAAGGAGTTATCAAGTCTTGACATAGGTATGAATATTAGGGTAATATATATACTGGATTAACCCACTATGAGAATACTACATAGAATGTTATGCGAAGTGCATAAGTTATTCTGATGGTGATATGTGGTGTATACCACCCTTCGACCTGAAATCACTATGGACCCTAGATGTAGAGTTAAGTGTTTTATTGCTGCTCAAATGTTATCCGTAACTGGATGACAATAAAGACAGTTGATGGTTACTTCACAAAGCATGTTGAGGGACATGAATAACCTAGATAGAATTTGCCCATCCTACGTAACGAGATAAATGTATACGGGCCCAATATGGAACTGGACAAGGGTGACACGGTCTATGACTTGTGTTCAATATAAACATGAGGGAAAAGGATAATTATACACGCAAGTATTATCACGGAAAGGTTTTGTCAGATCACATGACATTTTCGTGACTTGGGTAGCAGTGATGTGTTGCTAGATATCGCTCACTGTTTATTATGTTAAATGTGATTTAATATAATTGCCAACTTCGCGGAAACCTACAGGGTCACACACATAAGGAAAAATTAATGAGAGATATAGTAAATGAGGAACACCGTAAGGAACAGTGGACTTAAGTGGAATACAGAATGTGGTAAGGTACCACACGCTTAAGTGATATGCGATACATCATAAGGTATGATATTCATATAATTTATTGGGCTTTTATCTTATAGCCTTTATTGGGCTTTTAGCTTGCAGCCCAAACTTATAGTTCTATAAATAGGAACCTTGTGTTGAAGCATTTCACTTAATGAAAATTCTATTTTGAAACCCTTACCGTAATTTCGCTCACTCTCTCACTCAAAGCTTTCGTTCGTGATCAGCTAGCACTGTGACCGGGAGCGATCTGTTCGTGTGGACTGAGTAGAGACGTTGTTCTTCATCCGCGTTCATGATAACAACATCAGAGATCGAAATCGTCACAAGAGGTAACATATTCTATCACTGACCAAGATCATTCGTAAGGATCGCTAAAGGAAAATTTGAATTTCTGTTGCGTTTTGTATATCAATTTTCCTTCAGTTAGACACCTGAAAATACAATAACCAACAAAGTCAATTTTTCACATTCGACACTGAAGAAATGATTGGGTGATAGTAAGGGTGATTATTGTAGAGAGTAGGACTCCGTGAATCAAATGCTCCAAAACCAACAAAATGAAATACAAACAACTTTTGGTCAGAGCATTATCATGTTATAACACATATCCAAATACAAGATCCTCTATTCGCAGTTGTTGGAAACGTAACTCGGGAGGGATTGAATTTCATTTTTCACGAAGAAAAACGAGACGAGGATAAGATAGTTTAAAATGTGGTTGTAGTATTAGGAATAGTTGCGGTCTTCCATGTGCTTGTCCAATTTCAAAAAGATGAAGCTTGTTTCCCTTGATACGTATGGATGAAATATACAGACACTGGAAAAAGGCTCCGATTCGATGAAGATGGTGTGATGAAGGGTGGTAAAGTAGGTATATCAATCATGATCGAGTGGGAAATAAGGAAAATTCGTAAGAGGAACCAATCATAGATTTATATGGTGATGCATCTTTTGAAGCATTTTAGGTTGTAATCAATAAACTTTTGAATGTATTGTCATCAACGGTGTAATATGTATACAATTTAATACATAAATAATATATACAACAATTATGGTGTAAATATCAACTGTTTTTGTTTACACATTTTATAGTTTACAACTTCAATATATGTTATCTAAGTCTCTGGTATGTTTTTGGTTCAGAGTTGATTCTGAATATGCATATCCAGATAAACCCCATTCTAATTAAAAAAAATTAATATGGAACTTTTCGAATGTGCATATCCTAATACATATTTTTTTTGTAAAATAATATGGTTTATCCGAATATGCATCACTAAAAATTGCTTTGATAACATGGTAAGGTTTCTAAGGTCCAAAATGATCCAAGACTTGTATAAATAGAGTGTCTCTCATCCCATATTTTCTACAAAATATACAAAATTAGAAAATGAATACATATCCCTCCCTTGGATTTGTGTATTTAAATGCTGAGAAGTCGCCAATTCAGTTTAGGATATGTGAGGACATAACTCTTACTAACATAATATCCAAACTGAATACTCTCATGCGATATCAAAAAAATCGATGATTTTTCAAGCTCGAGTATCATTCACCCTCATTTGACAATGAAGAGATGTTACACTTCACCAACTTCGAACTGGAGACAGATGCAGATTTAGAGGTTATGTGAAATACTTTTCATCGTCATGCAACAAATGGTCCGATTGAAGTGGATCTGAATATTGTAAAATTCGTCGAAGATATCATCAACATGTTGCAACGCCATGAACTATCTATTTATAACAATGTGCAATGTTAAGTTTTTGATTATCAATTATCTGTGTAATATTGAGTGTTTTAATTTAACGACAAGTTGTTATGGTTTGTAGAACTCGCTCATACTCTCATTGTCCTTGTTTTTTGTTTTTGTTTTTTGTTTCTCATTTGAAATATTAGAGTTATTTTCGGATATACATCTCTGAAACATATCAGATATAGTTTTGGAGATACATCTTCAAACTAAAAATTAAATATAATAGAACATAAATGTATTCAGAAATGCATCTCTGAACTTTAGAGATATTTTTAAATTTTCACAAAAAATATATAAAATAGATAAATGAGAAAAGAAATTGCCATATACTTGGATATGTTGTAGTTGTGTGGGAAAAAAATTCAAAATACATAAGCTCGTGTGAGCAATATTGGTCATAAAAATGTTCATGTGGGAATTGCTGGAACATACAAAATTAGAACAAGGTGAATCAATGGTGAAAAGTGAGATTGGAGAAGATGAAGTTTAGAGAGAAAATGGAAAAATTGAGAGAGAGTAATTGAGGAGAAAATTGTGTATTCACTAAATGACATACAAATATTTTCATTACATATAGAGGGAGTGTTTATATAGTGTCCACAAATGACACAACAAACAACAAAACATAAAAAAAAAAAACTGCTTTAGCAGAAAAACCAGAATTCGCGCAGGAAATCGGTTTCCCCAAAGCAAGGAACCGATTTCTCCTTTGAAACTCAGAATTTTTGCACTGCACCAGAACAACTTTTTCAAATAAGTTATTTCCAAAATAACTTCTCAAGCACTTCAATTGCACTTGGGTTATATAATACATTCAACACACCACCTTAAGCCAGGTGCTCCACATTCCTCAAGCTCAATTTCTTCACATGCTTCTTGAACACTTCATTTGTTACCGCTTTGGTCAACAAATCCGCAAGCTGTTCTTCGCTTCGACAATGAGTTAGCTTCAGCTGTCTTTCACACACCATCTCCCTCATGTAATGAAACCTCATCTTTATATCCTTGCTTCTTCCATGTGCTATGGGATTCTTTGCAAGATTAATAGCCAAGAGGTTGTCAACAAAGAGTGTGACATCTTTTACCTCAATGTTGTCCAACTCTTTAAGTAGATTCATTAGCCACACGACTTGACATACACACATCGACGCTGCGATATACTCGGCCTCACAAGAAGAGAGTGCCACCACGGGTTCCTTTTTAGAGCATTAAGAGATTGGAGCTCCTCCGAACATAAAGACATAATCGGTTGTAGACTTTTGATCATCTTTATCTCTGCATCAATTGGAATCCGTATAACCGAGTAACTCACACATGCTGAACACATCATCCGCGGGAAAGAAAATTCCGCAGCCAAGAGTACCTTTGATGTAACGAAGGATCCTCTTGACGGTTGCCAAATGAGACACCTTTGGTCTCTCCATGAATCTACTAACAATACCAACACTAAATGCCAAATCTGGTCGTGTATTGCACAAGTAACACAATGATCCAATCAACCTTTTATATTGAGTTGGATTAACGTCACCCTCATCCTCATTATTAGACAACTGAAACCTTGGTTTCATTGGTGAATTAGAAGCATTGCAATGCTCCATATCACACCTCTTCAATATCTCACAAGCATACTTTCTTTGGTGCATGAGAAGTCCCAACTTTGACTTGTGAAACTCTATGCCAAGAAAGTATGTCATGATACCAAGATCGCTCATCTCGAATTCTTTCATGAGTACACCTTTGAACTTGGAAATAAACTCCTCATTGTTGTCCGTAGTCAAAAGATCATCCACATATAAGCAAAGTATAATCACACCTTTGCTTGCATCCGACTTCACATAAACACCATGTTCGGACACACACTTCTTGAAGCCAACTTCAATAAGAAAAGTATCTATGTGTTTGTTCTAAGCTCTAGGTTCTTGTTTCAAACCATAGAGTGCTTCCTCAACTTGTAGACTCTTACCTCTTGGTTCTCTATCACAAAACCCGGGGGCTGCTCTACATAGATTCCTCCTCAAGTAGACCATTCGAAAATGCGGATTGCATATCCATTTGGTACATTCGCCAATTTTTGCTATTGGAAATACTAACAACCAAATGTATGGTCTCTAATCTAGCTACCGAAGAAAACACCTCATCATAGTCTATGTCTTATCACTGCAAGAATCCTTTTGCTACTAGTCGAGCCTTATGCTTGACAATTTCGCCTTTGGGATTTTCCTTCACCTTATAGACCCACTTTACTCCAATTTCCTTTTTTATTTCTGGTAAATCAACCAACTCCCAAGTACTGTTTTTCTCAATCGATTCCAACTCTTCTTTCATCGCACAAACTCACTTTGCATTGCTCAAAGCCTCTTCCGTACTCACTGGTTCGGATTCGACAATAAGTGCAAAGTGAATGAGATCACCATCATTATTGATCTCATTGTCATGGAACACTTCACAATCTTGGATCCATTGAGGTAGACCTCTACGTCTTGTCGATCTTCTACTGGACTCACCATTGCCACCTTCAATCGAAATTGGGATAACCTCTGCATTATGCTACTATTACTGATTTTCTGCATTTTCTGGTGAAAACCGGTTTCTAGGATCAGGGGAACCAGTTTCTACATCTAGAAATCCCATTCTAGAACCTTCAGGTTGCAGATTTCGCGAAGGAAACCGGTTTCCTTCTACTAAGAAACCGGTTTCTTCTACTGGTTTTTGAAAAAATTTGCTGTCAAACAACCTCAGTTCATCTACCACCACATCTCGACTTATCACGATTTTCTTGCTATTTGCATCAAATATTTTATAACCTCCATTAGGGTGATATCCGACAATAATCATTACCTCTCCTTTGTCATCCAACTTCTTTCGAAGTTGACACGGAATGCGCCTAAATGCGATCGAACCGAAAACTCTCAAATGCGTTAAATTCAGTTTGTGGCCAGACCATACCTCTTCCGGTATAACTTTGTCAAGCTTCTTTGTAGGTCACCTATTCAATAAATAGGCTGTTGTAGAGACCACTTCTCCCCATAGTTCCTTTGGCAAGTTCTTCCCTTTCAACATGCTACGAACCATGTTCATAATTGAACGATTTCTCCTTTCGACAATTCTATTTTGTTGAGGCGTATAAGGTGGAAAAACCTCACGTACTATAACCTCATCATCACAATAATTCCCAAATTCACTTGAGGTATATTCACCTCCACCATCTGTTTTGATAATTTTCACCTTGTGACCACTTTGTCGCTCTGCTATGGACTTAAAATGTTTGAACACATCAAACACCTCATCCTTCCTCTCTATGAGGTAAATCCACAATTTCCTACTAAAATCATCAATGAAAGTGACAAAGTACCTATTTCCACCATACGAGTCGACTTGCATTGGGCCGCACACATCGGAATACACCACCTCAAGGTGCTCCTTGGTCCTATGACCAACATCCTTGCTGAAATTTTTCTTGTGTTGCTTCCCTTGCACACACTTTTCACATAAATCAGATGGACAATTTATCTTGGGCAGCCCGATCACCATACCATGCTTTTGCAACGCGTCAAGGTCTCTAAAATTGAGGTGTCCAAGATGGTAGTTCCACAACCACACATCACGACTTGCCGTTGTAGCAAGACATTTGTGTTCCATTACTTCCAACTCTATTTTGAAAGTACGATTTGCAGCCATGGGTGCTCTCAAGATTAAAACTCCTTTTTGGTCAAAAAAGTGCAAAATCTTATTTTCCATCTGAATTTTGTAATTCTTCTCGAGTAATTGGCCAATGCTCAAGATATTACACCTAATTCTAGGAATGTACAACACATCTTTGATCAAATAATGACTTCCATCTTTCTTCTTGATCAAAACATCACCCACACCGTCGGCCGCTAAAGTGGTGTCATCCGCGAACGACCTGAATCCAAGTACCACTCATCACTACTTTGGACTCCTCCTCGAACGGTAACCATTGCGTTTCGCTCCGAACGCGTTTGTGTAGATAATTTTGCACTGTTAGAGTTGATTTCCAACCCTCTACACACTATTGAGTTGTTGTCCAGTCCCTCTTTGCAACCATTATTCTCCTCCGTGATCATGACAAGAAGCGTATCATCATCCTCTACCTCTTGCCTAACAACCTTGGCCTCATCTTCATGATTTTCTTTCGATTTCACATTACAATCTCTTGCAAAATGTCCAAGCTTTTGACAATTGAAACACTTCACATTACTTTTGTCACCTCTCTTGTAGTTGTTGCCTTGACCACCACCTTTGGAGTTGCTCTCTCCTCTTTGGGCCATGGAACCTCTTGAATTTTGTGGATCTTTTCCACTAGAATTTTGAAAATTTTCCTTGCTCTTCGGAGGCCACTTGCCTTTCGATCTCTTGTTCTTCTCGTTGAACCTTGCTTGCAATGCAATTTCCTCCTTGGCCTTGTCATTTCCTCTTTCATCTAACCTTTGCTCATGTGCCTCCAATGAGCTTTGAAGCTCTTCCTTGCTCATGGTGAGAAGATCCTTTGACTCTTCTATGGCTACCACAATGTTATCGAATCTTGACGTTAAAGAACACAAGATTTTAGCTACTACATTTAGTACCGTAACGGTTTCACCGCAAGCCTTCATTTGATTCACCAAACGCATTATACGTGTAATGTAGTCGTTGATCGATTCCTTCTCTTCCATTTGTATCAACTCGAACTGCCTCTTGTGAGTTTGTAACCTCACCATCTTCACTTTGTCGGCACCTTCATACGTTTTTTTCAAGATCTCCCAAGCTTTCTTTGCCGACATACAATCACCAACTTTCTCAAAGTTGTCGTTGTTGACGCAATAGTGTATTAAGAAGAGGGCTTTGTAGTCTTCCTTCTTTTCTTCCTTGAATGTGGCTTGTTGTGCAGTTGTAGCCTCTGCAACAAGTTGTGTGACTCCATCATTTACCACTTCAAGGACTTCTTGATACCCAAACAAAACTTTCATTTGTTTGCACCATTTGTCATAGTTCTTGGAATCAAGAATTGGGAGGTTGGTAGGAATTCGATCGGTGGTTGTCATGTTTGTATCGGATTAATGGATCAAAACCAATGCTCTTGATGCCAGATGTTGGAACATACAAAATTAGAATAACGTGAATCAATGGTTAAAAGTGAGAATGAAGAAGATGAAGTTTATAGAGAAAATGGAAAAATTGAGAGAGAGAGAGAGAGAATAATTAAGGAGGAAATTGTTCATTCATTAAGTGGCATACAAATCTTTTCATTACATAGAGAGGGAGTGTTTATATAGTGTCCACAAATGACACAACAAACAAGAAAACATAACAAAAAACCAAAAAATTGCTTCAGCAGAAAAACCAGAATTCGCGCAGGAAACTGGTTTCCCAAAAGCAAGGAACTGGTTTCTCCTTCGAAACTTAAAATTTCTACATTGCACCAGAACAATTTTTTCAAATAAATTGTTTCCAAAACAGCTTCTCAAGCACTCCAATTGCACTTGACTTATATAATATGTTTAACATGAATGTTTTTATAAATTTATTAAAGGCTTAAATTCACTTTTGATCCCCTTATATTAATTTTCTAAACATTTTAGTCCCCCTATAAAAAAAATCAATTTTTAGGTCCCCCAATATCATATTTCATTTTTTTTTTTTGAGGTCCCCCATGACAAAATGTCTAATTTGCATATGTGACATTGAAATTATGAGGTGATATTTTTTAATTGTTGTCACGTCATTAAAAATAGACCCAAAAATATATATTTTAGAATTAAAATTTATAATATATAATTTTTAAATAAATATTTATGGACAAAAATAATTAAAATAATTAAAAATATTTAATTATTATAAAAAAAACTTGAAAAAAATAAAATAATAAATTTTTAAATATTTATAATGACGTTACATCAATTAAAAAAATGTCACTTCATAATTTCAATATTACCTATGTAAATTACATTATTTTATCATGGATGACCACTAAAAAATATGAAATATGATATTGGGGACTTAATAGTTAATTTTTTTTATAGAGGGACTAAAATATTTAAAAAATTAATATAGGAGACCAAAAATACATTTAAACTTTTATTAAATAATTAATTAGTGGTCACAATTTAGTCCAATTGCTTATTTTAACAAAATTATTTTCCAAAGCATGTTTAAGCTATTATTATATCGTGAACTAATTAAATAGGTTCCTGTTGCAACTTTTTAGAAGAATACAACTGTACAAGAAATCTAGTGCAACTTCAAGTATTTATACTATTATTTATCATTGAGGAATTTATAAATTACAAATATTAATATAGCCCTCATCTGAGGGAAAGCAAACCGTGCAGTAGCAGCACTGCAGTGTCTGAATGGCTGGCGACATATTGGGATGAGCTAGCTACTGCCTAGCTGTTTTTCTATGACTAAGGTATTTAATTCATTTTAATGAGCACTTTGCCAAATAGAACTCTTCCAAAATGTCACATGGTATTCACAACAACAATTTTCTTTTCCAATTTGGACTTAGAAATATATCCAATCCTTGTGTAAATTATGCCACATAATAAACCAATTAAATATATGCTTCATTAGATTCTTCAATAAGTTCAAGCAATAAAAAAAAACATCATTTGAGATCATAAAGAATTCAATAGGTTTAACAGATAAATATAAACAAGTTGCTAGTTGTGTAATAATAGAGTCAAATTAAGAATCAAGCGAAGTTTTATCAGTTGAATGAAAGTTAGATGAATGTAAAACAATCAAATATGAGAGATAGTTGAAATTTTATTAAGTAAGCGGATTTTCACGAAGGTCTTGAAAATATTAAATTTAGTCAAAATATAGTTTAAAAAAAATTGTTGGCGAAGAGAGGTTATATGGTCGCCAGTAGTAAATGAGGTTTTATACGAGTAGTGTTCGCGGTTCGCTTTGGATCGGTTTTAAGGCAAAAATTCATTCGATCCAAAGTTAAATTTAGTTGCAGTTTAGTTCGATTTTGAAAGATATATTAAAAAAAATTAATTCGATCCGATTCAATTTTATGCAGTTTAATTTGGATCGGTTTTTGGATATCCAAACTACACTTTATATTTTTATAAATATTATAAAACTACTAATAAATCATAGATTTGATATAATATATAATATATAGTATATTAAAAATTAATATTACAAAATGAGAGTGATCGATTATAGTTGAAGTAATACAAATAAATAGATTATATCAAGCTAATAGATATTATAAAAAATAAATTATTATCATCGAATAATAAATTCATGTAACATATCATACTAATAAAAAGTAAATAAGTATAAAAATATATGTATACGGTTCAGTTTGGTTTGGATCGGTTTTAAAACATTAATCTGAAATCCGATCCGAACCAATCGGTTTTCTCAAAATGACATCCAAACACATCCAATAAATTTTGTTTTTTTTTGTTTTTGATTTTTTGGATCGGTTTTCAATTTTTTATTTAGATTGGTTTGGATTTGAACACCCCTATTTTATACAACACATTATATTCTCCCTCTAAAATCGGTGCTCCACCCTCTCTCTAAAAGGGGCCTAGGTTTTCGCTCTTAAATCATGACCGGCGGCTGTTGCGGTGGTATAGTGGCAAGCAAAAAGTAAAGTAGTATTTTTACCGGGTGATATAAGTTATATCGTATCGTGTCCACATAGATTGGTTATTGATTCTTCGTTCGAAAATTCTACCGTTAATGAGTTTGCGATTAAATTGGTTGTAAAGAAAAGACAAAAAGTAAATGAACAAAAACTATACAGGATAGACAGGTTGTCCGAAACGAATGCACACTACCAATCACAAACTTAAATCTATCGTCCAATTATACTCATCCTACGATACTTGTCCTTTTCATCACATATCTCTCACAATCCGAGTATTTCTAACTCAAATTGAGAATTCAACCGCATCACTCGCATCGACTATGTTTAGCCCGACACTCCTGACACAGAGGCATTAAGATTAGATACCCTAAGTGGATGTCAGCTCTAAACCCATTTCTAGCATTCAGAAACTAACAAATAATCATCCTAGGTAAGAATCTAAGCAATCTATGTCTAGCAAAGCTCAAATCCCTAACACAAGGTAAAAACCTAAGACAATCACCAACACAGATTCGTAAAGAAAACTTTATAAAACGTCAATGACGACAAATGTACATGAGTTCAAGGTAAATATACATACAAAACCCAACAAAAGAGATTACAAATAGAAGAGAAGAAGAGGAACCAAACATTTCTTGGTTTGTCAGCACCAATCGACGAGGGATTCAACTCCGGATCATCCAAATGCAAGCTCCAATATTGTTTTCTAAGCTAATATATCAAAAAAATGATGTTGATGGTGTTGGGACTCAAAAATATCCAACACATAACCTAAAAATGTGTGTTTTTCTCCTTTTAATGAGTTCTGAAATCGCAGGTCGCGCTTAGCGCGGTCTGTGGGCGCTCAGCGCGGTCTATGCAGTTCCAAAAAATCAACACTTGTTTTCGCCATAACTTGAGAACCGTAACTCGAAATTGCTCTCGGTTTGAAGCATTGGAAATCTTATTCAATTTCCTATCTAACCATGATTAAATATCAACCAAATTTATGATTTTTTATTCTTTGATTTTGGGCCTTACTCGTTGATGAGTTGCTCAAATCACGCGTTTAAAGTTGTGTCTTCGACACTTTATTACTCAATGCTCAAATTATGAATGAATACTTATAAAAGAGATGAAAAACTATCAAATGATACAATATTTACACAAAAACTCAACCATTCTATTATGTACACATTTATACGAAAAACGGAGGATTTATTCGAAGAATATCAACAAAAGAACCGATAAGTGTCACAAAACATATATACAAAATAACTAAATTGTAGCACTTACCAAACTCTCCCCAACTTGAAACATTGTTTGTCCTTGAACAAAGTCAAACAACCCAAAGAATCAAATAATGATAATCAAAGAATCAACAAGTTTTAAGAACGTAAAACAAATGTATGATTCAAACAAAAACGCACAAGTAAGGTACATACTTACCACTATCTTACGACGACAACATCTAAACGAAACAAATCTTAAGTACAAAATCATGCAAAGCATTCTAAAGCAATACAAGCTCAATCATGAATCACACCTAGCAAAAATTCATCAGTAGATGAAAAACACACAAAGGTGAGGATTTGACACTCATCCAACAATCTTACAAATAAAAGACTAAATTATGCATTCATCTAAAAACTCATATTGAAATTATAAAGGCAAGAATTACAAGGGTTTTTCAAGGTTTTAATGTGGCTTGGTTAACAAACAAGTGATAAGTCCTACAACTAATCGAAATAAAAACTTGCCTAAACCTAAGGGAGAAATTACTTCCACAAAGTTTCAAGCAATACAATTTGAATCAAACTTCTTCTTCATCAGAAATTGTCAAACCAAAACACCTCACTTATTAACACAAAATTATCCATACTCTTTTTATTTTTTCTTTTTCAAAATTTTTCTCTTTTTTCTTTCTTTTTCTAATCTTTCTTTTTCTTTTCACTTCTTTTTCTCATATTTTTTTTCTTTTTCTTTTCTTTTCTCAACCTCATATCAATCACAACCTAAGCACATAAACAATTATCTCCCCAATTTGAATTCAACCAACATTAATGTGTGAATACACACTACTTTCTAAGACAGGGTAAAAATCCATACAATCAACACAAAGTTGGGGGTTCAAGAAACAAAGAAATCAACATCCATGCAAAAAAGGTGAATTGACACTCATAGACATGCATCAAGTTCAAATAAAAATAGATGTTGATAAAAGCTCAAAGGGGTTAACAAAGGTTCACACACTCACAAGGTGAATTGAATATTTGGCCAAGGTAGTTGTGCTCAAAATCAAACAAAAGGCCTTGATCATTCTCATGCACTCCTACAATCAACACAAAATAGAAGATTAAGCATAATAAAATCCAGTTAAAACAAGAATGTGGCCTCCAGCATATGTAAACAATGGAAAGCTTCCTCACATTTATAGTGAAAAAGGGAACTAAAGTGATTCAGCTCATGAGAAAGTAATGCAAAAAGAATGAATAACATGGTAATTATACAAATGATAAATTTCCTAAACATGTTATGCTATAAAAAGCGATAAACGAGTACCTGATTTGTACCAACTTTTAAACTATCATTACCATACATCCGCGAGTTGAAAAGATCAAACTCGAAAAATTACAAAATGTAACCTCAAGCTAACGGACCAAAATTCGAGTCAAAACAAAAGTAAAAGAATTAGAAAAACAAAATTTACAACCAACAAAACTCCTTAAGCTAAACACGACAAGCTTGCGGAAATCACAATTTGACACAGCAAAATAAATGGGTGAAAGTGAATTAACAAGTTGAAAAGTGAAGATTTTAAAATTTAGAACATTTCCTTGTTTCAACTTGTTAAAACACAAATCACCACACACATTAACAAACACAATAAAACATGCTTGTTTTACATCGTAAGCTCGATGTCTTTATTATGCGGGCTAGTAACCTCTCCTCGTCATGCCATGATATTGCCACACCGCACAAACCTAAAGGAAGTGTCACTACGACAAGCAAGCACATAGACAACACTTCTTTTGGCCTTAGGCAGCGCATCAAAGCGTTGCATAATCCTGCGCTGCTATAAGCAAGCACATAGACAATGCTTCTTTTGGCCTTAGGCAGCGCATCAAAGCGTTGCATAATCCTGCGCTGCTATAGGTTTAGGCAGCGCTTTTTCACTATAAAAGCGCCGCCTAAGATGGTCTTTAGACAACGCTTTTTTCCAAAAGCGCTGCCTAAGGTGGCCCTTAGGCAGCGTTTTTTTAAGTCAAAATCGCTACCAGAGGTGGCCCTTAGGCAGCGGTTTTTTAGGCAACAAAGTTTACTTTAGGCAGTGCTTTTATTCAAAAGCGCTGCCTAAGGGCCACCTTAGGCAGCACTTTCTTAATCAAAAGCGCTGCCTAAGGTGGCCCTTAGGCAACGCTTTTTTAGGCAACAAAGTTTACTTTTGGTAGCAGGTTTTCAAAAGCGCTGCCTAAGGTGGCTCTTAGGAAGCGCTTTTTTAGGCAACAAAGTTTACTTTAGGCAGCGCTTTCTTAGTCAAAAGCCCTGCCTAAGGTGGCCCTTAGGCAACGCTTTTTTTAGTCAAAAAAGTTGTACAATGTTTATTTTAGGCAACATTTTTTTCAAAAGCGCTGCCTAAAGTAAACAATTTTTTAAATATATTTGCTATGTTTTCCTGTAAACATAGGCATTATAAACATACAATAACAAATATGTACATCATTATAAACAAACAATCCAAATTATATACACCATTAATCAAAAATATATACGCATCATTATATTATAGTTCAATATACACATAAACGATTTGTTACAACATAACCAAAACCAACTCAAACATATAACCTAATTTTTCTTATCACTTTTCAACTATGAAGACCTTATATGATTCTTTGCTCAATAAAATATTCACACAATTCCTCCTTGATTTCTTCCATCTTATTTTTCATGTAATGAGCACACTTGTATTCATCAAAGTACTACATAAAAAACATAATATGCACGATGTAATTAAAAGTAATAAATTATAAGAAAAATCTGATAAATAATAAAACAAATCCTAAATTATAAATCTATACCGTGATTGAAATCTCTATTCGATTCAACTGAATGATTTCTCTCATAAACCTCAAAACGAAGTATCCACAATCTATATCGTTTTGTTGTTGAGGACACTACATAGAAAAACAAAAAAGAATATATAGTTGTCTTGTTTTATCAAGTAGCATAACTATTATAATCAAAATTGTGGAAATTAATATACCTACACTTTGATCCAAATAATGTTGCTTGATTTAGACCGTAGTACCCGAGCTTCTCTTTGACATCGGAATAATTATATTGCTCTAACAAAATAAAAACATATATTTAGAACAATTCCACCGAAATAATTAAATATATAAATACACATGAATATTTAGAAGAATCTCACTTACGTATCAATCATTAACTTCATTTCTGGATAATTTGTCCAATCACCGCCAACCGAATTCAAATAATAGACCACTTCTTTTATAGGATCCACAACAACCAACAACCAGTGACGTCTATAACTTAAAATAAAAGTTTAGATGAAAATTTTCTCTATAAATTAAAACAAAAGTTTAAAATAAAGATCTAACCCTGAAGGAATAGTATTATAGGCCCAAAGATACAAGATTTCTATATTGTTGGCCATGAATCTCTCGACCAAGTGCTCTCTTATTGAATCCAGATCATCAACAATAGACCGTTGGTTGACACGGGAGAAAGACACAAAATGGAATCTGTTTGACAATTGATTTCCGCACATCAATCTGTCATACAAGAACCTTAAATAAAAACATAATAAACATTAGACTATTTTCATTAAAATGTGTAAATAAATTGTTCAGGTAATTAAATAATAGATTGATCGCATTACCGGATGTATAAGTGTACAATACCGACGCCTAATTCTTGATGTAAGAAAATTTGATCTGTGTCCTCTTTTTCAATTGTTTTGGTGCTAGAAAAAACAAAGATACCTTCCTCCATATCCAATTGACGAATAGCATCATTCATCAAATCTGATGTTCCCACTAGTGTTTCAAGACACATCCGGAATCGAGGTACTATTTTTCTTGGCGCGGTTCTTGGAAGATCTCTTTTCTTGATGGGTACGCTAAAATTTTTTTTGGCTCACTTGTTGTGACTCTTGAGCAGGTACATAAAAATCATATAACTTAGGTAAATTATAAAATCATGCATTTTTTGAATTCGGATCATAGAATTATGTTAACACTTTCAATTTACCTCTTTTTGCGATGCAATAGACTTGTGCCACAAAATCCCTTTATTCTTAGGTGCGGGTTTTGTAGGAGTCTAAAATTACCATGTAAAAAAAGTAACGTAACAGTTCAGAATTGACATTTGAATACTTAAAGATTCATAATGATTTTCAACATACCTGGTCATATATGATAATGAGGTCTGAGGGTCATGCAACAAACGATCCTATTGCATCTCGCAGCAAGATTGTCTCTAAGAGAATGTTAGGTATCGCTAACAAGACATCAAGATCTAATGCAATATCAACCGATACTTTCAGATGTCCATCAGGGAGCGGCCTATGGTGAAGTAAATCTCCCATAGTATTATGCACTTTTTCCTTGCCGACCATGCGATATGTCGGTGACGACAAATATAATTGACAAGATGAAATTCCCTAAACCAATAATAAATATGACATTCTTAATGTATATATGTGTGTGTGTGTGTATATATATATATATATATATATATATATATATATATATATATTTCTATTAAATAAGTTACACAAATTTAATTTCATAATTATATATATATTACCTCAAGAAATTTCATTTGAAAATCACAATTGATACTATTTTTCTCACTAGTATCCTTGATCCTTGAACCTTGCCCTTCTGCCTGGCGTCTTTCTTTATCCTTTTCCAGCTCATAAATTTTAGCCTTTAACTTTTCTATCTCCTCCATCACTTCTTTGTTGCTATGAACTTTCCTCTTATTCTTGATACCCAAAGATGTTAGAGTCACCCCAAATTCCTTACCCCTCACACGACCGGAGTACTCAAGAACATTTAACACTCGACTAAGTAAGCTCCTGGAATCATAGATTTTTTGTGATAATTTACGGCAAAAAACATTTATAATAAAACAAACGTTTCCACGGTGTTTCGCAGCCATCACAGTTACGAAATGGTATGGAAACCTTACCGATTTGAAGCTGACAAAAGGAGAGGTGATGCCAGATAGTAATGGCGGTGTCCCTGGTAGCGCCGATAGTTATAGTAGCGGATTGTACGGCTGAGCTTGAACATAAAGGAAGGAGCGGAAAACAAAGGTGGTTCGCTAATGGATGAAATCAAGACTGAAATATATATGGCAACAAAATCAAGACTTTAGTTCAAATTCATAAGGAGCATTATTCATACAAGCATAAAACCACAAAAGAAAAATTAAAAATAATATACATATTTCAATCCTTCTGCTAGACACTGGTACCTATAGTGAATGAAATAAACAAAAGAAAACATAAATGATAGAACAATTCTTAATAAATTTCCCATAGTCAATTTTGTTTATGATCTGTGAGGCTCTAAAAGGTAGAAAAGTTACATTAATTAATTGAAAACTTTGAACTTGACTATCTATGATTGCCCAATTCATAAATAGTGTATCTGTTCTACCTTATGATTTCCTTAACATAAATATAATAACTTAACTGGTTAATTGTTCAAATATGTCAAACATGACCAATAAAAAGTAGAGGCGCCTTGGTATGATCAACAAATCAACATTATGTCATAACCGTAGACACAAACTAAACCTCTCTATTCATAATTTTAAATTGTATTCAGCAACTGCAACGGTCGCAATATTACTGATATGGCTGTAAATTGTAATTATATCATACCGCGATTGTGGTGTGATTTAAAATCAGGTGTCCAGACACATTAGAAACCGCATCAGACAACTGTCATGTTTCTTCAAGTATTTTCATCAAAAGTTTAAACTTCCACGTCCTAAAACTGAATTTACTTTTATTGTAAAGAAATATCTTTTAACATCAAATGTTTTTCAAAGAACCTCCCAACCAAAATTCGCACTACAACTGGTGAAATGTGTGTCACAGAAACAACAATGACCATAATCGCAACACCGACAACCACAATTTAAAACCATATCCATAACCAAATAACTTATAATAAGTCTACTGTCTAACATTATTGCATGAGTGTTTCATTTCACCTAATTATCTAATTTTTTATATAGCAAAAGAAAGAATATAAGTCTCAAAAACAGAAATCTGCTGCATACCAAAAATAACCAGGCCATAGTTACTGCCATGAATGTGATTATAGTATATGGTTCATAAATTAATGTCTTTTTTCCTTAAACACTGACCTATTGTTTAACATTTCTATGAAATAGTGTTTAACATTTCTATGAAATAGTGTTTAACATTAACATCCATCATATGAATCACACAACGAGTTCAAGCTTAAACCAAGAATACGAAATGAGAAAACGAAATAGCCATGCCAGTTCTGGGAACAAAAGTTGCGAGATGAAAGGGTCAGGAAGACTTAACCTAAGAAACAATTTCACAAAACATTATTAACACACCAAATCAGATTTATGGAATTTTCCATTACATTATATCCAAAATTGGTCTAACAATGATCATATCCTTCACGAACAATCACAAATTAACAACTCAAGATATTAACATAACATCTCAAACCAATGGGAATTATCACAAGCAATTTAGCAGAATCTCGACATTAAAACACAGCAAATGATTGATATGAACACAAAGTAGAAGTTTATCACAGAATTCTACAGCCTGAAGTTTCAAACTTGAATCTGTCAACCCGATTTTCATAGTATATTATGTAGCATATTACTAAAACATCAACAAGCTATTTTCATGAGAGGCAAATCAACATTTCCATGGCTTATCAGTTTAACACATATTAAATACACTACACTATATTCACAGAAATAATCGCATGATTTCATAGTTATACAATCAAGAGAAAATGAAAGTAACTATCTGTTTGCAGAGATTGTTGCGAGTTCAGTTAAAACAGGAACGCTGACGAATGTGAGTGGATCTTATCATTACTGACCGGAAGATAGGAGCGGTGAAGACAGAGAGAGTATACGAAACAGTGGCAGAGGGACAGGGTTAACGCGTTGAGTTGAAGACGAAGAGAGTATGATGTTGAGTTGTGCAGAACCAATTGAAGGTAATGATGGTTCTGTGAGATGGAGGAGTTTGGGCTGATGATGAAGGTTATTATATGGAAACAATGACGATGTACAGGGAGTTGGAAGAGGAATCGATGGAGTTTTGGAAGAAACAATGACGATGTATGAAGTAGAGGTTTGAGATGGTGGAGGGACGATAGTTAACAGAGGGTTAGGGTTCAATGAGCTCTGGAACAATGGAGGAAGAAGAAGAAGATGGTTAGCGCGCGGTGGGATTATGCATGCGTGAACGAAGATAACGAAAGAATGAAATAAAAGGGTTCTATTTTATTTTCAAAAATATAATTAAAGGCCTTAGACAACGATTTTTGAGAAAGCGCTGTTTACGGGAGGGCCTCTAGCAGCGCTTTTTGAAAGCGCTGTCTAGGGGGGGGCTCTAGCAGCGCTTTCTGAATAACCTTAGGCAGTGCTTTTTGAAAAGCGATTACTAAGGGGGTCCTTTAGCAGCGCTTTTTCAAAGCGTTGTCTAAGGGCCCCCTTAGGCAGTGCTTTTATTGTATCTTTTTCCGTATTTTTTTCTTTAGGCAGCGCTTTCTGGGAAAAATGATGCCTAAAATGCGTTGTCTAAGCTTCTTTTTGGCGTAGTGTGTCTTATCATTCACGTAACAAACGTTACGATACCGAACAAATCACAACAATATGTGAAAGCGAAGAAGACACAAATACGCACAAGTATGGAAAGTTAGCACACAACATGTACATGTAACAATATAAAAATTCATATACAAAGTCTATACAACATATACATTAATTATAAAACTCTAAAACAACAGAATAATCGCAATATAGAAACAATGAAACCAATCTCCGACAACGACGCCATTTTGTTGCTGCGGTGTTTAGAGCAAGCAAAAAGTAAAGTAGTATTTTTACTGGGTGATATAGGTTATATCGTATCGTGTCCACAAATATTGGTTATTGATTCGTCATTCGAAAATTCTATCGTTAATGAGTTTGAGATTAAATTGGTTGTAGAGAAAAGACAAAAAGTGAAAGAACAAAAACTATAAAGGATAGACAGCTTGTCCGGAACGAATGCACACTACCCGTCACAGACTTAAATATATCGTCCAGTTATACTCAGTCTATGATATTTGTCAGTGTCATCATATATCTCTCATAATCCAAGCTATTTCTAACCCAAATTGAGAATTCAACCGCATCACTCACATCGACTATGTCTAGCCCGACAATCCTGACATATAGGTATTAAGATTAGATACCCTAAGTGGATATCAGATCTAAAACCACTTCTAGCATTAAAAAATTAACAGATAATCATCCTAGGTAAGAATCTAAGCAATCTATGTCTAGCAAAGCTCAAATCCCTAACACAAGGTAAAAACCTAAGATAACCACCAACATAGATTCGTAAAGCAAACTTTATAAAACGCCAAGGGCGACAAATATACATGAGTTCAAGGTAAATATACATACAAAACCCAATAAAATAGATTACAAAGAGAAGAGAAGAAGAGGAACCAAACATTTCTTGGTTTGTCAACACCAATCGACGAGGGATCCGACTCCGGATCATTCAAATGCAAGCTCCAGTGTTGTTTTCTAAGCTAATCTATCAAAAAAATGATGTTGGGACTCAAAAATACCCAAATCATAACCTAAAATGTGTTTTTTCCCTTTTAATGAGTTCTAAAATCGCAGGTCGCACTTAGCCCGGTCTGTGGGCGCTTAGCACGGTCTGTGCAGTTCTGAAAAAAATCAGCACTTGTTTTCGCAATAACTTGAGAACTGTAACTCGGAATTGCATCCGGTTTGAAGCGTTGGAAAGCTTATTCAATTTCCTATCTAACCATGACTAAATATCAACCAAATTTATTATTTTTAATTCTTTGATTTTGAGTCTTATTCGTTGATGAGTTGCTCAAATCGCGCATTTAAAGTCGTGTCCTTAACACTTTATTACTCAATGCTCCAATTATGAATGAATACCTATAAAAGAGATGAAAAACTATCAAATGATACAATGTTTACACAAAAGCTCAATCATTCTATTATGTACACATTTATACAAAAAGCGGGGGATTTATTCGAAGAATATCAACAAAAGAACCGATAAGTGTCACAAAACATATATACAAAATAACTAAATTTTAGCACTTATCAGCGGCATTCTCCACTGGAAGGTGAGGCCTCATTTGACCATAGTTAAGTGAGTATGTTGGTACAAAATTTTTAATAGCACTGATCAGAGCGTATCTTGAATTTCGTAACTCAAAATGAGATGCGGTTGGTTGTGTTGGAAAGCTAACATAAAGGGTTATGGCACATTAGAACTTAAATGTGTTGTATAGATTTGACCATCAATGTAATTCGATCATGTCTTCTCGGAATAAGACCATCGAACCTACAAAATAATAAACTATTACATTAACCTGAGACGTGTAAAGTACATTGTCCTTAAGGATTTATCTGTTTCATAAACGCAAATTCCTCAGGATTCAACAGATTTTTCTCAGATTTTTAATAAGAATCTGATGATTCAGAACAACAAGAAAAATCTTGTCCGGAAGAAGTAACCAAGAAAACTAAAAAGAAAAGACGGGAAAGAAAGGATTTGCAATGTTAGCTTCTTTTTGTATCTTCTTTCTCCTTTTATAAAATAGAGAAATTGTTATATATGGAAGGGATGGAGAAAATGAGTCTAAGATTTGACTAAGTGTAGTCAAAATAATAAATTAGAATTATTTAACCAAGTCAAACAGTTAAGAATCATAAGTAAAATAAATAATAATAATTTTATCTAAAAATATATTATTTTTTCATATTTTTTACTTAAAAAATTAAGACAATGTATTTAGAATTTTTAAAATATAAATAAAATTTCCAACAATCCCCCACATATTTCAAAAGTTACAAGAAAATGTAAAAAATAATTTCCTTGATTAACATCATGGATGTGATGCTTCAAACTAGTGTAGCAAGTTATATGAACCAGTCCTAGAATGATAATACTTAACACACAATGAAATTGGCATAGCAAGCTATATGAACCAAAGTCATTTAGCATATGCTAGAGGTCTACCATTCACATCAAAACCCCACAGTTCTTGTTGTTGATGATGTGATGCGCTAATAGGCCGTGTGCGTGCCTGGTTATTTTCATGAGTGCTCTAGAGATTTTGTCAAGATCTCATATAAGTGGCCTCACTCAACACTCATATAGGTGATTTCATCAAGTATATGCTGCAAATCACACACCACCAATAAAGGATGTGAAATTCATTAAAATCTACATAAGCTTATCCTCTCAATAATGTAGTATCTAACACTTTCTCAATAACACCATAGAAAAAGGACGCAAGCAAAAATTAATAAAATGATATTTGGTGCTAGCAGATTTAACAAGCGACTTGTTCTTATCCATATGAACCTTTTTCATGAAATCTCTAATCATAAAGGTTGGGTTCCCATCACTTGTTAATTTCAATTGGCTAAGTCCAATTCTCCTCGATGTGTTCACAATTAGTTTCTTCCTAAGGATTTGTTAAAGGATCGACTAGAATCACTTTCATTTGATTCAAACTAATAGAGGATATTACCTTATTATTTAGTAGCAACTTTATACAAAAATGAGGAAGTCACAATTTTTCTTCCTGCAAAATATTGACGAAGACGTCTCTAAGTCAATAAATCTCAAATATTACTCAAGTTTTAATATTAAACTTGATCTCTATAATTAAATTTATACAGATCTGCTTATATAAATTATAAGTAACATCAATATTTCTCAATAAAAAATAAATATATATCTATTTAAGATTTTATTGTAAAGGTACGCTTGAATGATTTTCAAGTTACAACACCCCAACAATGAGAAATAATTTTACATTTTATTTTATTCTCATTTGAATCATATATTAACACCAATGTATTATTGTAACACATTGATCACCCACTATAAAAAATATCACAATTTAAATTATCACTAAAATATCTCATAAAAACTTTTCTCCAAAAAGTAACATGGAGATACACTTCAACCAAATTTATACGCATGAAAAAATTATTCACTAATATAAAAATTTATACATGACTTTTTAGACGACTATTAAGCGTCATCGATATAACTTAATATCAATATAATATATTAATTTACATCATTGTATTAATTTAATACAATGGTCCACTCACTCAAAATAATATTATAATTTATATTATCTCTTCAAATATTTTTTTAGTTAAAAATTATCATAAAAATACTTTCACATTAGTAAGATATATAACACCACTACTAAGTATATGTTTGGTTACACGTTTAAAAAAACGTAAATGGTTTTCGCCGTGATTTTATTACGTTTTTTAGAGTTAGGAATTCCAGTTTTGATTGAAAGCACTTTTGCACAATTTTCTGCCATGATAATAAACATCCTATAAGATTATTTTATATATACAAATATTTCTATTTCACTTGTTCCTCTCATTCACATCATATATGTATCTCTGAATATTTCTTAATTTGTTATCAATAAAATGATTTAACAATAACTTATGACAAAACAAAATATCTCAAATCATATGATTTAACAGACAAAACAAAATATCTCAAATCATTTTATTCATGTGCATATATACATATATCAAATTAAATTCTTCTAATATAAATATTATTTGCTCCCACAATCAAATATATTCCAAACAAATTAAAAATGGACACATCAATATATTATATAAATTCAAAAATTTTGTTTAATGAAATATCTTTTAATTCCACACTCTTAACTCAATTTTTTTAATTGAGAGTAAATATTACAATTTTCTTAATTGATATCAATTTGAATTAAATATAATGAATGATAATTATCAATTTTATTTTATTAACATAGTAATTATAATTTGAATTGATAATTGCCTTAAGAATAAATAAAGGCAAAAAAAATGACAGTCACAAAGATCATTCTTTTCTACAATCAGTCATATTAAATTATAATTTATATCATGTTTTAATATTCACTTGAATGATAGATTCAGTTATAAAACAACCAAAATTTTATACTCAATTTTATTTTTATTTTTTATCTAGGAGAAGGACATATAGAATCACTCTACCTAAAGTTCTATAATCAATTTACCTATGCTAATATAATGCTTTCATTTATCCATAATCCTTTGTTGTAACTTATGGTAAAAGTAATATTGTACTAAAAAATTATTATAAACAAATTCCATAATATCTATGTAAGTAAATAAATCTGATATGACAACTAAAATATAAGATCATTGGTAGATGGAAGAAAAATTGTATCAATACATACCAATAAATCATGTTATCTTGACCAGAAAAAAATATTGTAATTATTATGTCACTCCCTCCAATCTCATATATAAGCAACTTTAAAAAAGTTCACTTTTTAAAAAAATATTTAAATACATTTAAATTTTACACTATTTTTAATTTTATCTCTATTCTTTATTTTGGAAATGGTTAAATCATAAGAATGTAATATATATATATATATATATATATATATATATATATATATATATATATATATATATATATATATATATATATATTATTTATTTATTTTCTTATATTTAAGACTATTGAATTTTTTTTTTATACTTACATTGGAGACCGGAGAGAGTATATAATAATTTTTATCATTGTGAAAAAAATTACTTATGGAGTTATACTCCATTGCTACACACGTGAATTTTGGCACAAGATACTCTTTTTTTAAAATTTTTTAACTTCTCTTATTATTTAAAAAATATGCTAAAAATGAATATAATGCACAACAAAATAGAATCAGGTTTATTCACCTATGTCTCTATAATATCATGCATCTCATTATATATTTTCGTGATCTATATCATATGAAAAGAATCACAACTTAATTTACTCCTCTATAACTTTATTTCGTTAAGCAGCAAAAAGATTTATGGTAGAGGAAAACTTGAATTTTGTAAAATCAAATATTAGAGTATTCTATTATGCATCGTTTTTGTTCTTCAACAAAAACAAATCTTCTTCCAAAAACTCTTGTTGGGGTGTCTTTTCTATTATTATAAAAATAAATTTTTAAGATTGTTAAAAGATAAATTTTTAAGATTCTTGTATAAATTTGACCATCAATATAATTCGATTATCTCTTCTCAGAATCAGACCATCGAACCTACAAAATAATAAATTATTGTATTAATCTGAGGCGAGTAAAATAGATTGTATTTAAAGATTTATCCGCCTCATAAGCACAAATCCCTCAGAATTCAACAAGCTAATCTCAGATTCTTAATAAGAATCTAATGATTCAGAACAACAAGATCAACGAAAAAGATCTTTTTGTATCTACTTTCTCTTTTTATAAAATAGAGAAATTATTATATATGGAAGGGATGAAGAAAATGAGTCTAGGATTTGACTAAGTCTAGTCAAAATAATAAGTAGAATTATTTAACTAAGTCAAACCATTACAAATCATGAGTAAAATAAACAATAATAATTTTATCTAAAGATTGTTTTTTAAAATATTTTTCACTTAAAAAGCAATTATTTAAATTTTTTGAAATATAAACAAAATGTTCGTGTTCCACTCCAATTTCTTTGTTTTTGTCAATGGTCGAAACTTGTACCGGATATTTAATTAGGTTAGATAAGCTTAACCTAATAATTAATATAAACTAATATATATAATAACTGTTGGATTTAAAATAAAAATTATATATATATATATATATATATATATATATATATATATATATATATATATATATATATATATATATATATATATATATATATATATATATATGATTAGATATATCATGACACCATCTTATAAAATTAGTATACAAATATTTAAATGGTAAGATACGTATGATAAACTATTATAATAATATTTTATAAATATTTATTACTTTATATTTTTTGAACTATCATTAATATTATACCTAAAATTTATAATTGTATTCTTTTTTTTATATAACAAATTTTTATCTACATTCTCTTTTTTAATCTATAATTTTTTTCATCATTATTTTATTATGTTATATTCTATTATTTTTTATTGAAATTTATTTAATTCACTTATCTAACAAAATATTTATGATTATAGAACTAACAATATGATCATATAAACATTATGAATTATGATCATATAATAGTTTCATCAGTGTAATAATATACTAATCATGAATTATTCAAGTGACCATTACAAAAGCATACATTCCTTACTATAATTGAATTTGTAGGTTTTCTTTTTATACAATAAGTTTGAATCTCTTTTTACTCATAGAGTTCTTCCTTAATGGTAATGGCCAGTATAATATAATTTAAACATTTGTTTTTTTTTTCTTTACGTGATTTTTAGGCACTTTTAATGAGGTTTTCTGGTGGAACTACACATGATAATAAGTAATAATTTTTTTTTTAATCAAAAGAAAAATATTAATTCAAAACACGATACAACGCAAGGCGGTCCAACAGGCTCGGTTAACAAACAAAGACTATAGCATTAGATTTGCAAGGTGCACCTTAAGCTTTCTAAATTCCACCCTCTATTCACTATTATCTCTATGATTTTCTCCATAGATGTTGTACTATTACTATGAGTATTAAAAGTAAGATCATTCCTATACATCCAAATCCCATAAATTATTTCACTAATAGCAATTCTCAGTAAGTCAGCATGCCAACCCTTATCTTTAGAAAGGGTAAGAATCCATTGCATTTCCGCTAGCCACCCTTTAGGATTATGCACAATGTTAAGCCATGATAGAACATTGCTCCAGATATCATGAGAGATGCGACAATTGAAGAATAAATGATCAACAGTCTCCTCAAACTCACCGCAAAGACTACAAGTGCTGTCATGAATGAATCCAAACCTTTTGAGTCTCTCATTGGTTGCAAGTTTGCCGTGACAGGTAAGCCATAGGATAAAATTTGCTTTCGGTCTAGCTAAATTATATCGGATGACTTTGTACCAGGAAACACAATTGTGATAGTCCATGAGCTTATCGTAAATAACTTTCATTATGAACCTTCTGCTGAGAAACATTTGATTCCATAGGCTTTGCATACCTGCCACATGAACACGACAGTTTACAACAGCTTTCGTGATCCAAGACCAGCTGTTACTTGGCTCAACTGTCATAATATCACTATTTTTCAGATAGGTCGAATGAATCCAACGAACCCAAAGATTATCACTTTTGTTACAGATGTTCCACAGACATTTTAACAAGTCTGTCTGGTTCAAAACAAAGATGTTGACAATTCCTAGTCCCCCCCTGCTTAAGCAGTTTGCAAACTCGAGTCCAAGCCACTGGACTTTTCCTGTAAATGTCAGACTTACCAGCCTAAATAAAAGACCTACAGTGGCGACAACTTTAGGGATGGGAAAATTCTGCATCTAGAATTGGACAATGGAACAAGAGACACTTTTAACTAGTTGAACCCTGCCAACATAGCTAAGGAGCTTAGTTGACCAATGTCTCATTCTAGACACAATACGATAAATCAAAGGAAGGTAGTGCAAAATATGTAATTTCTTACTAGTAAGGGGCACTCCTAGATATTTCACTGAGAGATGACCCTCTGTAAAACCTGTGAGCTCAAGAATGTTGTTTCTAGTAGCAGTATCCATACAACCAAAGAAGATCTAACATTTTCTAGGATTGATTATGAGCCCTGTAGAAGCAGAAAAATTATGGAAAACTTCCATCATGAGATAAATAGAAGAATATCATCTGCGAAGGTAAGATTCACCAAAGCCATGCCTTCACATTTAGCATGATGATTGTAGTTATGATTCCTCTGCATTTTTATAAGGCATCGGTGCATATATTCCATCATAATAACAAACAACAACGGAGAGACGGGACCCCCCTGTCTAATTCCCCATTTGGCCTGGATAAAAGTAGATTTCTCACCATTAATGTTGAAAGAATAAGAGACAGTTTGCACAATAGTCATCACCCAGTTAACAAATTTGTTTGGAACCCCCATCTCCTTCATAATAGTGTCCAAGGCCTTCCAATGGACCATATCATAGGCTTTCTGTAAGTCTATCTGGATCATGCACCTAGGAGTCCCATTTTTCCTCTCATAACCTTTTAGTACCTCATAAGCCAACATAGTGTGATTGTGGATATTCTAGCCAGCAACGAAGGTAGCTTGACTATTACTAACAATGGAAGGCAGAATTTCCCCCAGTCTGGCTATGAGGATTCTGGAAATTATTTTCAAGAAGATAGTGCATCCAGCAATGGGAAGTCCCTTATGCAAGAAGCATTCTCACCTTTGGGAATGAGAGTGACAATAGTTCTGTTAAAAGTTCTGTGCAAGTTTCCATTCTCAAAAAAGTCATTAATAACATTCGTGACATCTGATTTAAGAATCTTCCAGCACTTCTTAAATTTTTTTGTTCTAAAACCATCAAATCCGGGGGATTTATTATCACCAATGCCCTTAAGAGCCTCATCGATTTCCTGAAAAGTAACATGCTTCACAAGCATATCTCTTTGATCATTGCTTACCTGCTTCCCTTGCCTCATAGCCTCAATGTCAATATGTTTTATGCTGCAAGACTCAATCCCCATAAGACTAGTATAGAAATCAATAACCTCTTTTTCAATATTCTGATGGCCAGTGATAGTGTCGTTATTCTCCTTTCGTAAGAACTTTATACAATTGGCGTTGTGCCTGGCTTTCAAATAAGCATAGAAGAATTTATTATTCCCATCACCCTTCCTTATCCACTCAATTTTTGATCACTGTCTAAGCATAGTCTCCTCATGATCCTGAAGGGTAATAATATCAACAGTATACTTTCGAACATCTTCTATAAGAACATTATCCATTCTGTTATGGATAAGCTTGGTTTGGGCCTCTTTAAGCTTATCCCTAGCATACTGCAGCCTATGATTAACATTACCATTGACTTTACTGAACATCTTAATGGCTTGCTTAAGACGATTAAGCTTGAATCACGGAGTTTGCATAGGGTTACCTCTGGCAGGTTGATTCCAACTAATCCTAACCATCTCATGAAAACCAGCAACATCCAGCAGATGATTATTAAACTTAAAACGCTTTTCCTGTACTCCCGCTGCAGAGGACCACATATATACAACATAGAATGATCAGAAATATGAGGAGGCATATTATGAAAGGTATATTATCAAACTTTTGGAACCATTCAGTATTGCAAATAGCCCTGCCTATCCTGGAGTAAATTGTCCCAATGGAATGTTTATTGGACCATGTGAAGAAATCAACCACACTATCCATTTCAGCTAACTCAGTATTAGCCATCATACGCTGCAGATCTATGTACTCATTATCATTGATCATCCTACCACCAATCCTATCACAGGAAGAGTTCACATTATTAAAATCACCAATTGCACACCACGGGCCGCTTTGGGTGGCACAAATATCAGCAATCTTTCCCCAAAGGATTCTCCTTTTATCTAATTGATTGTGACCATATATAGTTGTAAGCCAATAAAGAAACACCCATGTGATATCATAAACTCCACAATGCAAATGTTGGGTTGAGGAACTCATACGCCTAACATCAATCCTAGAATCATCCCAGTTCAGCCAGATCCTACCATTCCAATGATTTAGGTAGTTATCCAAATAACAACCTTTCAAATTTAGTCTCTCTCTAACACTACTAGCTTTATTTTCCTTGACCCTAGTTTCAAGCAAGATAGTAACCAAAGGCTTAAGATCACAGAGATAGGAGCTAATCTCCTTGATCTTCCCATTCTTATTTAGCCCTCTGATATTCCAGAAGATGATCATGATCCTCTATCTGTGGTTGCTAGAGGCTCACTCAACCCCTCTAGCACCCCATACCCATTATTACAAACAACTGAAGAGGTACCTGGTTTATCAGTAACTCTGCCTCTGCTGAGTTTGTGGTTCACATACCAGATTCCTTCTTCCTCATCCTTATTTATGCCCCTATTTGTTCCCTTCGGTGTTGAGATCAAAATAGAATTAGTTGGTTTCTTCCTATTTTCAATACTAGTGTCTATCTCAGCTTCTTTTTTATCATCAACTGTTTAAGTCTTTGGCTTCCATTGCTTCTTTTTGATACGAAGGTCGCAATTATGACTAATAGCTTGACATCGATCATAATACTTAGGTCTTCACTCATATTCAACCTTCTAAATCATGACATTACCTTCCTTATCCTTAATATTGATCTCTTCAAGTAATTTTTGTGTTATATCCACTTCAACTAAAATTCGAGCGTATGATACTCTTAATTTGTTGGCCGTACATTCATCAATAACTAAAGGTGTGCCAAAAGCGTTAGCAATCCTACAAAGATTAGTTGCACCCCACAGATTCAATGGTAGCAGGGGCAACTTGATCCAGATAGGGATGATGCGCAACATATCTTTCTTCAAATTGAATCCCGGTCTCCACTCTTTCAGGAGCATAAGCATTCCTCGAATAGTAGCGAGTCCTTTCTTCATTATGGAATCCATTTCATCCATAGATTTAAATCTAAGAATGAAATATCCCTCGTCATGGAAGTACATGTCAGGCATCTGAACGTGGTTCCAGGCTTTCATCATGTAGTTTTTGACTGTATTCATGCTTAGGTCCTCTACAAGCACATACATTATAAGCGAAGTTTTCTTGAATTTCCTTTCCGATTCAGCATCATCTTCATTGATCTCGATTTCCACCTTTCCATCAATAATAGTAGGAGCGACATATCTTAGTGTCATTCCCTTCGCAGGGTTTCGATTCTCATTGAGAATATCCACCCAGAGCTTTCGATCCATAGACTTCACCTCAGATCCCCTTTGAGCTTCATCAACGGGAATCAAATCTTCATCATTTTTGTCACAAATCGCAGTTGGTATTACATCCTGGTTCGCCCTTTGTGTCGCCGGTATCAGTTCCGGGGATGAATGAGCTACCGGCGTCGAAGGCACCGAGAATTTTGACGGACGCCCACGACTCTGTTTCTTCATAAGAGAGAGAGAGTTCAACAAGCATGTAAAATTTTGAGATTAGTGCGATGATAATTAATAATTAATTAAGATGGGCTCTTTTAAATATCTTTCTCTAGTAAATGTTTTTTTTCTTCTGATTTATAATTATTAATTATTAATAACTAATAATTAATAACAATATTAATGTGAATTAATTTTTTTTAATATTTTAATTAATCAAACCAATTTATTCCTTAGTAAAAAATTATATAAATAATTAAATTATTAAAAAATTACAAATAAAGGAAAAATAAGTATTACTCTGGATTAAATAAAATGATATTAACTATGATATGGTTAAAAGTTTAAATATAAATAAGATAAAAATATATATAAAAATTTCTAAGTTTTAATATATTTTATGGGCAGAACTTGGTAGGATAATACACTATGTCATCAGAGTAATTTATTAAACCTTACCTAAAATAAAATATAAATCTAACTACCCATAATTCTCCACTGACCATTGAACAAAAATTAGCATGAAGGGAAATGTTTTCTTGTTTGATTCATCTTTGTGAAAATAGTACAGGAGTATTTTATGTGAACTCCAATTGGTATGGTAGTATAAAGTGATTATAATGTTGTGTCAGATATGGTTGGAAATGAACATGCTGGTTTTAATGAAGCTGTCCTTCTAAGAATGTAAGTATTGATAAAGAAAGAATAAATCAATGACAGAAAAGGCATGATGGGAGATCCAAGGAAGAAGGTGAAAAGAGTGAAAGACAAAAGCTTAGAAAGCTGAGTCTTCATGCAGTGCCATTACAGAATGTGTGTGAACTTGTTAGTTAATGGATCAAAATTGTGAATATAATAAGGAATAATGGTGGTGGTAAACATCATGGGTTTGATACAGAACCCAAGAGGAAAGTGAGACAGTGAGCGTGCTTTAAATGTTTTTTTGCGCATGATCCTATAACTCAGCCTAAGCTCAATATTTTATTAAGTACTAGTAGTAACTTAATTCATTTTTCTTTTCATTTAACTTAAATGTTTGTGATATATTAAAAATTTAAATTTTTATGATTTTTTTTTTTTATATAAGTGAATGTGGTTAATCTCTTAAAATACATTTTATTATATAAATATTGATGAGCTTTATTTATACTTGTGACTAGAAAAGTTAAAACAAATTAATAATCTATTAAAGGGACATAAAAATAATAATAAAGTTTTATTTTAATAAATAAGGTGGATTGCATAGATAAATTCAAGACTATCTTGAATCATTTAAAATTTTTGTTTTAATTTTAAAAACTCATCCTATTAAAAAGATTTGGGGGGATTAGTATTCATTTTCAATTAAATTATTTTATTTATTCAATTAAATCATTATAATGCCTCTCCAATAGAAAACACAATTAGAGTTTCATTTAAAATTTTAAAAATTTGTGTTATAGGACGAAATTGTTTTGAGATACTATGATGTGGACTTCAAAATTTACAATTGATTTTTTAAATACTTATATTACACTTAATTTAGTAGCATGAAAAAGTCAACTAATTAATAAAATTTTATAAAATTGTGTTAGGTTCGACAAACCTAAATTAAATTATTTAAAAATATTTTTAAATATATTAAGTTAATTATCTATATAATCAAAAGGCTTATCTAATAGTAAATAATAATAATATTGTCAATTTTTTAAATATATTTTTTATTAAAAGAGCCATTGATAAGTGATAACCATGTTATATCTTATCATAAAAAATAGTAATAAATAATTTTTCAAATTCTCTCTCTCTCTCTCTCTCTATATATATATATATATATATATATATATATATATATATATATATATATATATATATATATATATATATATATATATATATATATATATATATATATATATATATCCTATTTGAACCCCATTTGGCTAAGAGAAGGGCCAAAGCCCAAAAGAAAGTAAAGAACTACAACAAGATTCTCTTTGGAATGGAGGTTTCTAAAGCATCATATAGTTTACCAAGAGCCAAAGCCTAACACACTATCCTTCTACACCCGTTAGCTTAGTTGATCATGAATGTTATGTTAATTTATGTCATATTCAACATGTTCAATTCTTAAATAGGTATTGCTGGAGAGTTTTGATGGGAGGGGAAGAGAGTCCTTCGAAAAAACGATTTGGGTTGACATCTCTTATGTCGTGTTAATAATATTGGTCTTTAAAAAAAAAACTACATAACTTTTTATCTATTTAGTTGAATTCAAACTAAATTGAACCGTACAACGTAAATTTAGATGAAAAAATCTAATTTAATTAAGTGTGGGTAAAAAAGAAAACTCATTGAAAAAATAAAATAGTTTTACACTTTTAATTAATAACAACTATAAAAAATATCTAATCAACATCGTAAATGTTCTGGATTGGGCCTGAGCTTGCCCAAGGCTAGATCCATATCCACTTAGGTCCAATCCAGAGGCATCAGTAGAGCAGATCAGTCTAGATGAATCTTTTCATCAGTCGATCATACGGGGAACTTATCCTCGTTGGTCGACGACATTTCTCCTTGAGGAGACCTTTCCTGTCGAGCGGAACATTTGGATTCAAATACCGGCTCCCTATGGACGATGTTGCTCACGCGTCGAGCAAAAGGCATCACCCCGTAGGGCATAATCCTGCGTATCCGAGTATCACAAAGTCAACCTGGACCACGGAAAGGACGCTACCACTTTCCTCCTGATACTTCGGAGCAGTTCCTTTAGGAGCGGGACCATGTGTTGGTCCCCACACACTTGTGAATCCTGACAGTCCTCTTATGGGCATGCTGCGTCAGTCCAACATGAGGACCTTGGCCCAGTGCTGGGGCTATAAATACCTTCTCATTCGAGAGGGTCAGATATTATTTTATATACATTCATTGATACTTGCACTCTGATTCCTCACGTTCTAACTTTGGCATCGGAGTACCTTGCAGGTACCCTCTCCTCTTCATTCAACCGTAGCTGTTAAACACGTTCGTGGCCCAAGACGATCCTTCTGATCAGGTACGGTCAGTGGCGCCGTCTGTGGGAATCACTTTGTTTCCCCTTCTTTCCTCCGCCTAAGATGAAAACAAAATCCTTCACTTTTACATCGTCATGACTGATCCAGCTAACAACGATAACCAAAATGCCCACTTTGTTGATATGGGCGACAACAACAACGACAATGCAAACATCCTCGAGAATGACCCTAGGGACGGACAAACCTCTTGTTCCTCGACTAATCCCCTTCATCTCGATAAACTGCACCAGAACATGCCCGAACCAGCGGTCTTCCATGAAATTCCAGTGCCCATGAACGCGGACCCCACTACCGCCTTGTTGTTTGCGGCCATCAACCAGACCAACCTCCTACTATTCACGTAAGAAGAGCGCCTCAGTATATTGGAAGGAAACCGTTGTCCCCCGAGGAAGCATCGGAGGCCGAACTCGCAGTATCCTTCCCCGAGAAGACATCGCTTCCAAACTCCCCCACGGAGGAATAGAAGGGAGAATTCACAAATCCCCATACACCGACGGATAGGGCGTGGTCCTGTACTGGAGAGAACTCAGACCGAGCATCCTGCTAAGAAGCGTGCCCTCTCCCCTACGCAAGGGATGCCGAGTCGAGGATTCTAAGAAGAGTAAGGCCGGCGGAGATGGGAATTCTCGACCAGAGGAACCCCCTCAGCGAAATCGTCACCACCATAGCTCTTTGAATCGCTCTCCTAAGCGCATCGGCGAAGACGACCCCCGCGGTCTCCTATCTCCGAGAATCATGGAGTTCCCTATTCCTAGGGTCATGGAGAAGCCTCCTGCACTGACCAACTATGATGGGGTCACTGACCCTATTGATCACCTCGACGGTTTTAAAGCTATGCTCCATTACCTCAACGTCGGTGTAGCGGCAAAAACCTTGAGTGTAAGCCATTGATTGACTCAACTCGAATAAATAAAAATGAAGTCGCCACCGCGCTTTTATTTTATCCAAAGGACTAGGAAAAAGATCGAATAAAATCCTAAAAGAAAATTAGATCTAGGTATGAGGGTTGATTATGCAAAGGGAAGGTGTTAGGCACGCAAAACATCTACGGTACTCCATAGGAACCTCTTTGAAAATTTGTATATGTGCTAATGAGTTCCACGCCTACAATTTTTGATTTGATGAATCTTTCAATGAGTTCCAGGCCTACATACCAACAATGTGCAATGTTGAAATCAAAACCCATGTAGTTCGGGTAAAAAGGCTAAAATTTGTGTGTTGATTGATTTTAAAAAGAATAGACATCATCATCATATCTGAGTGGCAAACATGCCTACTACCCATAATTATGAGAAATGAGCGTTTTATTAACTCAAAGCAGAGAATTTAAGCTCAGATTTTTATCAACAAGCATCCTCAACACCAAGTGCAAACATTTCTCTTCACTACATACTGTAGAAGTATAGCGGTCCGCATCACTACAAGGAATTGACAAGAGTCTTATCTTTCAAGAAAATGGTTTTTGAGAGGAAAACTTCAAAGGACTCAAAAAGTTTGAATGAGGTTATGTGTGTTTTAGTCTTATGAAAAATGGTCAAAGTATTATTAAATGAATTAAGAGTTTATTAAGAAAATGGAGTTTAAAAATGCATGGATCTATGTCCAAGTTTTTTATTAAAGCGGTTCGAGTTTAGAAAACAAGAATCCTTTGAAATAGAGGGAAATTTTGAAAATTAAAGAATATGGGAGGAGATGAAGAGGCTAATGTTAGAAAAAAGTTTGTTTCTAATACTATATTAAATGTTTTGATGATAACAAGCATAATTAATTTTGTATGAATGAAATAAATTTTGTATGAATAAATATGATATTTGTTAGAACAAAATTTATTCCTAAAAATATATTAAAAGTTTTAATAAGAACAAGCAAAATAAATTTTTGTATAATTGAATATGATACTCTGATGTGTACAATATTTTATTTCAGAAGGTGTTTTGACTCTAGTGCAAAAATAGAAAATATCATGCTGAGCAGAAGATGACGTCAGAAGTTCTAATGAGAAAAGAATTTCTGGAGAAAGCAAGCTAAAAAGGAGTGCTGGAAGAAACAAGTCCTAGAAGTTTGAATAAGATAAAACGTGTTGCTAACAAAAGCACGCTTTAGAAGTTCTGGGCGAGAACTTCTGGAAGACACACTACCTAGAAAGCTTATGAAGTAAAAGAATTAAATACAACTTCTGATGGAAGCTAGAAAAGGGGCACCTCTGATGAAAAGCGCCAATAATATGTTATGAATAGAAGATATATAACTAGACTTACAGAAGATGAAGTATTAGAAGAACTTCTGGTCAAGCACAACACATAAGCTAGCACAACGCAACTTCTGACAGAAGCAAGCACAGAAGCAGAAGCAAGCATATCGCAACTTCTGACAGAAGCAAGCACAACGCAAAAACAAGCATAGCGCAACTTCTGATAGAAGCAAGATCAACAAACTTCTGATATAAGCAAGAAAAGCGCAACTTCTGATGGAAGCAAGAACAATAAACTTCTGATAGAAGTAAACTCTGGCAGAAGCAGGCAAAGTAAACTTCTGATGGAAGCACCAACAGAAGTTCTGATGAGCAAATATCTAGAAGATCCTTTATATTTGAACGTTATCCTCTAAAGGACAAAAACTTCCAGTAACGTTAACATGAGCGAAGAAGAAGACAAAAAATACTTGATTAAGTCCAACTTCTAAGGGTTATTCAATAAAGCAAAATCATGTGAAGAAGGAAGTTGAGTAGAAACGCATGAAAGGCTACATTGAAGTAATTATTACACTTTTCCTTAATTCAAGGCATGCTCTAGCAACTGTTACATTCTGGAAGCTTATTTAAGAATTTATTTCAAAGGAGAATTTACAATACACATGAACTACACAACAACTCACGTTATCTGAAGATCAACATTATTTTTCACAAAGTATTTTTTCAACAACATCTTCTAGCAACCTACAGAAAGCTATTTCTAAGTGAACTCACGCTACCAAATAAAAAGTTATATTTTTGTAAAATAGTTTACTATTCCATTGAGCTTAATTTTTGTGTAAACTTCACTTAGTGAAGAACAACTTTTCTAGAAGCATTTTTGTACACAGTCAGTCAGAAGTTAACATTCTGATAGTTGTTCCTTGAGAAGACCAGTTTGGGTCAGTGTTCTTGAGAAGGCTAGGACTAGTGAGTCTTAGTGGAAGTTAGTCACACCGGTTGGGTAGTGCAATCTGTAATCGTTGATTATAGTGGATTAAGTCCTCGTTGAGAGAGGCGAAATCACCTTGACGGATGGACTGAAGTAGTTTGAGTGTCAAACGAACCAGGATAAAAATACTTGAGTATTTTTATTTATTGTTTGGGTTAAAGAGTCAAAAAGTAATATACACTTATTCAACCCCCCTCTAAGTGTTTTTCCAAGCCTTCAGCTAACCTATGTGCATAAAAGTAAAAAGGTAAGGGTAAAGAAGGATCTAACCGTAACGCCCCGAATTTAATTAATTATTTAATTAAATTATATAAGAATTTAATTATTGAATTTAGACAAAGTTTGAGAATTTATCGGAGTAATTGAATTTATCAGTATTATTGTAAGAGGTGTGTTTGGGTTATTAAAAATTAAAGTTGGAATTAATCAGTTAAACTGGAGGAATAATATTAAGAATAATATTTTTTATTTATTTTGAATAATTATATTTAATTAGATTAATTTGAATTATGAGTGGCGAATAGTGAAGTGGAGGTGTGAATATATATATATATATATATATATATATATATATATTAGGCCCATTAAGAAAATAATAGTAATTATATTATTATTATTATTTTATTTATTGGATTAAAAGAGTAAAAGAATATGAATTAGGTTTCGTAGAAAATAAGGTTTTGACTTTTGGGAAGCTGATCGTAAAACAAGACTGCGGACAAAAGAGGAACGAGCGGTGAATTGCTGGGAAGAGGCAAAGATTTGCACTCGGCCGGAAAATAGAATACATCAGGGAGTTGAACTGCAATGCATCAGGGAGTTGAACTGCCTTGAATCCAGGTAAGGGTGAGGTTCTAATTTTCTAATGATTGTATGATGAGTATTATGTGAGAATAAGGGTAATGAGGAGTTTACTATGCATTTGTGGTTGTTCTGTTTGGTGAGAAATATGTTTAGGTTGAAATCCCCAAATTTCTATGGATTTAAGTTGTTAGGTTTGATGAATAATTTTTTATATGTAATCATTAATTGTGTTTAGAATTGATATAATCAGTAAAATTGAGGGATAAATTGATAATCCAATTTAATATTTCATATACCGTGTGTTTAGTTTACTCTGTGATAAACTTAAAAATTAAATGGGGATTAGCATTGTAGCAGTATTAGCAGGTGTATATACAATAGTTATATTCACTATTGTATTTTATGATGTGGTTAACTTATTGCACATAATGTACCGTCACATTGATATGGTTGTAAGATGTGTGGAATCCTGGTACTTGAAGTGATAATTGGAATTATGTTACTGTAACTTTGAATTCTATATGTATACATATTTCTTCTTTAGTTACTAATACATATATTCACGTTTATTAATAATATACATTTACATGTATATTGTCTTTAGTATATAATAATAATAATAGTTATTTAATATTATTATTAATATAATAATTTTAGGAGTTTTAAATTAGAGGATAATACTTGGATTATTTAACTCATTTAAATTATTTTTTATTCCGTTAAAGTTGTCAATAGAGTTAATAGGGTTGTTAGAGTTGTTAATAAAATTTTCAGAGTTATTTTGAGTTATTATAAGTTATATTGTAATAATAAGTCGTAGAATAAACCATAGAATAAAAGGTAAAATGATATTTGCCCTTTTAGAGTTGTTTTACTATTACTTGAGTCAGACCATTAACCAATAACCAATTAATTTCATAAATATTATTTTACATACAAGAGTTGTCAGTAGAGCAATTTTGAGCACCTTAGAGTTATTTTAGAATTGTATGGATCGTGGTAGAGTGAGGTATAATTTATTGAGAATTATGTCAAGTTATAATTATATATTATTATGACATTCGTATGAGTTAAGAGTATAGAATAAGTTATATATTTGCAGGTGATAAATTGTATCGTGTTGTTTCTGTTGAATTGTTGTTGTTGTTGCTGGTATTGATGTTGTTAATGAATTGCAAAGTTGTAGATTATGATGAAATTGGTTGTTGTTTGCTCATATTAATTTTATTGATAAACTATTATTGTTGTTGATACGTTGATGAAGTTGTAGGTCGTATGACCAACTTTGATAAGTTGTTTTGCAGTTGATGAAGTTGTAGGTCTATGGCCAATGTTGAATAAGTTGAATTATTCTGATTTATGGACATGCTTGAGTTGTAGGTCGAATGACCAGTGTTGATCTAGTTGTTGTATGTTGTTGTTGTTGTTGTTGCATTTTTGTGTATTTGTTGTTGAAGTTGAGGTCGCATGGCATACATTGCATGATTAAGTTGGCCTTGATGGCACCATGTTGAAAGTTGAAGGCTTATGCCTTGGCCTTGATGGCACCACGTTGAAGGCTTATGCCTTGTTAATGCCTCGATAAACTGTCATATGTTTAAGTTGGGAGTTCTGCTGCAAATGGTACCACATGCATTTGCATAGTTGAGTCACATATTGAGTCGCGTGTTAAAGTTGTTGTTATTATTCGTTCTTTGTTGATTGTCGTTATGCTGTTGTTATAAGTTGTTGTTGCTATAAGTTGTTGTTGTTATACGTTGTTGTTGTTATAAGTTGTTGTTGCTATAAGTTGTCGTTGTTATAAGTTGTTGTTTTTATAAGTTGTTGTTGTTATAAGTTGTTGCTGTTATAAGTTTGTTGTTGTTATTAGGTTGTGTTGATTTAAGTTGTTACGTTGATTAAATAAAGTGTATTGTTGTTATTATTAAGTTGTTTGTTGGTTGTATGAATAATTACTGAAGCATTGTTTTACCTTATCTGAATTCTAATATATTATTTATCATACGATTTATTAGATTGTTAGATATCTCACCCTTTCTGTTGTGATGTTGCCTCTACGTGTGTAACATGCAGGTAATTGAAGGATGGAGATTTAGTCGTTGTTAGTTCGATTCGGGTTGTCGCTCTGTTACGTAACACTCGGGGAATGAACGCTAGTTGTTTTGTTGTTGAATAATTATGTTGATACATGAAAATTATTTGTTGATTTTAAAATGGTTTTTAGTTGAAAAGATGTTATGTCATCCAAGTTGAATAATGTAGTTCCGCTGCTTAGTATTAATAAAGTTAAATTCATGTTGTTTCGGTTCATCCTAGTTTATGTGTTATGTATCTGAATTAGCATGTTGTTGTTAAGTTGAATTGTAATACTCCAATTGTTTGTTGAAAAGAATTTTATCTCTTATTTTCTTAATAATTACCGGGGTAGAATTGGGGTGTTACACTAACCAGATAGGAAACTTAGTACTTGACATAAAAAAGTCAATACAATATTCTTTCCTTTGGATTAACACACAAGCAATTAATCAGACATAAATACCAAGTTTCAGATGAACCAATGCCTCAGATGAAATCATGTCTCAAAAATCGGGCAGCATAACGGCTGTATTTGGAAGAAATCCACTCGTAAATGAGCACAAAAAAAACAACCTGCATGTAGAAAAAATAATAGTCCAAGCACAGACAAAATAACACCAAGAATCACAGAAACTCTGAGTTGAGGTTGAGGTTCTAATTCTAAGTCCAAAGGTCAAACTCCGAGCATAGGAAAAGTAACCAAGTCCGAGAATAAACAATTAATAGTTTTTTAATGTTTAATTTGGACTATTAGGTGTTTTGAAAAGGAAAAATAAAGCTCAAGGGAGCAAATTCAAAATGACAAGAAAATAAAATGCTCAAGTGAGCAAAGGAAAAATGACATGAAATGTAAATGTTAAAAGTAAAGTGCTTAAAATAAAGAGCATAAAAGTAAAGGCGAAAGAATAAAGGCATAAAATAAAATCATAAAGTAAAGTTAATTGTTAGTAGTTGGTAAGGTTAGATAAATGATTATCTTGAAGCTTGAGCATGAAGACTTGCTAGAAGCTTGATAGAATCATAGTGACCACACGACAAGTTTCAATTGCTTTTTGTCAAGTATATCAGTTATTTGAAACAACAACAGTCTCACCACTTGATCAAAGATGGTTGAAAATTTCAATTGGACAAAGTTAGTGAAGACTTATCAGAAGCTTGATTAAAAAATCATAGTTACTACACGACAAGTATCACAAGTGTTGAACCAAAATTAAAGATCGAACATCTTTTTGGGGTTTTGCAAAACATAAAGTTTATGCCACGAATTGATCATTTCCCGATTTGGGACAAAAGAAAAATAAGATGAAGAAAGAAGCAATGTAGAGCTATGTTAAGCAATCCCCAAGTGACTTATGTAGAAGTCACCCTACAACGAGGCCGACCAATAGTGATTTATGTGTTGAAAATGCAAACAAGTGGAATGATATATAGATCATCCTTTAATGTTTGTCAACACATGTAAAATAAAAAGAATGGGATAAGATGAAGAGGGAGGGGAATAAAGTCATAAAATTAAAATGCATCAGATGAATTCATCCGGTCTAACTTCGTCAAAATCAATCAATCATCTTGGTGGATTTAGCCTTGAGACCTATCAACACCCAAGTACCATTGATGTTGAGGAAATTTATGACTCCAAACAAATCCAAAATCAGAAACAAAAATAATAAAATAAAATAATAGTTAATTTTTTTTAAAATGGATTATTTAATTAGATTTTATTGATGAAATACATAATGGTATCCATGCATCAAAATAAAATTCTAAGAAAATTATCCAAGGTCAAACAAACGTCAACCAGTGCTGACGAAAAATTTCAGAATGTTTAAAAGTCCAAAAACTATTTTAAAAAATCAAAGAAAATGGTAAATAAACCAAAATCTGATAAAAATAGTAAAATCAGAAATAAAAAATAAAATGAGGTCACCATAATTTGTCAAATGACTATTGGATCCTTCCATAATTTTTTTGGAATTTTCAGATGTCAAAAAGTATTTTAAAACATTTAAATAACTCAAATAAAAGAGAAAAATCATAAAAATATCAAATATGAAAATAAAATTATGAAAAAATAAAAATCAGAAACAGAATATTTGAAAATATTTTTGTGAATTTTTTCATAATTTTTGAACTAAAAATGAATTTTCTATGATTTTTTGAAGTTTAAAACAATTAAAATATAAAATCAGAAAATCAAATAAAAGCCAAAAAAATATGGACCATTAGATCACAGTCAAAACACATTAGTAAGCTGATCCAAAGGACCAGGTGCGCTGTGCTTGATATGGACTCTCTTAAAAAACACATCGAAGCATTTTTTATTAAATAAAATCAACTTAAAATATGGTGCATTGGATGGAGTCTGACTCACTAAAGTAATCAGATCCATGGGCTCCTAAAACGCGCACACAGTAAAGCATCATCATCGGATCCATTTCAAAAAAATAACGTGGCGTGCTATCGCTGGTTTGAAGATGAGACATGTCATTGTCTTCAACCTCCAGCCATCCAAAAATGGAGTTTCACAAACTGTGAAATAAATTTCTCAGACCGGTACCATTAGATTCGTCTCTTCAAGACGATTCTAATGGTACTTTCGCGAAAAGTTATTTCACTTGTACAAAGAATGATTTGAGAAAAAACATAAAAATAACGAACACTTATTTTCAGAAATTCAGGTTCAATTCTCAGTGAAAATGCAAACTAGAAGAAGCATGAGCTTCAGAGAAGAAGAGGTTACACCCTAGCAATTTATTTGGAGTGAAATGATTGAGGATTCTACCTTAACGGAGTATATTTTCAGAGCTCTGAAATTGGACTTGGATAGCTCGATTCAGGGCATGATTCTTGTTTTGTTAGCTTCAGTGAAGTTCAAGGAAGAAGAATGAGTGATCAATTTTGAACTGGAAGAGCTTTAAGAGTGAAAACGAAGTTGTAGAAATCATGGTTATGGAGAGAGTTTGGCAGCGATTTTCTGGCTATCAAATCTTGAGGAAACGAGTGAGGGATGAACCTCTATTTATAGGGAAGTGAATGGGATCAAAAGGGAGGGTGAATGATGCAATTTGGAGCAAAATCGTGCACACCTGTGTTCATGAAGAAAATGTCACTTCAAGTGCTCAAAACTCTACCATTCCTTGCGTTTTGATGTGCTAATTAATCCTAGGAAGTTTCTAAACATGATTAGTCACAAAATCAAGGCTTAAATTGGCTTAAAAAGAGAATTATAACGCAAATGCACAAACTGATGGTGAGCTCGAAATAGGTTTTGACACAATTTTTGCACTGAGGCCAAATCAAATTCACTCGTGCATTTTCCAATTTTCCTTGAGCCAAATGAAGTCCTCAAAGAGTATAACACAATGAAAAAAGAATCATCTCTAATGTACACTTGTCATGAGAGATATAGCCTTTAGGATTCGACGAAAAACACTGAAAATCAGGCCAATCCTTAGTCAAGCATGCCATGCCCTCCAAAAGTGACCTATAATGTTTTGCTTTCAAACATGGTCTTCCACTCAAAATTTAATCTTGGCCAACAAAGATGATATGAAGTAGACTTCTCAAATAGTCTTTTGGAAAAAGAACCACTCAAAAACTCCAAAAATTGAGAGAGTTATGATCTTGTGAAGTTGATGGAAAATCATGAAATGACCTATAATCTTTTGACTTCTCCAAGCAATTTCTAAACATCTTCAAGCTTTTAAACACAATTGGGGATAAAGTTCACATCTTCAAGATTATTGTGTAAAAAGAATTACCTCAAGTTGATAAGTGATGATCAAGATATGATCTCTTGCAGTTAATTGATCAAAAAATTGAGAAATCCATCAATGACTTATAATCTTTTGATTTCTTAGGCAACCTTCCAAGCATTTTCTATTCTTACCAATTGAACTACGTTGTATTATACATTCTTAGGTTAATTGAGGAGAAAGAATGAGCTCAAGGATATAAGGAATGAGCAAGTTATGATCCTTTGAAGTCATACAAGATATATGAAGCATCAATCTAGAGAGCTTGCAATCATTGATCCTCAAAACTATCTTTTCATCAATTAAAATCCTTGGACCAAAGAACATACATGTTATAAATCCTTTTAAGAGTTCAATGGCTTTGTAATCATCCATAAAATTCACACAACCACCAAGATATGGTCCTTAGAAGCCAAAATCCCTAATTCCAAGATAAATGACCATGGCATAGAGAATTCTTCAACTTTGATGATCTTATTCACCCATGGAGTACACGCTAAAGAAGATAGACCATATTAGATGACAATAGGAGTCAAACATGAGAATAAATACTTCAAGACATAGAGAGTTGGGTAGATAAAGCATGGAAATAAACTCATGAACCTATGGACTTATTGAAGAAGAAACCTTTGCATCATCCACCTACATCACAACATCTAGATAGAAAATGATATACACATCATGATTAGTCAAGTATCAATCATTATAAAAGCATACACATTCAAGGTGCTTGGTGATCTCTCAAGGGAAAACCCAAAGACAAGAGAGAGAGAGAGAGAGAGAGAGAGAGAGAGAGAGAGAGAGAGAGAGAGATAGATAGATAGATAGATAGATAGATAGATAGAGAGAGAGATAGAGAGAAATGACCTAATTTGTGATCTTTGTGCAATGCAATGGTATTACATGATAGAGAATCTTAGGGGAAAAAATTGGGGTACAATAGCTGCCCTTGTTTAAGTGTCTTCTTTCCAGAGACAAGAAGAAAGCCCTCGCCTCGACGGGATAAAAGATACTTAAATATAACACAAGCCCTATTTTGGTCCTAAGATGCTATGCACCACTTAATAGTTATGCAATGCAACATGATAATTTTTAGGGGACACATGACACCTTTTATACCCCAAAATTTTCCCTCCCATTTCAAGATCAAGATGCATCACCATACTCAAGAACTACTCAAGGGTTGATCAGACAAACCCTCTCCTAAGCAATCAACTCACAACTAGGGTTTTGTTTCTATCAAGACAAAGATGGTTTCTAATGGCTCAAGTGAATATTATGTCTCCTCATAGGCCTCAAAGTATCACCATGTCAGGTTTCAAGCCTCATAACCCAAGTTTGCCCAGTCAATTGCTTAGATGAATGAAAATCAGTTGTATTGGATAAAAAGTCAACTATGGTCAACATACAGTCAAACTTAATCATTTTTGGTCAACATCAATATTTTGAGGTCAAATTCATCATTTGATCAAGGGTTGATCATGATTCATCAATAAAATTCAAGAATTGATCAAAAGTCAAAAGTTTCTAAATTAGGGTTTCTTAAGGGAAAGTCAATAAAACTTTGATCAGGCATAAGTTTCACATACTTCATTAGAAATTTCTCCACCAAAGCTCATTTTTAAGGGAATCCAATTCTCTACAACTTTGTGTCTCACAAGGTTTGCGCAAAAATGCTTCATTTGAGAGATATGAGTCAAGACATTATAGGTCCTTTTAAAAGTCAACAAAAATTCATCTTTTTCCAAAGAAGTGTACATGAACATGGAAGCTTCAATGAAGATGAAACTAAAGACAGCTATTAAAAGGACATATTAAGCTTTCTAAAAAGTCCAAGATCATTCTTAAATGATATAAATTGAGAAAGATATGGTTTGTGCATGTTTGGAAATTTTGAAGAAGTGCATAGAGAAAATATTGATCAATCTTGAAACTTTTCCAAATGGGCCTATGTTTTCATGATGTAAACTTGTTTGTAACATTATCCATGACTCCTAAGTCCAATTATATGCCACATTGCCATTTATTTTATTTATTTTTGAATTAAATCATTAAAATTCAATTTTAATCAAAATAAAATGCCAAGAAAGGATACAAGGCGTGTGGGTTTGTTATTCAAATGTCTTGAGGTCCAAGTAACATATAGCAAGCTGGCAAAATTGTGCAAGAGGAGATTGGCATGAGAATTGAGCAATTTTGGAAAGATTGTATTTGATTTTTCAATCAAATATTTTCCAATGAATGTAATATATTTTCTCTCAAATTTCTGACCTAATGCACTCCATATAAGTAGAAGATCATGGCCAGCCTAAAAAATCACAGATTGCATGCTCAAGAAACCCTAGCCAAAGCTCTCAAATTTTTCAAGTTTTGGGCAAGGACGGATCACAATTTCCATAAGTTCTCAAGCCAAACCAACCCTTCATTCATTCTCCTGAGGTGTTTAGGAATCGATTCAAGCCCTTATACAAGCCTGAAGCAAGCAAGAACTCATCCTCCCAACTGCATCGATTTGCTAAACTTTCTCATTTTAAACTTTTCGTTTCATGGCATATTAATCGATTTCAAGTATGTGTATGTGTTTATAAAGATGTATGGAGTTGTTTAGAATCATCATTTTTTAGGTTTAACACAGGAATCAAGTTTCACCATTGCTAGGGCTCGCGAACTGTTAAGCATCGTATCCCTGTTTACAAGCCGTTTCAGGCCAAATGGACATCACCATCAGACTCACAAGGATTGATTTAGAGGGGGTAGGGTCCCTTTGATTGCTAACTCTTTTTATTTTACAAGTTTAAGAATTTGAATTATCGGAGAAGACGACCAGAGCTAGGGCTCCAACGTCTCTCCGACCCTCTACTTTGTTGACCGGCCAGTCCCTGCATGTCTTCATTTGATTCGTCCATTCAAACATTGGGACCCCACCAGTGCGCGTTTTGATTGAAATCTGATTTCTGGAAGAAAAATTCACATATATATTTATGAAGTTAGTTTTATAAATGGATGTATGGCCGCCCCAGCGATAGAACGCGTGCACTAAGTCCTCTTGCCCATCAGGTCGCTGGTTCGAACCTGCCTTTTGCTAAAAAAAATTCATATTTTCTAATTTATACAGGTTATCATACATAAACAATTGGAGGAGTGATACTTTCAACACATGCAAGTGGTGCAGTGGTCATGTTTTGGCTCATCAACCCCAAGATCACGAGTTCAACACACTGGGGTGCCATCCCTATTTTTTAACATCTTTTCCTTTCATATTTTTCTAAGTTGTGTTAAATTTTTAACTTATTTTAATTTCCTTTTAAAAATTATTTCAACTATTTACTAAAATCCTAAAAAATATTTTGTTTTTAGTTTTAGGTTAATAAAACATTTATTTAATTTTTGACATAAATTTCTTTTTAATTTTCTTTTCATTTAAATTATTTTTCTTAATTAATAGTTAATTTAATTTAATTTGTTTTTCTTAATTAAAATCAACCACAAAAAAACATCAAAAAATATTTTGTTTTAGTAATTAGGTTTTTTAACATTCTCCTAATATGTTAAATATTTTTCTCTTTATTTATGCTTTTTTACTTATTTTAATTCTAGAAAACGATGTATAGGTTGCACGGTTGTTTTTGTAATAGCGTAGAATTATTTTCCTCGCATTTTTCTCATTATTATGTATCTACTTATGGGATGTAATAACTTAGGTAAATTACTTTTCCACACCTCCTATTATGTAATGTAACTGCTCTAGAGCTCTGTAATAGCTTAGGACAATTATTTTCCGCACTTTTACTTTTATGTAAATATTTAACTTCTTAGATGTATGCTAATTAGGGTTTGTATGGAAAGATTTAAAATCAATCTTAGAATAACCCTAATTCAAAGATAAATATCTGAATCAACACACTTTGCACACTCACACCCTTAGGGTATCCTCTCTTGTTGCCTTCGGATAAACATGGTCATGTCCCTCGAACTTAGGGGTACCATTAGCAAAAGACCCTTGATTCAAAATCATCATAAAGATCATAGTCCCTCGATGACCCTCGATGTTGCCTACGAATATATGATCTCGTCCCCCAGTTGTTGCCTACGAATAAATGATGATCGTCCCTACGAAATTGCTAAGGTATCCTTACAATGTTGCCTTCAATGACCATATGATGACCCTACGCTTGTCCCTTCACATCCAACAGATAGAGCTACCAACTCAATAATGATATGGATAACACTATCCTAAAGGAGAAGGAAAATAACAAAGAATGACCGTTGAGTGGGTAGATTACTCTTAATTGCTTGCTCAATCAAAATACTTTTTACACCTCACATTTTTCAAACAAATATTTTCAAACATTTCGTATACATTCTTGAGGAGTGATACAAGAATCATTACGATGTCAAAGTCAAAATATTTTCAAACAAAATCACACACACACAAACGCAAGTTTAAAAAGCGAGCTAAAGCAATTAAGAGCCCGTAGATAACTACGGATGAAAAGGGTGCTAACACCTCCCCTTTTCATAACTTACCCCCGAACCCAAAATTGATAAAAGGTTTTTCCTGTTCTTTTCACCTTTCTTTATTGGATAAAAGAAAATTCGGTGACGACCCTTGCTAACCGTAATATTTGTGATAAAACGCAAAACAACCAAGTCAGTTCTCCCACCGTGTTACAGAACTGGAGACTCTTCCGGGCAGACACCTAAAGAGAGGTTGCCTTAGGGCTTTAGATCACTTTTACTTGTTTAAATTGTTTGACTTGTCGGTGGGAGAACTGACTTGTTTGTTTTGCATTTTATCGCAAATGTTGCGGATAACAAGAGTCGCCACCGACTTTTCTTTTATCCAATTAAGAGAAGGCGAAAAGAACAGGAAAAGACCTTCGTTAGATTCTAAGTACGGGAGGCAGTTATGAAAAGGGAAGGTGTTAGCACCCTTTTCATCCGTAGTTATCTATGGGCTCTTAATTGCTTAGCTCACTTTACAAATTGCTTTTTGTGTGTGTGTTTGAAAAGATTTTTGAAAAGGCATTTCACTTTGAATTCGTAATGATTCTCGCTGGAATGTATACGAAGTGTTTGGAAATGTTTTGTTTTGGAAAAGACTTTGTAATGATTCACGCTGGAATGTATACAAAGTGCTTTTGAAAAAGTGTGAGATGTAGAAAGTATTTTTATTGAGCAAGCAAAAGAGACTTATTTACCTACTCAGAATGGTCGTTTCCATGTTATTTTGCTTTCCTTTAGAATAAGGCTATCCATACCATTAGTTGGTAGGTAATCTTATTCATTGAATGTAAAAGGGACATTCGAAGGGACATCGTATGGTTATAGAAGGCAACTTGTAGGAATACCTTAGCATATTCCTAGGGACGATCATCACTTTTCGTAGGCAACAACCGAGGGACTAGATCATATATTAGTAGGCAACATCGAGGGTCATCGAGGGACTATGATCTTTATATCGAAGGGACTATGATGATATATTTATAAGCGTCTTAGCTAAGATATCCCTACGTTTGTGGGACATGACCATTATTCGAAAGGAAACGAGAGAGGATACCCTAAAGGTGGGTGCATGTGTGAAAAGTGGGTTATGTTCAGATATTTTATCTTGATTATTAGTGATCTAGATTGATTGAATTAATCTTGCCACACACGCCTAATTACTAGTATTTAATATGTGCGGAAAGTAAATTGCGGGAATGTAAATTGCGGAAAATAAAGGTCCTACGCTATTACATGGCTTTGGGACAGTTACAAAATAGATGTTCGGAAAGTAAAGGCAGACAATAAAATCCTACGCTATTACAAAAATATCCATACGACCTATACATCGATTTCTAATATTTAAATGCGAAATAGAAGAAATAAATGAAAGAAAATGTCTAAGGATAAGAGAGAGTGCCTAAACCCTAATTATGTATGAAAAAATATTTTTGATATTTTTTGAAATCGATTTAGTTAAGAAAACCTAATTTCTAAGTTAATTACAAATTAATTATGAAAAATAATTTAAATCGTGAGAAAAATAAATTATTTTTATGTCAATAATTAATTAAATGTTTAATTAACCTAAATCTGAAATTATTTTATTTTTGTGATTTTTGAAAATAGTTAAATTAATTTTGCAAGGAAATTAAATAAAATAATGAAAAGAAAAAAAAGTTAGACGAGTTTCAAGAGGAAAAGTGGTACAAAAATTGGATTTGGTCCCTACAAGGCTTGAACTCGTGACCTGGAGGTCACGAGTTTAAAACTTTACCACTTAGCCATGCTTCCATCTTTTTTTATGTGTTACCTACATGGAAAGCAAAAGTTATGGAAAAAATTGCCAAAAGGCAGGTTCAACCAGCGACCTGATAGAGGTGGGGACCAAACTCGCGCATGTGTTACCACTGGGGTGGTGATACATCCATGTATCAAAGTGAAAGCATAAATATATATATGAAACTAATTCCATAAAATCAGATTTAAAACAATTGTGTGTAGCCACGCCTAGGTCGCCGGAGTCAGTGAAGGTCAAAGACGTCGGGGGTGTTTTCCGGTCGTCTTGTCCGATAATTCAAGAATTAAACCTGCAAAATAAACAATATAAATGCAACAAGGGTACCCTATCCCGCTAATTCAAGGGCTACAAATCGATTGGTGGGGTTATTTTGGCTTGAAAGTGCCTGTAACATGAGTTTCGAAGAAGATAACTCAAACTTCCCTAGCAATGGCAATTAACGATTTAGCCATGAAAAGCTTGCAACGATGGATCTAACCTGCTCTATTGAACCTCGGGAACACATTTGTGTGGTTAGTTTAAATCGAAACACGTTAAAAATCAAAATACGAAATCAAGCAAAAGTATGAAAATGGATGTTCATGTATGGCATGGTTCAATGTGTTATGGCCATGGATAATGATGCATACTTACTCAAACTTACCCCAGGAGCACGATGGAATGCTTGAAAGTGACTGAAAGTAGCTGGAAAATAGGATACGAATTTGCCAACTTCTTGGAATTTTTGAGAGTGTTAGGGTTGCTATTTGAGGCTAGGGTTTCGTCCTTGAGGCTTGTGAATCTGTTATGTATATATAGAGAGGAAGAAATTAGGTCAAGAGTTATGTCAAAATATCTTGCTTTGATTGGAAAATATTTGATTGAAGAGTCAAATACAATATTTCCAAAAATTTGTCAATCTTCATGCCAATCATGTTTTCCACGAAACTGCCAGCTATTTGGGCTTGCTTGGACCTCAAGAATGAGAGAAAATCAACCTTGCAATTAATGTTTTGATTTTATATCTTTTATTTTAATTAAATTGGTTTTAAATGAATAAAAATCCAAAATAAATAAAAATAAAAGATAAAAAACTTGGTCTTGGGCTTAGAGGTTCTAATTTAGATAAGAAACAAGTTTGAACCAAGAAAAGTTAGGCCCATTTAGAAAAAATTTGATTTTTTCAAGTATTTCTCTTTATGCACCTCCTAAAAAATGCTCAACTTATACAATTTGTATCTTGATCAATTTTCAACATTTTTGGGTGTTATTGGACATTTTAGAAAGCTCAAGGTGTCCTCTAAACTCTCATTTTGGTTTCAACTTAATTTAATTTTCCATTCTCATGAACACTTTTTTACAAAAAGATGACTTTTTGTTGAATTTCAAAAGGACCTGTAATGTTTTGATCTATAACTTCCAAATGAAGCATTTTTGGCCAAAGCTTGTGAGTCTTGAAGTTGTAGAGAATTGAATTATCTTCAAAATGAGCTTTGGTGGAAAACTTTATAATAAAGTATGTGAAAGTTATGCCTGGTCAATGTTCTGTTGACTTTTGTTTGAAAATCCCTAATTTAGAAACTTTGACTTTTGATTAAATCTTGACTTTTCTTAAGGAATCATGATCAACCCTTGATCAAATGATGAATATTACTTCAAAATATTGTGGTTGGCAAAAAATTATGAAGTTGGACTGTATGTTGACCACAGTTGATTTTTTGTCAAATACAGCTGATTTTCAACCATCTGAGCAATTGGATGAGCAATCTTGACCTGTAAGGCTTGAAACTTGACATAGTGATCCCTTGAAACATATGATGAGGTATGATGACCACTTGAAGCATTGTAAATCGATTTTGGCTTGAGAGGAGCAAAGCCCTAGTTTGGATTGATTGCTTAGGAGAGGGTTTGTCTGGTCAACCCTTGTGAAATCCTTTAGTATGGAGTTGTGAATTGTCTTGAGAAGTGGGAGGGAAAATTTTGGGGTATAACAGTTGCCCCTGTTCAATCTTCTTGTAACGGAAGGGTTATATTTGTATGCTATCCTTTCGTGGCCTGAAGGTAGAAGATGATTGAACACTTGAGTACACTTGAAAATTTGCACTCGTTGTTGTATGGAATGGGATCGTCGGATGACAATGCATTGGAATGGGCTTATATATTTCATTTGGAGAAGCTGATGCTGGAGATTGAGTCGTATGCTAGACTCTGCGTTGGTCTTTTGGATGAGAGAAATATCGGAGACGAGCTTAAAGATGCCATCCGGAGAGATGAAGATGTGTAGTCGGAGATGGGCTTAAAGATGCCATTCGGGGCAGTTGATAGTAAGAGAGTCAGAATAAACCTTTATCTTGGCTATTTCTGAGATGAATAGTTATCAACATGTGGGTAGTTTTCCCGTCTTGTTTTAGGTGTTAATCCATGATCTGTTGTCTAGAAATAATTTGTACGGTCGTTCAGATAGTTCTTCCGTCTTGTTTCGGGTTTTAATCTTTGACCTTCCGTTTGGAAAATAGCTTTTATCTGCTGGGGAGATGAATCTTGACAGGATATGGTTAGTCCTTTGCAGATTATGATGCATGCGAGCATATGACAATGTTATGATTAATGTATGCACATATCATGGTTTTTATGGATAATGTATGAATGTAGATGTTGTGGTATTTCAAAACATATCCATCTTGAAGAAGATAGGAATTTTCTGCTAGAGATCTTTGATCTCTGCTTGGGGATGAAGTTGTTGAAAACCCTGAATGAGGAACAAGAGAGATGTGAATTCCTCTGATGCACTATCTCACCAAGTTTCGAGTCTGGAAATTGCTTCCGTTGGGGGAATGATAATCATTGAAAGATACTCAGTTGAGGATCAATATCTTGTGTATAGACCTTGTTGGGGGACAATGTGATATGGAATAACCTGTTACTTCTTGGAGATTGATTTAATTGGCTGATGTGTTACTGCTCGGGGACTAATGTAACGTGATGACTTGAGAGTGTAGATAAGTCTGATATGATCACTGCTCGGGGACTAATGTGATAAAGTTAGGATCACCGCTTGGGGACTGACATGATGATGTTGAAGGATCACTGCTCAGGGACTAATGTGATGAATATAGAGGATCATCGCTCAGGGACTAACGTAATGAAGATGAAGCTGATGAAGCTGATAGGATCACTGCTCGGGGACTAATGTGATGAAGTTGATAGGATCACTGCTCCGGGGATAATGTGGTGAAGTTGATAGGATCACTGCTCGGGGGCTAATGTGATGAATTTGATGATAATAGGATCACTACTCGGGGACTAACATGATGAAGTTGATGATCACTGCTCGGGGACTAATGTGATGATGTTGAAGTGTTTGAACACTGTTTGGAGGATATGATAATGTAATACTTCGTTGGAGAAGATTTGTCTTTGTAGGGAGAGCGATCGCTCTGTGGGGATTTGTAGAGATGATCCTGTGGAGATACTTCTTGTGAAAGTGACTCTGTGGGGGTGTATTAGTGACTTTAGTTGTCATCTCAATTCCTAGAGCCTGTATTAATTATTGTTTCTGTTTGCTTTTCATATGTTTGTGAACTGATATTTATTGCCAGATGCATATAATCATTCAAAACAATCATTGGACTTTATGCAACAAAACAATAAAAATTGCAACTGGAAAAGAGGAATTTGCATTAAATTTGAAAAGTGGCCTATAGTCAGGCAGTTTGTATACAAGAGACAAATATCCTAGTAAGAGGAAATTGTCAGAATAGTAAAAAGCTATGTGGAAACAATTTTGTCGAGTTTCAACTATGTTATTGCTCATATATTTTCGACTATCTCATCTCCTTGCTGTCAGAAGAAAGTGATTGAACTGATTTGCGCCATTCGAATCTTGAATGCGGATAATAGTGTAGTGTGTAAGTAGGTGATCTGGACGAGACATAGTCGTACGCTTAAATCCCTAACTTTTGCCTACACAGCCCTTTCGGGTTTTCAGTCTACCGGGATACCCTTTTTTGCCCAAGCAGCCTTTGCAGGTTTTCGACTTGCCGGGTGTACATTTGTTTTGTATATATATCCTTAACTTTTGCCTGAACCTTTTTTGGTTCGCCAGGATGCCCTTATTTTTGCCTAGGCCAGTCAATCTAGCGGGTCTCGTTTATGCGTAGTATTTTTTGACTATGACTGCGTTCACAGGGCGTGGTAAGTCTTCTTTATCCATGGTGCTAAGTATCATAGCTCCTCCGGAAAATACTACTTTGACTACAAATGGTCCCTCATAGGTGGGAGTCCATTTGCCCCTCGGATCACCTTGAGGAAGAATGATGCACTTGACTACTAGATCACTGACTTGGTAGACTCGGTGCTTGATTTTTTTATTGAATGCTCTGATCATTCGCTTCTGGTATATTTGTCCATGGCTGATGGCTGCGAGCCGTTTTTTCGTCGATCAGGTTGATCTGGTCAAGGCGAGTTTGGACCCATTCGTCTTCGCCTAACTCTGCATCCTGGAGTACTCTTGTTGAGGGTATTTGAACCTCGATGGGTAGGACTGCTTCCATACCATATACAAGAGTGAAAGGGGTTGCCCCTATAGATGTATGTATTGTAGTGAGATAATCGTGGAGAGCAAATGGCAACATCTTATGCCAGTCCTTAAAGGTCACTGTCATCTTCTGTATGATCTTCCTGAGATTCTTGTTGGCGGCTTCCACTACGCCGTTCATTTTTGGTAGATATGGAGAAGAGTTGTGATGCTTAATCTCGAACTACGTGCAGAGTTCGGTGATCATTTGGTTATTGAGATTGGTACCATTGTCCCTGATAATCCTTTCGGGGATGCCATACCGACAAATAAGATTATGCTTGATGAATCGAGCCACAACATTCTTGGTAATAGATGCGAACGAGGCTGCTTCTACCCATTTGGTAAAGTAATCAATTGCAACAAGGATGAAACAATGTCCATTGGAGGCGGTGGGTTTGATCTCTCCAATCATGTCAATTCCCCACATTGTGAAAGGCCACGGAGCGGTCAGAACATTCAATGGAACTGGAGGTACGTGCACTTTGTCTGTGTATATCTGGCATTTGTGACAAGACCGAACATAACGGTAACAATCAGCTTCCATGGTGGACCAATAGTAACCTGCTCTTAGAATCTTCTTATTCATTGTATGTCCACTTGAGTGGGTACCGAATGCGCCTTCATGTAAATCTTCCATGATTTGTTCTGTTGTTTTTCGATCTACACAGCAGAGTAAGCACAAGTCGTGATTGCGCTTGTATAAGATGTCGTTGCTGAGAAAGAATTTGGAGGCGAATCTTCTTAAGAACTTCTTATCGTTGACAGATGCCCCTGTTGGATATTCTTGAGCCTCGAGATACCTCTTTACTTCGTAGAACCAAGGTTTCTCTTTTGTTCCTTCGGTATCAAGTTCACAATAGTATGCTGGTTCGTCCAGTCTTTCGATGATGATTTGGGGAGCTTCATTGCCCCATCTGACCTTGAACATAGATGACATGGTAGCTAATGCGTCTGCCAACTGATTCTCTTCTCGTGGGATGTGATCTAAAGTGTTTTCTTCAAAGTAAGGGACCAGGCTTAACACATGCTCTCGATACAGAATGAGATTTGGATGCTTCGTATCCCAATCGCCTTTAATCTGACTGATCACCAAAGCTGAGTCTCCATATACTTGCAAGAATTTGATTCTTAATTCAATAGCATCTTTGATACCCATGATGCACGCTTCGTATTCGGCCATGTTGTTGATGCAGTCGAAACATAGTCTAGCGGTGAAAGGCGTGTGTCCGCCTGTAGAAGATGTAATGATGGCGCTAATACCATTGCCAAGTGCGTTTGAGGCTTCATCAAAGACCATGGTCCATCAGGATCCTGGTTCAGGTCCTTCGTCTGGTCCAGGTTCGTCGCAATTAGTGACTAGCATAATATCCTCATCCGGAAACTCGAAATGGATAAACTGATAGTCATTTACGGCTTGATGAGCCAAATGTTTGACTATTATACTTCCTTTGATCGCCTCCTGCGTAGTATACCGGATGTCCTATTCAGTCAAGATCATTTGCCATGTTGCTATTCTTCCGGAGAGAGAAGGTTTCTCGAATATGTATTTTATTGGATCCATCTTAGAGATCAACAAAGTAGTGTGAGTCAACATATACTGTCTTAGTCGGCGAGCAACCCAAGCCAAAGCGCTACAAGTTTTCTCAAGTTGTGAGTATCTTGTTTCACAGTCGGTAAACTTTTTGCTAAGGTAGTATATTGCATACTCTTTTCGACCAGATTCGTCATGTTGCCCCAACACACACCCCATTGAGTTCTCTAATACTGTTAAGTACATGATAAGAGTTCTTTATTTGAATGATGGCATCAGGATAGGAGGATTTTGTAGGTACTCCTTGATTTGTCAAAAGTTGTCTGGAAATTTTCGTTCCATCTCACTACTTGATCCTTCTTCAGTAACTTGAAGATTGGCTCACAAGTAGTAATTAAATGTGCAAAGAATCTGGCAATGTAGTTTAGTCGTCCCAAGAAACCTCTAACCTCTTTTTTGGTATAGGGAGCTGGCATTTCTTGAATAGCTTTAACCTTGGCAGGGTCAACTTCGATACCTTTACCAATGATAACAAATCCCAGGAGTTTACCAGATCTGACTCCAAAGGTGCACTTGTTAGGATTATGTCTTAGTCTGTATTTCTTCAGTCTATCAAACAGCTTTCGCAAATGATCGAGATGTTCTTCTTCAGTTTGTGATCGAGCTATCATGTCATCAATGTAGACCTCTATCTCGTGATGAATCATGTCATGGAACAAAGCTATCATGGCACGTTGATATGTGGCGCCAACGTTCTTCAGTCTGAACGACATGACTTTGTAACAGAATATGCCCCACTGTGTAACGAAAGTAGTCTTTTCCATGTCTTCGGGAGCCATTTTGATCTGATTATAACCGGAGAAACCATCCATGAAGAAGAAAACCTTGTGTTGAGCGATGTTATCGACCAGGACATCAATATGTGGAAGTGGTAAATTGTCTTTCGGACTTGCTCTGTTCAGATCTCGGTAGTCCACACATATACGCACTTTACCATCCTTCTTAGGTACGAGCACCACGTTCGCAACCCACTGTGGATAAGAAGTAACGGTTAGGAAACCAACATTGAATTGTTTCATAACTCCGGCTTTGATTTTCTCAGACATCTTAGGGCGCATACGACGAACCTTCTGCTTCACAGGGAGAAAACCTTCTTTCGTGGGTAGTCGGTGTACCACAATGCCAATGTCTAAACCTGACATGTCTTCGTAGGACCAAGCAAAAATCTCAATATAGTCTCACAGCATCTGGACCAATCTCTCTTTGACATTGCTCTCAAGACATGCTCATATCTTGATTTCCTAGAACCAAGTCATTACCTAGATTCACAACCTCAACTGGCTCCTCGTGTGGATGTATGACCTGTTTTTCCTATTGTAGTAGCCTGAAAAGTTCTCCTGGAACTTCACAATCTTCCTCACCTTCGTCTTTGGCTTGGTAGATCGGATTATCGAAGTCATATTTAGCAATAGCAAAGTCGTTATCGACGAGATTCGGAGTGAATCTTCAGTGTATCATGTGGGTGTGTGTAAGAACACATAGCTTTTTGAAAGGGTGATAAAGTAAAAGGAAAGATAAAGAGAAAAGTATTTTGAATGCAAAAGTCCAATGATTTATTGAATGAAAATATGCAAATGACAAATAATAACCCTCACAAACGAGCCATGGTGCCCCGGGCAAGGCACTAAGCTTAAAGTTTATTGTTCGAACGTAAAAAGCGAAAAGCATAACAGAAAAAGCAATTACTCCTGTCTAAAGGAGATCGGTATAACATTTTCAGTCTTCCAATTGTTGAGTCCATCGTCTGGAGTACGGAAGATCCAATTGTTGATGTTGAAGTCGCCGTGGTCGTCTTCTATAGCATAGACTCCGCTTTTGTTGATGTGGAAAGGAAGTTTTCCGGTCACGTTCACGGTGTATCATCTTCTGACCTTTGATTGTGAAGCCTAAACTAGTCTGGTCAGATTTGAATGGAAAATCGGGGAGCTGACCCTAAATAGTACAACCTCCTTCTTTAACCACGGCTTTGGTGTCTTTCAGTGATGCCATCTTCGGTGGAACTCTAGTAAATTCAGGAGTGATAGGAGAGTCAACAGGCATGACTCATGGAATTGCTTTGAAATCTTGACAGGGAGTTACAACAAATTCACCTTCCATTTCGATGTATCGAAATGACTGCAGATGGCTTACCATATATTCTTCTTCACAGTATACTGTAACAATCTTCCCCTTCATTGGGTACTTCAGCTTTTGATGTAGGGTAGAGGTGACAGCGCCTGCCCCATGTATCCAAGGGCATCCGAGTAGGCAAGAATAAGTTGGACGAATGTCCATGACAAAGAAAGTAGAGTCAAAAGTTCGGGAACCGACTTTAACTGGCAGGATGAGCTCTCCAAGTACTATTCTTTTTGAACCATCAAAAGCTCTTACAATTATGTCACTGGGTTTCATGACCACTTCTTCAGCATTAAGCCGGTCGAGAGCGCTCTTCGGCAGAACATTCAGAGCAGAACCAGTATCCACCAATACGTGAGACAATGTAGTGCCCTTGCATTCAATGGAGATGTGCAAGGCTTTGTTGTGTTTCTTTCTGGTAGGAGTTAAATCAGCATCAGAGAAACCTAAACCATTGTTGACGGTCAGGCTAGCAATACATCCTTCGAATTGATCAACAATAGTGTCTTGCAGTATGTGAGCATTCTTCAGAAACTTTACTAAGGCTTTAGCATGGGCCTCGGAGCACAATAGTAGGGCTAACATGGATATCTTCGAAAGAGTTTGTCCCAAATGTTCCACAACATTGTAGTCGCTCTTCTTAGTGATCTTCAGAATTTCCTCCATTTCTTGCTTGGAGGTGTCCTCAGCAGCTTCCTTTGGTACTTCTGTCTGAGCAGGGTGAGTTACTGGTCCTTTCCTTCTCGCTTCGGGAATTGGTTTGATAGCAGGAATGCGAATTGGTGTAGTAGTGTATTTTGGAGGAGAGATCTCTGGAGAAAATACTCTTCCGGTTCTGGTTACCTTGCTTAATCCAGCGATGTTGCCGATGTCAGGATTGGTAGCTTCAACTACAATGTCTTCAATGGTCAAAGGTTCTTGCTTGACACCATGATAGTAAACTTTGGCTCCATAGTTCCAAGGTATAGCTTTGTCAGAGGAATATGGCATTGGTCTGGGTGAGGTAATAATGAGAGGTGCTACCCTAGGCGAAGGATCGGCAGAGGTGATCCTTATTGTGTTCACATCAGCATACTCTTCTGGGAAATCGTCTCCCCATCCGGTTGCCTTGATGTCTTCGATTGGAATCTTGTAGCTTTTGGGAGCAGTATATTTCACCATGAAATCAAACTTTCCACTTGGCTGACTCAAGGTATCCCAGACTTCTGGTATGGCTTCGCTTACGTCTTCAATCTTCAGATTCTTAGAAATGTCTTCGCACAGATTCTCCACAGATGGAGGTTTCAGAAATAACACTTCTCGGTTGTCCATCATGCGTTGAATACGCCTTTTCAACAAAGCACATCCGTCAGATTCAGATGCACACCAACGACAGTCATTAGGGCATCCTAGAAATACACCGGCTTGCAGCAAATATTTCTTGACAGTCATCAGAGGAACAGTCAACTTGTTCACATTGTAAACATAGGAGTCTTCGTCAATAGCATTGGCACTTTTACCATGGTCGGGCATTGGTGCGTTGATCACATTCGGAGTTTCGACAAGAGGGTCGAATTCTATTTCCCTTGCTTCAATCATGTCTTGAATCTTGTTCTTCAGGGCCCAACAGTTGTTGGTGTCGTGCCCTGGGCTATTGGAGTGGTATGCACACCTTACTTTAGGATTGTACTTTGGAGAGGAAGTGTTGACGTGTTGAGGAGGATCCCTCAAAGTAATCAGCTCTGCTTTCAACATGTGCTGTAGTGCTTGAGACAACGACATGTTGATCTTCGTAAACTATCTTCGTGGCGCATTCTGGCTACATGTGTTGTCTCATTGAGGTTACGCTGGTGTAGGATTAGAGATCACGACTGCCCCCACATATTGAGTACGATCAGTCTTGTCACGGCTCTTCTGACCATACACAACATTAGCTTCTTTCTTACCACCAAAATATCTCTTCATAGTATTTGACGATGACTCTACTTGTATTTTTCCGCTCTTGATTCCAGCTTCGATATGTTCGCCTGTCAATATCAGCTCGATGAATCCGGATGAAGAGTTTCCAATCAAATGACTGAAGAATGGGCCTTTCAGTGTTCCCATAAACATGTCAACCAACTCCCTATTGGACAAGGGTGGTTGAACTCTGCCTGCTGAATCTCTCAATTTCTGGGCATACTCTTTGAACTTCTCGTCTCGACCCATAGATATGCTCTGTAGTTGCATGCGGGTAGGTGCCAATTCAACATTGTACTGGTACTGTTTGTAGAAAGCATCTGCTAAGTCATTCCAGGTATGAGTGTGGGTACTTTCTAGTTGATAATACCACTCCAACTGAGTTTCGGATAAACTCTCTTAAAAGAAATGGATCCACAATTTCCTATCTTCAGTATGAGGATGGATCTTCTGAACATAGGACTTCAGATGCAGCTTCGGGCAAGAGATGCCATCATATTTGGCAAAGTTAGGAACTTTGAATTTGTGGGGAATTACCACACCAAGAACAAGACTCAGATCATCAAAGTTCAGCCCTGACATTTTCAGATTTTCAACAGCATTCAGATGGTCTTCAAGTTGCTTGTACTTTTCGTCATCAGGACTACTGCTCGCTCACATAGTCTTCCTCTTCGTTTTCAAACTCATGATGATTTCCTTCATTATTTTTTATGCTTCCTTCCGTTTCACCGCTCTTGTCTGAGAATTCGAATTGTCTGATCACCCTAGCTGGACCCTTGTGATGACTTCCGATGTTGAGAATACCAATTGTCTTCTTCTTTTTGGTGATGAGCTTCTTCATATCTTTCTGGCCTTCGTCCAAATTGGTGAACATCTCCTTGAATTGAGCGTTCTGAGCTTGGAGATCTTTGACAGTCTGTTCAAGAGCCATTTGTGCTGAAATAAACAGCGAGAGAATAAGAAAACCGGTCTTCGATGTACCTATCATGAAATGTTATGCCATGATATGCGATTTTATGCAGTGCAATGTTTTCAAGGACCTTAGGAATTTAAATTTGTTGAACAAGCATGAACAAACTTTTTATTAGTTTATATTTAGCAAGTAAAAAAAAGTTTAAACAAATCAAAGAAATTGCTAGAGCTTAAGTCTCCCATGGACGCTTCCTCTTTGTGTTGAAGTAGGTATTGATGTTTCGCTCCTCGTGAAGTAGCTTCGTCAACTCTAATACCTTCTTCTCGCTTGCATGGAATTGAGCTTCGAAGGTATCCATTTCTTCTTTAAGTTGAATCCAGGATCTCTTCAGGTCTTCGATATTAGTAGGCATGTCTGGATGGAGAATGGTATAAGGTTAGTCACCTATAGCAACAGGTTCCATAACCACTGGTAGAACAACTATAAATCGCATCATGAGGTTTTGAGCTCGAGCTCGCACCCATTTGAGGTAAGGTTCCCAAGGAATGTAATTTTTATGCCCCAAGGTCTTAGTATCAGTTTTCTTCACCATGCCCCAACCGTGCACAAATCTTCGATGGTAGTTCTGGAGATCGTTTTCGTAGTCAAACACAATGTTCTGGAGAAGCATATTGTGAGGACCATCTCTTCTAGCATAACCAAACTGACGTAGAGCTAGAGAAGGGTTGTAATTGATACCTCCCCTTATGCCAAGGAGTAGTACATTAGGGAATTCCCCACAATGCTCAATGAAAGTGAAGTCCTTTTGAGAAAACAAACACCAACAGATATTTGAATGAGAGAGTGACATCATCCTTTGAGACCACTTCAATCTTTGCTCGTTCTTCATTATTGATTGAGGAAGGTACGAAATAAACCACCTGGAAAGTAACGGTATGCAACACATGAGAGTTCCTTGTCTTTTGATAGTACGAGTGTGGAGAGAATGCAGAATGTCTCCAAGCAAAGTAGTCACAGGATTACGAGCGAGGAATATCTTGATGGTGTTTACATTTACGAACTGGTCGGGATTAGGAAATAGTATCAAACCATAGATTAGCAAGGCCAAAATGTCTTCGAATGCATAGAAACTCATAGCCTTTAGGAATTCTCGAGCTTTCTTTATCAGGAACTTAGCAAGCAAACCCTTAACTCCGCTTCTTGTTTCCCAATTAGCTTCAATGTCTGATCGCTTTAGATGTAACGCTGATGCAATGTCTTTGTAGTTCGGAGCTTTTTCTGAACCGGTGAATGGCATCTGATCAAGGATAAGTATCCCAAGTAACTTAGAGAACTCTTCTAATGTAGGTACCAACTGATAATCTGGTAATGTAAAGTAGTGATGTTTCAGATCGAAGAACTGGAATACGACGTGCATCATATCTTCTTTAAAACCGGAGATAACCAAGTCAAGTAGATAACCATGCCTTTTGATAAACTGAGCATGATCGAGAACTTATGAAACTAATTCTTTGAGTTCAGAAGGTATACCCATGAAGTTGATTCGGATAGTCTTCCTGGAAGCTATAACTCCTACAAAACAGAGCAAAGATAAATACCTAGGTCCTTTAAATAGTTAGAAATGATATGATGTTATGATGTTATGATGTCATGATGTCATGATGTCATGTTTAAGTGGGTTCAATTTGTCCTATAATAGTAACTGGGTTCTAGGAATCTCATATCATTGATCTTTCTCGTAGGATTTATTTCAATACCACTACCAAGTGGTCGACCGAAACATCCCGAAAGTCGAATCTTAAAGAGCGTAGCATCGAATATCAACCAACCTCAGTTTGCACCAAAGCCGATCATCTCACTACCTTCTAACGAACAAGATGGGTCAATTAGGGTTCTAAAAGTTGAGTTAGTGCTTATGACACCAGACAGACGTCAAATACTTTCCTCAACTGAACATGAGGAGCATCAGAATATCCAAAGTGTCGCACTAACATAGCCATCATTTTGACCGTTTCTGTATACGCCTAACGGTCGCGACGATTTATTACTACTTACATAAGGAAACCTGGATCCGGGTGTAGGATACCCACAAGTATAATACCCAAGCAACCCTTAAGATAAAGCAGACAAGTAAAAAAAATAGTAAAGTGATCTAAAGCCCTAACGTAGCCTCTCCTTAGGGTGTCTCCCCGGCAGAGTCGCCAGTTCTGTAATACGGTGGGAGAACTGACTTGTTTGTTTTGCATTTTGTCGCAAATGTTGCGGATAGCAAGAGTCGCCACCGACTTTTATTTTATCCAATTAAGGGAAGGCGAAAAGAACAGGAAAAGACCTTCGTTAGATTCTGAGTACGGGATCCAGTTATGAAAAGGGAAGGTGTTAACACCCTTTTCATCCGTAGTTATCTACGGGCTTTAAATTGCTTAACTCACTTTACAAATTGCTTTTTGTGTGTGTGTTTGAAATTTTTTTTGAAAAGGCATTTCACTTTGACTTCGTAATGATTCTCGCTGGAATGTATACGAAGTGTTTGGAAATATTTTGTTTTGGAAAAGACTTTGTAATGATTCACGCTGGAATGTATACAAAGTGGTTTTGAAAAGGTTTTGAAAAAGTGTGAGGTGTAGAAAGTATTTTAATTGAGCAAGAAAAAGAGACTCATTTACCTACTCAGAATGTTATTTTGCTTTTCTTTAGAATAAGGCTATCCATACCATTAGTTGGTAGGTAATCTTATTCGTTGGATGTAAAAGGGACATTCGAAGGGACATCAGATGGTCATAGAAGGCAACTTGTAGGAATACCTTAGCATATTCGTAGGGACGATCATCACTTTTCGTAGGCAACAATCGAGGGACTAGATCATATATTTGTAGGTAACATCGAGGGTCATCGGGGGACTATGATCTTTATATCGAAGGGACTATGATGATATGTTTGTAAGCGTCTTAGCTAAGATATCCCTACCTTCGAGGTACGGAAATTAAAGTCCTACGCTATTACATGGCTTTAGGGCAGTTACATAATAAAGGTGCGGAAAGTAAAGGCAGAAAATAAAATCCTACGTTATTAAAAAAAAATCCATACGACCTATACATCGATTTCTAATATTTAAATGCGAAATAGAAGAAATAAATGAAAGAAAATGTCTAAGGATAAGAGAGAGTGCCTACACCCTAATTATGAAAGAAAATATTTTTGATATTTTTTGAAATCGATTTAGTTAAGAAAACCTAATTTCTAAGTTAATTACTAATTAATTATGAAAAATAATTTAAATCGTGAGAAAAATAAATTATTTTTATGTCAATAATTAATTAAATTTTTAATTAACCTAAATCTGAAATTATTTTAATTTTTGTGATTTTTGAAAATAGTTAAATTAATTTTGCAAGGAAATTAAATAAAATAATGAAAAGAAAAAAAAAGTTAGAAGAGTTTCAAGAGGAAAAGTGGTAAAAAATTGGATTTGGTCACTGCAAGGCTTGAACTCGTGACCTGGAGGTCATGGGTTTAAAATTTTACCACTTAGCCATGCTGCATGTGTTGTCAATTACACGCTTCCATCTGTTTTTATGTGTTACCTGCATGAAAATCAAAAGTTATGAAAAAAATTGCCAAAAGGGAGGTTCGAACCAGCGACCTGATAGAGGGAGGGACCAAACGTGCTCATGTGTTACCACTGGGGTGGTGATACATTCGTGTATCAAAGTAAAAGCATACATATATATTTGAAACTAATTCCAAAAAATCAGATTTAAAACAAAACACGCACGGTGGGACCCCTGGATTCAAATCAACCAATCGTGTGTAGGCACGCTTAGGTCGTCGGAGTCAGTGAAGGTCAAAGACGTCGGGGCTGTTTTCCGGTCGTCTTCTCCGGCCATTCAAGAATCAAACCTGCAAAATAAACAATATAAATGCAACAAGGGTACCCTATCCCCCTAATTCAAGGGCTACAAATCGATTGGTTGGGTTATTTTGGCCTGAAAGTGCCTGTAACATGAGTTTCGAAGAAGATAACTCGAACTGCCTTAGCAATGGCAATTAACGATTTAGCCATGACAATCTTGCAACGATGGATCTAACCTGATCTATTGAACATCAAGAACACATTAGTATGGTTATTTTAAATCGAAACACGTTAAAGATCAAAATACGAAATCAAGCAAAAGTATGAAAACGGATGTTCATGTATGGCATGGTTCAACGTGTTATGGCCATGGATAATGATGCATACTTACTCAAACTTACCCTAGAGAACGGTGGAGTGCTTGAAAGTGACTGGAAAATAGGATACGAATTTTCCAACTTCTTAGAATTTTTGAGAGTTTTAGGGTTGTTGTTTGAGGCTAGAGTTTCTTCCTTGAGGCTTGTGAATCTGTTATGTAAAGATAGAGGAAGAAATTAGGTCAAGAGTTATGTCAAAATATCTTGCTTTGATTGGAAAATATTTGATTGAAGATTCAAATACAATATTTCCAAAAATTTGTCAATCTTCATGCCAATCATGTTTTCCACAAAATTGCCAGCTATTTGGGCTTGCTTGGACCTCAAGAATGAGAGAAAATCAACCTTACACTTAATGTTTTGATTTTATATCTTTTATTTTAATTAAATTGGATTTAAATGAATAAAATCCAAAATAAATAAAAATAAAAGATTAAAAACGTGGCCTTGGGCTTGGAGGTTCTAATTCAGATATGAAATAAGTTTGAACCAGGAAAAGTTAGGCCCATTTAGAAAAAAATTGATTTTTTCAAGTATTTCTCTTCACGCACCTCCTCAAAAATGATCAACTTGTACAATTTGTATCTTGCTCAGTTTTCAACATTTTTGGGTTTTCTTGGATTTTTTAGAAATCTCAAGGTGTCCTATAAACACTCCTTTTGGTTTCATCTTCATTGAAGTTTCCATGCTCATGAACACTTCTTTACAAAAAGATGACTTTTTGTTGACTTTTAAAAGGACCTGTAATGTTTTGATATATAACTTCCAAATGAAGCATTTTTTGCTAAAGCTTGTGAGACATGAAGTTGTAGAGAATTGAATTCCCTTCAAAATGAGCATTGGTGGAAAAATTTCTGATAAAGTATGTGAAAGTTATGCCTGGTCAAAGTTTTGTTGACTTTTGTTTGAAAAACCCTAATTTGGAAACTTTGACTTTTGATCAAATATTGACTTTTCTTGATGAATCATGATCAACCCTTGATCAAATGATGAATATTACTTCAAAATATTGGGGTTGGCCAAATATTATGAAGTTTGACTGTATGTTGACCAAAATTGACTTTTTGTCCAATACAGTTGATTTTCAACCATCTGAGCAATTGGATGAGCAATCTTGACTTGAAAGGCTTGAAACTTGACATAGTGATCCCTTAAAACATATGATGAGATATGATGACCACTTTAAGCATTGGAAATCCATTTTGGCTTGAGAGGAGCAAAGCCCTAGTTTTGATTGATTGCTTAGGAGAGGGTTTGTCTGGTCAACCCTTGTGAAATCCTTGCGTATGGAGTTGTGAATTGTCTTGAGAAGTGGGAGGGAAAATTTTGGGGTATAAAATTTGGCTTTATTAATCTATGGTTTGGTTCTATTCCCTAATCCAGACCAATTCATAGACGTGAACTCCATTAAGATATTCCTCACTCATAATCATGTCCTACTTTGCTCGGAGGTATTCTGGATTCTCTTCAAACTCATACTATGAAGACACAAGGGACTCTCACGTGTTGCATAACTTTAGCAATCCAAAATTTTCCCTCTTAGGCCCTATGTTTCATCATCACATGCATATCGTATTCATATCTTATGTTTCTATGATAACGGGATCCAGGTGGTGTCTAATGTTTCTTCTGCATGTTTTAGAAGATGGTTGTTGACATTCAGCACAAGAAGGATTAGTTATATTCTTTTTTGTTGCTCATTCAAATTACAAAAGCTTCACATGCTTTAAAACACCTGAGGTTCAAAGGGGTCGGTGATTATGCAAGCTAGGGTTTCACAGTAATTGATGTGTATCCAGTAAAGTCTGCTTCTAGTGCTTCATCTTCAGGCAGTCAATTTTGAGTTTGTGGTTGTGAGGAGTGATTGTGAGGAATTTTTTGTTCAAGGAATATACTCCTTTGAATTTCATCAGTGCACAAGATTAGGATTTTATTTCCTGGTATTCCTCATAAGATCATGGCATCGTCTGAAGTTGACTTAAGATATGGTTTTGGTCGTTCATTACGAGTTTCTATCTAATCAATACATCATTATTCCTTCTTCAAAGTTTCCTCGCCATCTAACATGCTTTGCTAATATAAGACTCTTCTTGTATTTAGTATTATTAGAAGATTTTGTCAAGCCAAAAAAGATGTGGAAATTAACCATCAGTTCAAGAAACCTTGTGTTGTTTTAGATGAATTTTGGCATGAAGAATCGGATTGTGATCAAGAAATATTTTGTTTCTATCTTTAAGTTGAATCTTGATTTTTTTGAATTTAAGATTCACTTTAATTGATGTAAGGGGTCACTACAGTTACATGAGCGTTTATTTTTGTTAATTGAAGTTAATTTGAATTTGATTCAGAATCATGATTCAATTGGTATTCATTCAAGTACTAATCCAAGAACCATTCAAGTTTATCTCAAAATCATTCAACATGGAAAATTTCACGCGAAATGTTGATAATTTCTTTCAAATATTTCTTTCAAAAATTCAACTTGTTTTCTACAAGCATTATGGCAAATAGACAAAGGAGATTGTATTGATACTATACAATATTTACAAGTTTTGGAGCCAAGCTCAAATTCAAGATACAAAATTATTCAAACTACATTCAAGTATTATACAAAGGAAAAGCCAAGTTCATTCGAGACTTCGTGAAGTTAGAAGAATTTAATTTGTGTCAATCCAAATTTACCAAATTCAAAGTGATTCAAGATATTTAAAGTAAATAATTTGTTTGGGATTCAAAGTTTGGTAACTCAAGAGTAAATAATTCTAAGATTCATTGCGTTGAATTTCTAAGAATTCATTGTTTATGGAATTCACCATTTATACGATTTCAAATATCTCATTTTGGATTTATTTTAAAATTCATTCAAGATTCAAAGGTCTATATCATCATCAAGTTCAAATTCACTACAAGAAAGTCATTTTTGATATTTCGAAATAGAAGTCATCTTCAAATACAAGATCAAAGTCGAGGATTTCCATTTGTTCAAGATTCAAATCATTGGCAAAAGAGTTTGAATTGCAAATTATAATTTTAATTGATGTTCTACAAATTCACAAGTTTTATTGCAAAAGACTCTTACATAATTTTTATACAGTGTTGATATAAACATGAGTCAATTCCTAAGTCTTCTAATTACAAGCTTTTACAATGCAAATTCAAATGGAACTCCTAAGCTATTGAGATCTTCATCTCTCTTTTAAGCTCCTTTCTTCTCCATCTTCAAGCTTTCCTCTTCTTCTACCTTTGTCTAATTTCCTCAAACTTTCCTTTTTACTCACCTCCATGCCATGCCATTCAACAATCGCCATTATTTCACATGAAACAAAAAGAAGAAGAAAATGGTTAGCAATCAAGAGACATAATCAGGAACTTAAAAAAGAATTCTCAAAGGTTTTCTTTTCAATTCATCATTAGGGTTATGCTTGGAATCAGATTCTTAGGGAAGTTGTTTTCTCTTCATGTTTATTCAAGCAACACAAAAGGCCTCATATTATGGATTTCATAATCTATCATTAGTAAACATTGCAAATCCTCAAATGGGATATTTGGTTCACAATGTAAGTAAAAGGATCAGGTCACACCCACAAGCCTTATAAACATAATTGTTTCAACAAAATCAGAATTTTAAAATGTCAATCATTGGCCAAGGACTCTATTGCAAATCACAATAAGCATTTGTTGTTGGTTCACAAAGGAGGTACAAAAAACAGCAAGTACAAACTTAGAAAAAAGGCCACAAGACAACATCTAAACAAGCCAATATCGTACATCAGAAATTCAAAGCCCAACAACAAAATCAAGATATCAGAAATCATTTAAGCCCAGCACAACAAAATTACACAGCCTGTTAACAAATGACCAAGTCCAAGAGCAACAAAACCCTAACTCTCAGCATCAATATAAAAGGATTGAATGACACAAATATTAAAGCCATTACTGTTCACGGATAAACCCTAAACGACCATACAAAGAAAACCAGGAAAAAAAATCACAACCATGAAGCAAATCACAACAACATATCAAACCTCAGAAAATGATCTAACCCTTTGCTCATCACCTTCCCACAGACCCATCAGATTATAAAAAAAAGGACAAAACGAAATCATAGAATATCATAATAGAAAAACAATCACAAACATTATTCAGAAAACCCTAACGAAAATATTTTCTTCATCATTTTCCACAAAACATACACCCTTCAGAGAGAAAGAGGAAGAGGAAAAGAAGTTCTGTATAGAACAATCTCACCCATAAATCCCAAAATAAGGCTGAATCCAACACCTAGGGTTTCAAAACCCCTCTTTAGATCTGGGCGAAACAAGCCACCATCTGAAAAATTCAAAGCCAAATCAAGCATCAGAAGAAAAAAATGAACAATAAAATGTAAGAAAATCACGAATTAGAAGAACGCCGTCGTGCGCCACTGGTGGCGCCACCTAAAGGCGATTTCCGGCGACAATGTTTCCCGCGAGGGTTCCAATCAAATCGCGAGGCAGAAATATGTCACGGCGAGTTCCAACGAAGAGCCACAGAGTTCCAGCAAGAGAGATCAGAAAGACAAAGCATGCAAATAGTGAAGAAGACAAAAAAACACAGTGGATCTGCGAGATTGAGAGAGGCGTGGATCAGACAACAAGACGGCGGTGCTATGGAGCAACGAGAGAGATTGAGATCGAGAGAAAAACAAAAAGTTTTCTAGAGATCGTGGAAGAATGAATACCTTCACTTTTTATTTTTATTGTTTTAATTGTTTTAACTGTAGTTTTAAACATAATAATATGTTGATTGTAAAAAAAAGAAAAGAAAAATATAATGTTGTGTTGGTTTGTTCCGGTGACACTTGTCACCGGAAGGTCCTCATAATTTGATACAGACATCCCACTGGTTCCCATATGCCTGTGCGATCTCAGCCTTCAGATCAATCATCATCACAATCTATAATATCCAACTCATCAGATCCAAGAGTCCATGGTACACCTTCAGAAGCTGACCACAGTGGATCCAGCGGGCCTTTCTTATTGGGCCTTGGAGCTTTTCTTTCTCACACCCCCAGATTTCTGCTATACTCAGGCCCATTTCTAAACCCTTTCTCTATTTATTTTAATTTCTTTTACTTATTATGCTTATTAATATTATAAGAAATACAAATAAATATTGTTTTGTATTAAATAATTATTAGTTTCATGATAATTTTTACTTGATAATTATTGATTAAATTATTAATTAATTTTTATCAAATTAAAAAGATCTTTTCTAAAAATTATTTAAAGTTTGGGACTTGTATTGGGTGATTTTTTATGTATTTAATTAAATTATGAAAATGATTGTTGCTTTGTATTAAATGATTATTAGTATTAAGATAGTTTTTAATTGATAATTATCGATTAAATTATTAATTAATCTTTATCAAATAAAAAAGATCTATTCTAATAATTATTTAAGGGTTTAGACGTGTATTGTGTGCTTAATTATTACCCGCTTCTTGTATGCTTGTATGAATTATTCATAATTGTACACTCCACACACTTGATACAATCGATTCCATTTTCTCGTCTTGGATCATATGCCAAATTCCTCAAGGGTCTCATAGTTGGGAATGGGCATGGCCATTCTCACAAGGTTAATTAAAGCCCTTGTTTGCTTTGATTAACCATAACCCGAATAATTTGGTCCATATACCAATTATCCATGCACAAGGGTCTCATAGTTAGGGGTAGGAGAACCTATCCTCACGAGATTAATTAAGTCCATATACTTGATTAATCATGACCCGATTCAACTTCTCTTGGTCCATATACCAAACCTCAAAACACTTTCATAATCAAAGATCCAAACCTCGATCCAACGTCGAGTGATTTTCAAAATTCTTTCCATAATAAACCCTAAGTATTTAAATCGTTGGTTGCTAGACCAATTGTTTAAAAACTTGTGCCAAATGAACTCCAAGTCTTTAAATCGTTGGATTCTAGACCATTTGTTTAAAGACTCTTAATAATGTGAACTTTGCTTCACCTCACTTTTTTCATAAAAAAACCTTTTGGGATGATAGACGACTCGTTGATCATTGAGCTCATCTGGTTTCTAGTATTTGAATCGTAGGATGCTAGTCCTATTGTTCGGTACTTTCACCCCCTAAAATCAATTCAAATCACCCAACTCTTTTTCGCTCATATGCGACCATCAAACTCTTTTCTTACAAACAGTGTGCAATAGCCATTTCAAAATACGAACGAAGACTTAGCTTTTCAAACAAAACAAGTCGAAGTTCAAACATTTGAAATGTCTAAAGAATGATTTTTCTTATAAAATCAACACAACAAACTAAAACATTTTCAACAAGAACTACAGGGTTTTGACTTTTCCATTGCACGAGTTAATACGTAAGCACAAGGTTTCGAAACCGCGGCAAACTCAAAATAATAATAAACAAACTCCCTTTCTTTTTTCCTTTAAATTGCAATAAACACACTTAACACGCACAAACTAAATGGGTCCCATCGAGTACGATGGATGTGAGGGGTGCTAATACCTTCCCCTTGCATAACCTACTCCCGAATCCATATCTTTTGGTCTCGTAGACTTCCTTATCCTTCTTCACGGGTTTTATCTATATTTTCCCGTTATTTTTAGAACAAATAAAATTAGGTGGCGATTTCATTATTTTAAAATAACCGATGGAAAAAAACAGTCATCATAGCTGGCTACTTCACTGGGGATAGATTTTTGTGTGACTAAAGTGAGTCAACCCTAGTTTAGTTCTTCGCATGTTTGTGTGTTTGTTTATTGCTTTCTTCTTGATATTTATTGTTCATTACTTATTATTTCTTTACTCTTTATATATTATCCTGTTGATATATATTATTGTGGTGGGAATTTGTTGGTTATGATTCATAGATAAGCCCAATTCCCAGGTTTCTAGGTAACATTAGGATAAAGTGGTTGCGTAGCTTAGGTCAATTGGACATCCGTGTCCCTTGGATTGATGTGAAAACTGCAGCTTAGAGTTGTTCATTTTAAGGGGTTTTTTTACACCATATGCTAGTGCGGGACAATAATTTCTAGACAAGTGGCCCACAACTCTAAGTATTAGGATATCAAAACCGAGACCGATCGCTCAAATAAAGTATTTTGAGTATCCCTTTAAGAGTCGTTTCTTGGAGTATACTTTTGGAAATACTATCGTCACGTGGGTCGTTTGCGTGATGATAATATTTAAACAAAAGGGATCTGAGACTCTGAGAAATATTTAGCAACAAAAAAAAATTAGAACCATCCGGTATGGGGAATTGTTGGGTAAACGTCGGAACCATGCTCGACCATCCTTTTTAAACCTCTATCGTCTGGTGTCTCCATGGGTCAAGGACATCCACACATTGCAAACTATCCAGTTCAAAGTTCTCCTAGTAGGCGTCATCATCGGCCTTCACCCTCAGAGATTCTTCGACAACAACAATTGCTTACTCCCCGATCAAGGAAGAGGGAACCAAATCAACATATTAACCCGCATTATCGCCGATATGCTCAACAGGATATTCAGTCAATCCCAATATTGTATTATCGACTATTTCCTTACCTAATTCAAAGTGGTGTTGTGATACCAAGGGAGTTGAAGCCATTGCACAGGATTTCCAAAGCTTTGTTTGAGGAGAGAGCCAAATATGCTTTTCATGCTGACTCTGCAGGACATGAAACTGAGAATTATTTCGCCTTCAAATGAAAAGTTCAAGAGCTAAATGATGACAAGATTTTGTCTTTCAAACAAAATGGCTCGAGTTTAGACATTTTCGTTGCAAATTATGATGATAGAAATTTTGAGGGACTTCCAAAACTTATTGGGACAATTGCTTACCAAGAGAGAGTCGAGACTCTGCAGAATAGGGTCAGCAATGAAGTAGACCAAATGATCACTTCAAAAAAGGTGGTATCCTTCAGAAAAGATATCTCAAGTTCTAGCAAAGGAAATTCGATCGCAGCGCCGACACATTATCCTTCATTATCATCTTTCAAGCCTTTGTATCAGCAAATTTTGTTTGATCCTCCTCAAATTCAGAGTTGGAATTCTCAAAATCAAACTGTACTTCAGAATAATCTAGAAAGAAGGAAGGCTCCTCTTGATCCAATTCCAATGACCTAATGTCAACTTCTTCCATATCTGACTCAAAGCTCATTGGTGTTTCCTAAATTTCTTAACCCACCAAAGTTATTCCCGCTTGCTTATGATCATAATGCGCGATGTGGATATCACGATGGAATAGTAAGCCATTCAACAAAGGAATGAAACGCCTACAAAGCCAAGGTTCAACAATTGATTGACCAGAAGTACTTGACTCTTCAAGAATGGATTTTGTTTGTGGATGGAAACCCCATATTCAAGTGAGTACCAAGACTACTGAAAGTCATATGAATCGACCAATCCAGGCGGAGTTCAAGTCTCCTCAATAATGACAATATTTTGTTTCTTTATTGCATTTTCATTTGTATCTTATTTAATTGTTTAAACTTTGTTTACATGTAGAAAATTGTTTGGTTTTTCGATCTTAATGCAATGAGTATGTTTCTCTTGAAGTAATTTTTTCGTTGTCACTCAATCCATTCGTTATCACTCTTTATTTTGATTTGCAAGCATTTTGATACCAACATTACCAAGTTTTTCGCCTAGGCAAAGATTTGGAGGAAGGATGACGATAGTTGAAAAAGGCAAGGTCTCTAGTTATATGCCTTTGAGTAGAACCCTTCTAACGATGTACAGGATTTGTTTCAAATTCCCAAACACTGGATTTATAAGGGAGATAAACCCTCGTTAACCCCTTTGAGCCTTGAAGTAGGAGTTTCGTTTCTGTTTAGAAAAAAAACCTCATTCTTTTAAACCTGTGGGCGGGTAGTGTTCAGTTAATCTGATCAAGCATTCAAAACTCATTAAGAGAGTGTACATCAAAGGATACAACAATAGCTATCCTTCAAAAGGTTGAGAAAGGTCAGAACTACAATAGTCAACCTTCGTCTATCATTAGTGTGCATTCAAATAGGATGACACCCCAACGGTTATCTCTCGCACATCAGAAGGTCAACATATGATGATACAACAATGATTATCCCTCATCTATCCAAAGACTCAGGCAATCACAATCACTTCCAACAAATCAAAGACGATGTAAGGATCCACGACTTGAATAGGGAAAAAAGAAAAAGTCCCGCTAAGTCAAAACTTGAAGACAAGTCGCTTAGGAAAAATTTAGGGAAAGCAAATCGGAATGCCCGAAAGTAAGAAAAGATTATCAAAGAAAATTCTCAACAAAGAACAAGTTGTGTGGTTAAACACCAAAGATAAAAAGATTAGTGTATGTCGTGTCCAAGAAACCTCATATCGGTTCCCCAACCATCATAAATGCCTCTTGAGAGATAAGCACTCGTATCGGGATAGTTGACTTAGGACTGAAGGACATCATGGAGAATGGGTGGGCACCAAATAATTTGAGCCTAAAAAACGTTTCTTGTAAAAACCATGAACCAGGCCACGTTAATACCCTTAAAAGTCCTAATTGAAACATGGGTTAATTCAAAAGCATACTGCGACGAGATCGCGTTCACCCGACTCCTATGATGTGTGCTAAATATTAGTGTTGGTATCATATGCTCGTCTTATCTTTCATAAAGATAATTTTTTCAGTGTTGCACTCTAAAAGTGTTTCGCTCACAAAAAAAGAGAGTCATAATGTTACTCAAGACACATAAATGTTGCATTAGAATTGTTATAATAGACATTATTCTACATGTAGAATAATTATTTGACATTAAAAAAGTTCTCATAACGAACATCAGTGAAGAATTTAATTTTGTCCAAAGAAGAAAGACTTGATCACTCTGTTAAATCAAGAGGCATGACGTTTAAGGACTCCGTTGAGCATATCACAAGTTGTTTTCTCAAGATTCTGTTAACTTGGGGATAATCAGGTCGAAATCCAGTTTCTCAAATTTCTGCTAATCTGGGGCAGGTTCTTAAAGAGCAATCAACAGGTGATTTAGTCCTTCTCAAAGAGCAGTTATCTTGGGATAACCATCAATTCAAGATTCAATCAGTCTGAAGCAATTACTTCGAGACGTGGAAGTCTCTCTTAAGCTCATCCTGGGGAAGGTCTTCCTAATGTTTGCATAGATTTTTATTCAAGCGCAGACAATTTGAGGAAATTACTTCAAGACGTTGAAGTCTCTCCAAGGATCATGCAGGGGCATGTCGTCAATGTTTGCAAAGTACGCCACTCTGAGATTCAGTAAATCTGAGGCGGTTATTTTGAGATATTGAAGTATCTCTAAAGCTCATATCAAGGCATGGTATTCCTTTAGCGGAACCCAATGACTTTGAAATACTGACGATCAGTAGAGTATTGTTGAAGAATACAGGATACTTGGGGCATTCCTTTTTAGGAAAGTTTTCTCGAAGGTCTAACAGACTGGGGCATGTAGAGATTCTGAAGTCGAGATATCTCTTAAGTGCAAAACCCAATACAAATGCATTCCCACGCATGGGGAAGTCCTCTAATCATCATTATTTGCAACTCAGAAGTTCCTATTATTCCTCTACAAGAATTAGCATTGCAGCCTTTTCAGTGGAAAATCAATGTTTAGAATTTGGTCAATCATCTTATTGTGCCATTTTCTTCTCTATTCTAGACCACTGGTATCGGAGACTCGGTTTGATAACCAGTGCATTAACCAATATATTCATGCATTCATTCATATCATATCATATCATATCATATCATATCATATCATATCATATCATATCATATCATATCATATCATATCATATCATATCATATCATATCATATCATATCATATCATATCATATCATATCATATCATATCATATCATGCAAATAATCATGCATAAACCCCAACTGAGACCAGCGATGTTTTAAGATTAGCTAGTTGCTATCCTCAACATAATTAGATTTTTAAAGACTGTTTCTCGAATGACAGACTTATTTCTTCCTGCCAAAAGTTGGAAGGCTAATTCATAAATTGATCTACATCGGTGATGATTCTCAAATCGAATCTCTTCCAAAGTGATTGAGCTTCCTCAAGTGAACTCTTGTAACAACAAAATTTCTTACCTAGGTTTTCCCCAGCGATCTTTTCCAGTAGAGTTTCTTTTGAAGTTCCCCAATGAAGCTTAAAATTTCCCCAAGAGGATCTATTGCCGTAGGATTGCAACAAAATTAAATCCAATATTGTTATTTTCTCAGGTTAACAACTTCCCGAATAGGTCTTAGTGGCGGCAATCATTTATAGACCCGATTCTCTGAGCTGTTCTTAGTTAATCTCCCTGCAAGCCTCTGGTGTGTTTATTTTCCTAGTGCATTTCTCGCTTATTCAAACAGAAATATGCATCTACCAAGTGGGATGGTTAAAGGATTTTGGAGGATCTATTACAACTTCAAATTGTTTGAATATGCCAGTACATGTTATCGTCATGCATTGTCAGCACGATGCTAATAGACAAAAGATTTGTCCACTGTGGAAGCGTCTATTCCCCTCAGCCGGTGTTGAACTTGATTCCTCTACCCCAATGGAGTTATTTCTTGCTTATTTCCATTCACTATCATCTTAGTAGCGACAAAAGGAGGTTTTGTCAATGATAAAGTTGTTCAACATGTCTGTATATGTTTGTTATAGCCTTCTGTCATCAAGTTGTTTGTAGAGATGGAAGCTTGTCAACTGTTAAAACATTCATCGTCATATTTGTGCGCTAAACATGAGTTATCTTATACCCGCAGAGGTGCACATTCGGTCCTCAAAGTTACTGGCCATGTCCCCTTTGCATCCACTTTGGGGCACTCTGTTGATCATCATAGTTAAAGTAGTTATGAAATTGCAATCTTTCCTTCAACAAGGATTATCGTGGAGCCTTTCAAGTGGTGGATCGACGTTCAAAGTTTGGTGCATTATCTTCATGATGCCTTTGAAATTTTTCTCTTCCAACAGTATCGAGATTTCTGTTTGATACCCTTTTTCATTTAAACATTAAAATCATGCATATCATATTCATGTATTGGCTTCGGCTAGTTCTTTTTGCAGGATTTTTTCTAGCTGAAATTGCAATATCCTCATGACGATCAAAGTTGAAAAATCCTTTCTCAGACGAAAGAATTATCCTCTTTTCTCCAGCACAAGTTTTATATTTGTATGGATCTTAACAACAAATGGTTTCTCCAATCGAGATCTCCTCCCCATCGAAACAATTGAGCTCTTATGCCAGCGAAATTCTCAACTGGGAATTCCCAATGATGTTTTCCACACGGTTTTCTTATGGATTTTCCCCAGCGAAGCTTCGTTTACTCCCAAGCGAGTCTCCTTCAGAAAGGATTACTACCACTTATTCAGGTTATTTTGCAAGACTCTTTCAGATAAGATTCTCCTCAGCAAATTTTAGTGGCGGCTACTTCTATAAATTTGCTTCTCTGAGCTATTTTTAGTAGACTCCATTGAACTTCTGATGTGTTTATTTCCCCAGTAATTCCTCTAATACTCAATAGATAAATATCCACGAAGTAGGATGTTTATTCGATCTCAGGATATTTCCCCAACTCAGAAGTTGATCCACATATCTACTTGCTACAACGCATTGTCAGGACGATGCTAGAAAATTGAAGAACCTTACCATGGAAGTTTTTCGGTCACAAGTGCTGAATCTGATTCTTCTACCCCTGGTAAATCTATCTGCATACAAATTGAAGATTTCGTCAACTCAGAAGTTGTTCAACATGTCTTTACATGTTCATTAAGTTCTCTTATCAGCAGAAACGTCAGAAATAAAGATTTACCGACTTCATAAACATATATATCGCACCAGTGCATTGGATATTATTTGTTTATCCTTAGAGAAGTGTATTCTCGGTTGTGCTACTGATTTTATTCTGCCAGTAATTTGGAAGTTACATGGTTAATACATTCAGCATGTCGTGGCTCATTGCACCTTCGTGCACAACAATCTTAATATTGTTCCAGCCACATATATTCATTAAAGTCTACGAGCATTCTTTAATTCTTTGGGATCTTCAGACAATTTCTCAATTATATCTTCTTTGGGATCTTCAGACAATTTCTCAAATCGTATCATCTTTGGGATCTTCAGACAATTTCTCAAAATCATATCTTCTTAGGGATCTTCAGACAATTTCTCAAATCATATCTTCTTTGGGATCTTCAAACAATTTCTCAAAATCATATCTTCTTTGGGATGTTCAGACAATTTCTCAAATCATATCTTCTTTGGGATGTTCATACAATTTCTCAAATCATATCTTCTTTGGGATCTTCAAACAATTTCTCAAATCATATCTTCGTTAAAGTCTGCGGGTATTCTTTAACTCTTTGGGATCTTCAGATAATTTCTCAATTTTATCTTCTTTGGAATTTTCAGAAAATTTCTCAATCATCTTCTTTGGGATCTTCACTTTCCCTGACTATCAGTTGATGCCTACTTTGGAAGACTACGCGCACATACTAGGTATCTCAGTATCAGACAAAGTGCCTTTCAATGGTTTGGAAGCCATTCCTAAGTCACCAGTTATCGCCACGATGACTCACTTAAAGAAATCTGAGATAGACAAAAACCTAACTACCAGAGGAAAACTCTTAGGACTAACTTCAAAATTCCTAATGGAGAAGGCTCTTAAATTCTCTGAGGCCGGTAGTATGGTAGCTTTTGAAGCTATTTTAGCTTTACTCCTCTATGGATTGGTGTTGTTTCCCAACGTCCCAAATTTTGTTGATATCAACGCCATAAGGATCTTTCTGATTGGAAATCTCGTTCCCACTCTTCTTGGTGACACTTACTTCTCCATTCATCATAGGAATCGACAAGGAGATGGAACTATCGTGTGTTGTGTACCTCTTTTTTTCAAATGGGTTGTCTCACACTTGCCTAAATCTTCTATCTTCCGCGAAACAAAGATGATTGGCATTGGTCTCAAGACTCATGTCTCTTACAAACGATTTATATCCATTGGTATACCTTGGCAGACAATGAGATGGAAATCATTGAAAGTTGTGGAGAATTTGCCAACGTACCTCTCATCGGTACAAAAGGATGAATCAACTACAACCCATTCTTGGCGAGACGTCAACTCGGATACGCAAACTCTAGTAAACCTCTTGGTTTTACAGTAGAAAGTTACTTCTATCATGAGGGAGAGGATTCCCAAGGTTTGAAAGCCAGAATGATCAGAGCTTGACATCACATCCGGAGAAAAGAAAAAGGTAAGGCAAAGAATTGTGTAGCCATGGAAATCTACACTTCTTGGGTAAAGAAAAGAGCGAAGGAATTTCGAATGCCTTATGCTGACGAGGAACCCATGTTCTCAGCAGCTTCCAAATCAACAATTTTTCCCGTTGAGACTATGGGAGAATACCAAGAAGCTTTGGCGAAGATGAGGCTTGAGAAAGAAGCTTTGGAAAACAAGTTCCTTAAGACTGATCTCGAGAATGAGAAGCTTAAGAAGCAGGTCAAAGATCATGAAAAGACGTTTTACTTCCAGGATGAATGGCTCATGGAGAAAGATGAGAAGATTCGTCAGAAAGATAATGCGATCAAAAGATACATCAAAGAAAGGAAGAGAAAGCTTGAGGAAATGATAACCAACGATCCTCGACGAGTGGAAGAAAGTCATTAGCAAACCGAAGCCGAGAAAGTCGAACTAAAAGCTCACTATGGAAGGAAACTCAAGTCAAGCTACATCAAGCCTTTGGATCTTCATCCGATGAGGACGATTAATTAGTTTAGATTGTAATTTTTTTTATCATTTATTTTATCATTTGTGTGAGCAATGCTCAAAAACAAAATTGTTGTAATCTCCTTTCAATAATCAATAAAATGTGTGTTTTCCATCCAAATATTTGCCGTAAATTTCTTTAGTGTAAATTTTGAAATCTTTCTTTACATTCATAATCATGCATCATACTATGCATATTGAGTCTATTGTCTAGAGTCTAATCGCTTGGAATTTTTTCCAACAGATAGGAAAGATCGCCAAGTCGTTGCCTTAGAGTTTCTCGACCGCCCACAAATTTACTCGAACATACAATACACGCTCAAAAGAAGAAAAGTAATGGAAGGATTTGAGCAAGAAAATTTTGAGCTTCAGATCACAAAGGACAACACTACAAGAAGAGGTGGAGACTCACTTTTGGTCAATTCATATAAAGAAGAAAGTCGCAAGTTTACATCGAGCACCAAAATCAGCAATGATTTCGTAAGACACTACTACTCCGCTTCAATCATGCCAAGAGCTCACTCTTCAAGATGCCGTAAGGTTATCCATGGGCATGCCTTTCAACTTTGGCATCGGATTTCGCCAACCGACTTCTCAAGTACAAACAACCACGCTTGAAATACCTGCTTTGCAGCAAAACTCAACACTTACTCCGCAACATGGAGTAACTCTTCCGCAAGTAACAACGACGGTTCCTCAACCGATCATTACAAACTCAGCTTTTGTAGTACACACTACTGCAGACGAAGAAGTTCACCATATTCCAGGAGACAACACGAATCCTCGTGGCCAGATGGAGACTCTCCAGGAACAACTCCTCAAAATGCAGCTTGAAATTAAAATGATCCGTGGAAAAGAATTGTTTGGGAAAAACGCCCAGGATCTTTGCTTAGTTCCTCGCGTAAGGATACCTGCAAAATTCAAAGTCCCTGATTTTGAAAAGTACAAAGGAAACTCCTGTCCACAAAGTCATCTCACGATGTATGCCAGGAAAATGTCTACGTACAATGACAATTACCAGTTGATAATCCATTACTTCCAAGACAGTCTTACAGTGCCGATCAAGTGGTACATGGACTAGATAAATATCCGCATATTCAATGATTTAGGTGAAGCTTTACAACAATACAAATTCAACTTGGATATGGCCCCGGATCGGGATCAACTCCGCTCCATGTCTCAAAAGGAAAGAGAGACATTCAAGGAATACGCTCAACGATGGAGGGAAATTGCTGCCCAAGTCAACCCACCATTAGAAGAGAAAGAGATGACCAAGGTATTCTTAAACACTCTTGGTACATTCTACTACGAACGAATGATCGCCAGCGCTCCCAGAGATTTCACCGAGATGGTAAGCATGGGAATGCGGTTAGAGGAAGGAGTTCGAACCGGACGCCAAACTAAAGAGGCGGGATCTTCTAGTGGAACTAGGAAGGTTGGGACCAGTTTTCCAAAGAAAAAAGAACATGACATAGGAATGGTATCCCGAGGAAAACCACGAAAATGTCAATCAACAATGTAGTCGCTTATAACACCCACCGTTAACACAGTCCAAACACGTGAATTGCTCAGCCCAAAGAATTCAACAAACTCAATACTCCAATGTGCTCAGCTTAACAATCAAAACCGTATACCGGTCTCGCACTGACCCAATTCGATGACGATACGTAACTATACCCCATTAATAGAAAGGAGTCTGCGCACAAGGTCACCACCTCCGATCCCGCAAAATTGCCATGGTGGTACAAAGCGGACGCCTGGCCTTTTCACCAAGGGGCACCAGGCCACGATCTTGAGCATTGCATAGCATTGAAAGCAGAAGTGCAGAGATTAGTGAAATCTAATCTTCTTTCCTTTAGAAATACAAATCCAAATGTGCAAGCAAATACACTTCCCAGTCACAGTGGACATACAGTAAGTCTGATACTAAGAAATACAGATCGATATCTCGTCACAGATGTGAATCTGATCAGAGGAAACTTAGTACATCTCCATGATACATATAGCGCAATGGGTGCCTTCACTAAACACGATTACGCAGCTTGCAACATCTGCTTCAAGAATCCTCAAGGATGTTCTACCATAAGAGCAGACATCCAACGATTACTAGACATTGGTGACATACGATCTATAGAAACAAGAGATGACTATGACGTAAATACAGTAGGGCATTTTCCGCATGAGCTTTTAGTCTCAGATATCAACTCGGAAAATCCCGAGGTAAACGTTATTATCACCTGTTTCAACATGCCCAAGCATGTGGAGATTGAATATGATGGTTCAAACATTTCAGAGTCTCCTTTAGTGATTTGCCTACCCGGTCCTGTTTCATACAGTTCTAGCAAAGCGATTCCCTATCAATACAATGCAACTCTGATAGAGGATGGGAAGGAGAAACCCATGCCAACTCTTCCAGCTAATGTCAACATAACTGAGATAGGGCGAGTAACACGGTGACGAGTACACACCCATTGCCACCAAGACCACCGCCTCGTTGTTAGACAAAATCCAGTTAACATATCTCCCGAGAATCCCACAATGATTCCCGATGTTAATCCAAGCACAAATGTTGGTCTTCCTGATAAAACCAATGTCAACACAGATTTTGATGAGATATTGAAGTTAGTCAAGAAGAGCGAATACCGAGTCGTGGATCAGCTGATGCAGACTCCCTCCAAGATTTCAATATTATCTCTACTCCTGAACTCCGAAGCTCACCGAGAAGCTCTGATGAAGGTACTAGACCAAGCTTATGTAGATCACGATGTGACTACGCACTGCTGGAGGTATTATCGCCAACATAACAGCTTGTAATAATCTAAGTTTCAGTGATGAGGAACTTCCAGAGGAAGGGAAAGATCACAATCTGGCTCTGCATATTTCAATGATTTGCCAGTCATATTCTCTGTCCAACGTATTAGTGGCTACCGGTTCATCTTTGAACGTAATGCCGAAAACGACTCTTGCTCGTTTAGCTTACAAAGGGACACCAATGAAATTCAATGACATAGTGGTAAGAGCCTTTAACGGGTCACGGAAGTCAGTTATTGGGGAAGTCGATCTCCCGATGACAATTGGTCCACATACTTTCCAGATCACTTTCCAGGTCATGGACGTGCCAGCTACTTACAGTTGTTTACTAGGAAGGCCATGGATCCACGGCAGAGCGTGACTTCCACTCTCCATCGGTTGAAATTACGGTAAATGGGAAGCTAGTAACCATCTTCGTGAACAAGCTTTGCTTATAAGCCATTTTTCCGCTTTCTTCACACGCCCAACGACGTTGAAGGGACACATCTCCCAGGACATCCGTTAGAAGATGAATCTACTAGCAAAAGTAGATCATCTATCTCTTCTTATAAAGAAGCAACACAAATAGTGAAAGATGGCAATGCTGAAGGTTGGGGACAAGTAATCAAACCTGTCAACAACGAGACAAAAGCCGGACTTGGGTTTGCACCCGTATTCTCCAAAAACAAGCAAAAGGATGAAGCACTTCGTCCAATCAAAGAAGTATTCAACAGTGGGGGTTTCTTAAACCCTGTGCTCCAAGAGGTTAACGTTGTTACCATTGAAGATGATGAAGATGATCTCTCTAGATCTGAAGAGTGGAGCACTTATCTGAACAGCCCTGAATATGTGTCTCAGGAAGAATCCCACGCACCGCATTATCCTCCGATCGATCAATTCAAAGACATGTCCCTGCAAAGGCATGAAAATCCACCTGTCCCTTCTCAAGTTTGGGACACCTTGGGAGAACCAAGTGGTAAATTTGACTACATGGTGAAATACACTACGCCAGAAAGCTTAAAAATCGATCAAGACATCCAAATTTAATCGGATGGGGTGATTCTTTGAGTATCCTAGTCAACCGGAAGAGGTGTACCCATCTTCCGATCTAATCACCAATCGAGGTTCCCAACGAAGATTTCTGCTTTAACGCACCTGTGGAGTTTGTTAAATCAGATCCTGATTATCACTACATCAACGTAATTACCGAAGATCAAGGATACGATTCGGGATACGAGCTAGAAAGTGTTGCCGACAATGAGTCCCTTCACTCAGAAGATTGGAGGGTACATCCCCAGAATTCAACACAGAAGCCAACAGGAAGTACATATGCTGCATCCCATACTTCCCGATCTATTCATCAAGTCAAGAAGACCGCTTTAGCAAGACAAAAGGCAAGGTCCGTCGTAATCTTCAAAGCCTCGCCGACCAACCACCAAAGTCTACTCGAGGATTAAGCCAAGCGAAAATTACCCGAGTACCGACTTCCAAGGAGTTCGCCACCATCGAAACTGCTAGTTCGAACAAATGCTCATAGTTCTAAGTAGTTTATCTTTGCTTTTGTTTTGAACTCCGTCACCAAAGCGAAGAGATGTTTTATAGGGTTTAGCTTTTAAATAATCTCTCTTTGTCTTGCCCAAGACGAATGAGTTTGTATTTTAGGGCCCTGTTTCATATTGTGAATCATAAATAAAATGTGTTGTTTTGATTCCACACTTTGTGTTTGTTTTTATTTTTACCCTTTCTTGGAAATGATAATCCTAAAAAACACAATAAAAATCTTCAAAAATAAAAATTAATTAATCTGCATACACTTTCACATTAACTTTTTCAAAAAAAAATGATGAAAAAAAAGTTAATTAATCAGACATAAATCAAATATGCAGATTAACAGATGGACAAATCCATTGAAAGAAATAACTCTATGCTCTCTCCCAACTTTGAAATCCCCTGTGAAGTCGCCGAGGAGGAATTTGAAGAAGAGATCCCATATGAGATTTCTCGACTACTTAAGCACGAGGAAAGAATCATTCAGCCTCACAAAGAACCTCTGGAAGCAATCAACTTGGGTTCTGAGGAAGACAAAAAAGAAGTAAACATCGGAGCTTCACTCGACAGTGACGTCAAGAGCAAACTGATAGATCTTCTCAAAGAATATGTTGATGTGTTCGCTTGGTCTTACCAGGACATGCCAGGACTAGATACCAGCATCGTGGAGCATCGCTTGCCATTAAGATCGGAGTGTCCACCAGTTAAACAAAGACTGAGAAGAGTTCACCCTGAAATGACCGACAAAATCAAAAAGGAAGTTCAAAAGAAGCTCGACGCAGGTTTCCTCGTCACCTCTGAGTATCCTCAATGGCTAGCCAACATAGTGCATGTCTCCAAGAAAGACAGAAAGGTCAAGAATGTGTGTTGACTACCGAGACTTGAACAAAGCTAGTCCAAAAGACGATTTCCCACTACCGCATATCGACATGCTAGTGGATAGTACCGCCAAGTTCAACGACTTTTCCTTCATGGACGGTTTCTCTGGTTATAATCAGATCAGAATGGCTCCCGAAGACATGGAAAAGACATCTTTCATCACGCCATGGGGCACCTTTTGCTACAAAGTAATGTCGTTCGGATTAAAGAATGCAGGCGCAACTTACCAAAGGGCAATGACTACTCTCTTTCATGACATGATGCACAAAGAGATTGAAGTTTACGTAGACGATATGATAACAAAGTCTGACACCGAAGAAGAGCATATAGAGTATCTCTTGAAGTTGTTTCAACGACTAAGGAAATTTCAGCTCCTCCTGAATCCTAACAAATGCACCTTTGGGTAAGATCTAGAAAACTCCTAGGTTTTATCGTCAACAAAGAGGTATTGAAGTCGACTCGACAAAGTCAAGGCTATTCAAGAAATGCCTACGCCACATGTAAAAGCAAGTAAGAGGGTTTCTGACGATTGAATTACATCTCCATTCATCTCTCGATGATCGCCACCGTGGACCGATATTCAAGCTTCTCCGCAAAATCAAGAGGTTGTGTGATGTAAGATTGCCAAAAGCGCTTGACAAGATTAAGGAATACCGTTAGAATCACCAATACCGATTCCTCCAATAAGGAAGACCATTAATCATGTACCTTACCGCATTAGAAGAGTCTATGGGTTGTGCTTGGACAAAGAAGATGAAACCGTAAGAAGGAGCATGCCATTTACTACCCGAGTAAAAAGTTCACGGATCGTGAAACTCGTACTCCATGCTCGAGAAAACATGTTGGCTTTGGTGTGGGCTTCAAAACGCCTCGCCAAGACATGATCAATCACACGACTTGGTTAATCTCCAAAATGGATCCGATCAAGTACGTATTTGAAAAACCTGCCTTAACGGGAAGAATTTCTCGATGGCAGATGCTATTATCTAAATATGACATCCAGTACCGTGCTCAAAAAGCGGTCAAAGGAAGCATTCTTGCCGATCACTTGGCTTATCAGCCGCTCAACGAGTACCAATGTCTCAAGTTCGACTTCCCAAACGAGGATGTTATGTACTTAAAGATGAAAGATTGTGACGAATCACGCCTCGAGAAGGTCCATCCGTAATCTAGACGGGGCTTAATTTTGATGGAGCAGTAATGTCTTTGGTAATGTAATCATGCCATCATTACTCCCAAGGTTCTCATATCCCGCTTTCGCCAGATTGCTATTTGATTGCACCAACAACATCGCAGTAATGAAGCTTGTATCATGGGTATCAAGAAGCTATCGACTTAAGGATCAAGATCCTTGATATATGGAGACTCAAATTTGTGATCAACCAAATCAAAGACAAGTATGAAACTCATCATCTTGGTTTGATTCCCATGTAGATTATGCAAGACGCTTGTTGACTTTCTTCAACAAAGTTGAACCGCATCATATCCCTCGAGATCAAAATCGAATGGCGTACGCCTTGGATACTCTATCTTCCATGTTCAAAGTCAACGATTGGAATGATATGCCTAAGATCCGCATCGACGCCTTGAAAGACCGTGATATGTATTTGCAATCAAGTGGTCTTCGATGATAAACCGTGGTTTCACGACATCAAACGCTTCCTTCAAACACGAGAGTACCCAATGGGGGCGTCGTACAAGGATAAGAAAACTCTAAGGAGGCTTTCTAGAAACTTCTTCCTCAATGAAGATGTGCTATACAAAAGAAACTTCGACATGGTCCATCTCAGATGCGTCGACAAACAAGAAGGCATACGATAATTCACGGTTCATGAAGGGTCCTTCGAACCCATTCAAATGGGCATGCAATGTCTAGAAAATCTTGAGAGCAGGATACTATTGGATAACGATGGAATCGATTGTCAGAACACGCCAAAAGATGTCACAAGCGCCGATCTACGCAGATAAGATCCATGTGCCACCGACTCTACTCAACGCTCTTCCTCTCCGTGGCCTTTCTCCATGTGGACATCGCTTCATTCTAGTGACTATTGATTACTTCACCAAGTGGGTCAAGCGCCACGCCAACGCTACAAGACAAGTGGTTGTGAGGTTCATCAAGAACAATCTCATTTGCCGATATGGAATTCCAAGCAAGATCATTACGCATAATGGATCGAACTTGAACAACAAAATGATGAAAGAACTGTGAGGAATTCAAGATCGAGCATCATAACTCATCTCCTTATCGCCAAAGATGAACGGCACCGCTGAAGCCGCCAACAAGAACATCAAAAGATCGCCCGTAAGATGGTCATCACTACAAAGACCGCACGAAATGCGCCATTTGCTTACATGGGTATCGTGATCAAGACGCACTTCAACAGGGCAACTCCTTTTCTCTAGTATACGGCATGGAAGCAAAGGTTCTCGTAGAAGTTGAGATTCCATCAATGAGAGTTCTCATGGAAACTAAGCTATCCGAGGTCGAATGGTGTCAAAGCGCATACGACCAAATTGAACTTAATCAAGAAAAGCGCCCGACCGCCTCGGTCATGGACAACTATATCAAAGAAGGATGAAGAAAGCATTCGACAAAAGGTCCGACCGTGAATTCCGAGAAGGCGACTGCGCTTAAAAAGATTCGCTTTTTCAACCGATTCTAGGGCAATGGACTCCTAATTACGAAGGCCCATACATCGTCAAAAGAAGCTTTTCTCAAGCTATGACTCTCACAACCATGGACGGTGATGAACTCCCAGATCCCGTGAATGCCGATGCAACAAGAAATACTTTGTCTAAAAAGAAAAAACAAAAGAACATGTAAGTCGAAACCCGAAAGGGCGGTTAGGTAAAAAGAGCGCCTTGGACCGAAAACTGAAGGGCGGCTTAGGCAAAAAGAGCGCCTCGTGGATCAAAACCCGAAAGGCGGTCCAGCAAAATTAGAGACAATAAATGTAGAATTATCCCGATAGATTGAAAACTAAAAGGCAATCTATGCAAAATAAGGATACAAAATGACAAAGTAATCGCAATCACCCATATCATTAATGAAGAATTTCCGTCAATAGATCTTCAACCAACTCTTCTGAAGCAACAAGCACAGTGGGAATTCGAAGTTGTTAGGGATAATAGTGGTTATTGCTCTCAATACAGCCTTTTCCCAATAAATTATCATTTCCAACTTTTGTAAATAGCTCATGGAATCACGCCTTTGGCTGATTACCATTCTATCAATAAATTTGAGCCTTGTGCCTTGTTTGCAATTCTTACTTTATTCAGTATTACAAAATAACGCTTTTATTGTTGAAAATCACTTTTTGAAACTGAAAGGTTTTAAATGAATTTTTACTTCAAAATTTTGAAATAAAAGCAAAATTTTCCTTTGAACTATGAACACAGAAAGAACTTCAATAGTTTTCTCCATAACTGTTTCGATCTCCGAAAGATAGAACAACTGCTACGAAAGTCTTCTTGTCCTCAACAGAAATCATCAAAGGACAGTATTCTTATAAAAAAAAAAGAATTCCCAACAAAGTTGCCAATGAAATGTCTTTTTCAGAAAGTTTAAAACATGCAACTCAAATTCTTCATCAGTGAATGTCTACGCCATCGCTGCAGGTTTCACTGAGTATTTGTTTGGATTGTGACACGGTCCTTTTCCCAAATACCTTTTTAGTGTTCTGTCAAGTATTGTCAGCATGCATATAACATTCATGACATTCATACATAATAGCATCATTCATGCATTTTTGCATTCCTCGAAATGTTTGCTTCCATATCACTGGTTTAAATCGCACTTATTCATGTAGGTACGATTATACCACCAGCAGATTGTCCCCAAGCAGAAAAATACATCTTTTCTCTATCATGTTCCCCAGCTGAGAGCATTCCTCATCAGGAACAAAGTCTTGATTGACCGTTTCTTTCCAGTTCATTCCTGGATAGAACCCTGTCTCTAATCGACAAAGCAATAAGCAATAGCCTCATCATTTGAGCCGCTTATTTTTCTTTTCGTTCCTAAACTTGTCATGAAAGTTTGTTCTTCTCAACAAGGTCAAATCACGACTGTACAAGAAATTCCCCAGCAGTTGTCTTTCTGTCTAAAGAAAACCTGTGTCCTTTAAATAAAATGTCCGCATCTTCTTAAGAAAGAGATCCTTGGCAAGATTGCATCCATGAAAATAGAAACTCATTTGAGATTTGTTTCACTATTAATCGTTATTCACGAGGTGAATACTCAAGAATATTTTTCTCGTGATTTACCTTGTTATAGTTATCACTACCGATAATTGGTAATATCTTCGTAACTCCTTTGAGATCTGTTTCATCATTGTCTCGATATTCACGAGGTCAATACTCGTAAAACTTTTCAAAGATTTACCTTGTTATAGTTATCACTACCGATAATTGGTAATATCTTTATAATGCATTACCATAAACTATCACAAGGCTGGTAATTGGTAATATCATTTTCACTTACCTTAAACATTGTCACAAGGTCGATGTAAGGTAATCTCTTTGTTTCCCAAAGCGAGACTGATATTCACATATTTTGTGAATCACTTTTTCCCAATGGGACATATTCGTATGTTTCCCAACAAACAGGAGTCTCTTTTCTTAAACTGATCGAGTCATCCTCACAAATTTTCCCCCACCATGTCATTTCTTTGATATTTCCTGGATAAATCTTTTTGCATCATCCGCATTTTTTGGTATCTTAGGTCCAAAATTTATGATTCTCGATATTTAAGTCTCTTTACACCTATCAAAACGAAGATATTCATCTTCATATTTCGTGTTAAAGAAAATTAAATAGGGCATCTCATACCCCAATTTTGACCTAATATACCACCTTACATTTGCATCATTGCAACACTAATACCCGTAATGTAATTAATCGGGTGTAGCATTCACAGGTCAAAATTAGAGTTTCATCAAATTTTCATCTGATTCAAGAGGCAACCAATTAGGGTTTGAGTTTTACTCACGTCATTTGATCTATCTTGATCAAACCATCAACCTCTGATCATCAGATATCCAACTTTTCTCATTGATCAATCAAGGATCGACCAATTAGGGTTTTTATCGAGGATGAGCAATATCTGATTTTCTAATCAATGAATGACTTTTTTGATTGGATATTGATCTTCATATCTTAGATACAACATGTTGACCTAATTTATGGATTCAAAACATCACAGAAGTTCACAGGATTCATCAGTCAATTTCTGAAACATCTGATGAAATTTCATCTGCACAGAAAAGTCAAACTTTGACTTTTGGTCAACTTTTTCAAAACAAAACTTTTTCAATCATCAAAATACTTCAAATGATCCATCATGATCATAAAAAATCAAAAAATTTGGAAAAGTCAACAAAAAGTCAAAATTTCTAACACTTAGAAAAATTTTCAAGTGTTAAAATTTTGTACTTTTTCCAAACTTCATGGCATTTTTTCACATAGTTCCACTTTGAATTGGAAAAAACTCAAAACATGAAAGTTGTAGCCCTTAAAACAAGCTTTCCAAAATGTCCAAGAACTCTCAAATCCATGGAGTCTAGCTACACGTTTGAATTTGAAACATAGAGCTCCAAAATCTTTGAATTTCAAGTACAAACTTCACAATTATAGGTCATTTTGAGTTTCTTTCTTTCTAGAAGCATGCCACCTTGCCAATTGAGGATTAGAGCTGATAAATATCAGAAGAGAGTAATTGCAAAGAGATAATATCAAGTTGGAAAAATTAACCATGGTTAAAGGAAGTTTCCTTTGCATTTAATGCAAAGACTTCCTTGCCTCTAAGGCAAGTTTGAATTACCAATGCCAATTTTGTGCTTACCATTCAGAATTCATGGCCTATAAATAGAGGTATCATTTTCAAATTCAAGACACACCAAAGCCATGCAAGTACATGCTTTCTCTCTTACTTGAAATTAAGAAACATAGTGAAAATTGAGAATTCTTGCAATTTTGAAATCTTGTGAAACCATGAAGAATTTTGGTGTCTAATATATCTTATAATCAATATATAACTTGTTTGAAACATAAGATCAACACAAGAAACACTAAACTCAGAATTGCACTTCATGCTTCCAAAACTCACAAACCGCCATAACTTTCAATTTGGACTTGGCTCGAGCAACTTGAGTTTTAATCATCCAAACATCATCAACATACATCATAGACATGATGCAGATCATTAATATCAAACCAGAACACTTCTAACCCGTAATTCAAGTTCCATTTTGAGCTTATGCAGTCGACTTGGGTAGAGAGTTTCAAATCATTCCGCAGCAAGGTGGTGATCAAACACCTTCCATAAAGGTCGTTGGTGCTCAAGCAACTCAAACAACAACTCGAAACACTCCAATCCGTAATTCGATTCCACTTCAATGTAAGAACACCAACTTCAACTCCATGATTTCTTAATTCAAATGAAAAACTTGGCCATTTGTTTTCTCGACTATCCACCACCATTAACCCTCAATCAATTGAATAATTCATCAACCATACATGATTTCCATTAGGTTTTTCGCTTTAGGTTCTTCGTGTTTTCGTAAATTCAATCACGTTAGGCTTAAAATAAATGAAATTAATGAATACCATCATGTTCCCGGTTTGAAACGAGCAAGATTGATGTTTACATCTTCCGATTTCATCAAGAAACAAAGATTTGAGGATGGATTGAAGGATCGAGAAGATGATGAAGCTTGCGCGCGTGTTTTCAAATTTAAAATAAGAGTTTATAATATATTTAACTGGTTTGACATTAATACATGGATGTATTGCCGCCCCAGCGGTTGCCAGCTCACTCTTAAAACTCTCTTGCCACGCCTTGCCTAATGGTCCCGGGTTCAAGCCTCCTTGGGACCATTTTTTTTTACCAAACTTTTGTATTTTTTTACAAACTTTGACATTTTCAAAACCCAACCAAAACTCCTCATTTTGAGGTGATTTTTTGTACACTTGTCAATTAATGTATCTATTTTAGGATAGTGCAAAAATTTTCAGAAAAAACTTTCATCCGATTATATTTTGATCGAGCCGAAAACGACACTTTGTGTACTTTTCAAAACACCTTTAAAGGTGATTTTTTTCAAACTTTCGAAGTCCGATTCTTTTCAAAACTTCTTATAAGTAAACTTCACTTTTCAAAAACACTTTCAAATAACATTCTTCAAAACCTTTCATCAAACTTGTATCTTTTTCCATGATCGGTTAAGAAATTCGAGAGAAAACGAATTCGGTTAACCGATCATGGCCTCCCTTACGGTGTAAGTCCCAACATTCTTTATGTACATATTTATTTTCCTTGTACATATCAAATTCTTTTCATATACATACAAATTTTACCCATATACATGACATTTTGTAAATACTCAAACACGGATAAACTCGATCGCTTGTTTTCCGCTTTTCAGATATACACCGAATATCATTGGTATTGAAAGGAGCATTATTCCCGGTGAAACTGCTTTTAAACCAATGGGCCACCCTTATGGTGTAAGTCCCAACCCTCCTATGTACATCCACATCTCCTGTACATAAATACTGCTCGTACATACTTACTTCCTTGTACACAATTCAAACTTGTAAATAACCAAGTTACGCTGCTTCAAACGCTCGCTTCACGTATAACTTGTTTATATTTCCTTCATAAAATCTTGTAAATAAACATCATGCATTGTTTATATTTCCTTCATAAACTCCTGTGAATACATATCACACACACACTTGTTTATACAATTGTCTAGTTATAACATAACAACTAGTCTAACCAATAGGTTCCTCACAAAGAAAGCCTTCTCTTGGGCTTTATACAAGATAACTCTCCCCACAGAGTTAGCCTCCTCTTGGGCTTTGTAGAAGGTAACTCATTTCATCTGAGTTTAGCCTCCTCTTAGGCTTCATATAAGAAAACTCATTCATCTCGAGTTTAGCCTCCGCTTAGGCTTCATATAAGACAAGACTTCGCTGAGTCACCTCCTCGGGCTTCGCTCAAAAGAACACCTCATCGAGTTTAGCCTTCTTGGGAATCATACAATGAAAGAGACCATAAAATCTCTTAACAGCCTCCTATTGGGCTTCCAATACAAAGAATCACCCGCGTTAGGATAGAACCCATAGAGTATAATTTCCTTGAAATTGCTCTTATTTCCAAAAGGATGGTTTCCTATGAAATCCCTTTAAAGCCAAAGCCACCAAACCTTATAGCTTCCTCTTGAGCTTCATACAAGGACCCTCGATGACCCTCTAATGCCTCCTCTGGGCTTACAATACAAGGACCCATGGGCTTCTTAAAAGCATCCCTCTAATCCAATCAATTTCTCCTCGAGATTTAGACGTTTATCATCTCTATGGAAGAAGTATCTCATCTATCACATCACATACAGTCAAAACTTTTTCAAACTTTTTCAAACTCTTTTCAAACAAAAAAACATCTCTTAATCGTAAGTGGTAACGCTTGTACACTCAAGCAAAACACCCAATGCTTACAATTAAAAGAATTCAATCATCTTTTTCAAACATCTTTCTTAAACATGTAAGTGGTAACGCTTGTATACTCAAGCAAAACACCTATAACTTACGACGAAAGATTCAATCATTCAAACTTTTCAAAATGTATGTGATGAAATAGATTAGATACATTTTTCATTAAGATGACATTTGTCTGTCTCTTACTAACATCCCGTTGCTTCCACTAGCATAAGTGGGAACTACGATTGCTCTGACTTTCTCAACTTCCTTTTGAGAATACGTAGGCACAAGGTCTCATCCTTGCCGAGCAAATTTATTTCTTCCTCAAACCAAACAAAACCATAGAACCCTTTAGATCCGAGCTACAAATGCTCTGATTCCCACTAAGGGATATGTATGCAGAAGATCCAAAGATCTTTGCGAGCACAATAATAACAAACACTAGGATCTCACATAATTTATCCTTCTTTAAAATCCCAAAGGAGAAACTTTCCCAATCATAGAAATAGCAATTAAAACACACAAACATATCAAACATATTCATATATAAAGCTATGGATAACCATATATATATTTAGGGTGCTCCATCTATTCCCTTTATATAACAAACCCCTTACCCGTATTCCCCAATGCGCTATGCCTAGTTTGCGCTTAGTCGTTACGCATATCAAAATCAATTGAGGGTATTAATGCCTTTCCCCTTTTCATAATCATTAAATCATCTTTTCATGTGTTGAAAATAATAAAGCTTGATGCTCATGCATCTTTATAAACAAATCAAAAGAGTAAATCGTTTCGAGCCAGAGAATCTGAATTCATATTCAATTCCCTAGCGCGTCACTTTTTAACGCGAACAAAATCCTCTAACGACTGAATCGTTCTCTCCGTCTGACCATCTGTCTGAGGATGATAAGCAGAACTCAATCGCAACTTAGTACCCAAAGCTTCCTGCAATCCCGTCCAGAACTTAGATGTAAACCTCGGATCTCGGTCCGACACAATACTAGAAGGAATACCATGCAAACTCACAATCTTCTCAACATACAATTCTGCCAACCTCTCCATCGGATAATCCATTCTTATCGGAATGAAGTGAGCAGATTTCGACAACCGATCAACAATAACCCAGATAGAATCACAGTTCTTCGCTGTCCTTGGTAAACCGGACACAAAATCCATAGAGATTCCATCCCATTTCCATTCCGGAACAAATAACGGTTCCATCAATCCTGACGGTTTCTGATGTTCAATCTTTGATTTCTGACAAACCAAACACGCATACACGAACTCAAAGAATTTTTCATTCCAGCCACCAAAACAACTTTTCAAGTCATGATACATTTTAGTAGCACAAGGATGAATACTTAGCCCACTACGATGTCCTTCTTCCAAAATACTTTTTCTAATCTCGCAACATCCGGAACACACACCGTCACCAAACCTCATAACGCCATTCTCATCAATCCGAACTCACCTCCTGACCTTGGTTGATCAATGTCAACTTGTCAATTAAACCAACATCGACTGGTCCATTTCTAATCTCTTCCGTATCACCACTAGTTCAAACATACCCAATTTCACACTATTCGGTAGTTTCACATACCAAACTTAAATCTCGAACTGCTCAACCAAATCTAACTCACGAACCATTAACGCTGACATATGCAAGGACTTCACTCAAAGCATTCTACGACATTTGCCTTACCAGACGGTAATTCAAACCGAAATCATAATCCTTCGTAAATTCCAACCATCTCCTCTCGCCTATTCAACTCTTTCTCGATCAAAGAGATACTGTGATCTTATGATCATCGAACACCTCAAACCGAGAACCATATAAATAATGCCTCCATAACTTCAAAACAAATACAAATGCCAATTCTAAATCATGGGTCTGTAATTCCTTTCATGAATCTTCAATTGTCTCAAGCATAAGCCACAACCTCGCTTATCATGCATCAACACACCACCTAATCCCATCGCTGACGCATCACAATACACAACAAAGGACTTCACGGATTCGAAAATCAAGATCGAGCACTAGTCAACCTCCTCTTCAGCTCTTGAAATCCTTTCTCACATTCAACATCCCAAACAAACATCTGACCCTTCCTGGTCAACTTAGTCAACGGCAACGCTAGTTTGGAAAATCCTTCTATAAACTTCCTGTAATAACCTGCAAGACCCAGAAAACTACGGATCTCAGAAGCATTCTTTGGCGCTTCCCATCGAGATATCGCTTCACCTTCAGAGGATCCACAATTCCATTCTTGGAAATTACATGGCCAAGAAAACTCACTTCACTTAACCAGAATTCACATTTGGACAACTTCGCATAAAGCTTCTTCTCTTTCAACAATCCCAATACAACTCTGTAATGTTCTACATGCTCTTCATCATTCTTCGAGTAGATTAAAATATCATCAATGAACACCACCACAAACTTATCAAGATACGGATGAAATATCCTATTCATATACTCCATGAAAACACCAGGTGCATTAGTAACTCCAAACGGCATAACATAATACTCGTAATGTCCATACCTCGTTCTAAATGCAGTTTTCTAAATATCCTCCGACTTCACAGAATCTGATGATATCCAGATCTCAGATCAATCTTACTAAATACACAAGCTCCAACTAGTTGATCCATCAAATCATCAATCCTCGGCAAAGGATACCGATTCTTGATTGTAACTTTATTCAATTGTCTGTAGTCAACACATAATCTCATTTAGCCTTCTTTCTTCTTAACCAACAACACCGGAGCACCCCACGGCGAAACACTAGGACGAATAAACTTCTTCTCAAGTAACTCTTCCAACTGCTTCTTCAACTCAGATAACTCAGATGCCGACATGCGATAAGGCGCCATCGACACCGGACTAGTTCCAGGAATCAAATCTATAGTAAATTTCACTTCTCTCTTAGGTGGCAATTCACTAACGTCTTCCAGAAACACTTCTGGAAATTCATTCACAACCGGGCAATCCATCACTTCTTGCCTTTCCCTCCGTCTCTATTCTGGAATACAACATAAACACCACAGCACCGTCTTTCACGGCTAGGTTCATCTATTTAACCGACATAGTCACATCTTCGACACCAACCTCTTCAGGAAAAATAACCGTCTTTGCAAAACAGTTGATATGAACCTGGTTGAATTCCAACCAGTTCATTCCAAGGATGATATCAAGTTGTTCTAGCAGTAGGCACACTAAATCCATACCGAAACCCCTACCAAAAATTACAATGGGACAATTCCTACAAGCATACGAAGTAGTCACTGAACCCGACGCAGGAGTGTCAATAACCATACTTCCATCCATATTAGAAATTTCCAAATTCAATCTTTTAGCACAATCCAAAGCAATAAAAGAATGCGTAGCTCCAGTATCAATAATCGCAATCAAAGGTATGTCATTAATAAAACATGTACCTTTAATCAGCCGATCATCTGGCTTAGTCTCTGATCTAGACAATGCAAACACTTTACCACCAGCTTGCTCCTTCTTGGGTTTTGTACACTGAGGACGAGTATGACCCTCTTCACCACAGTTGTAATGGGTCACCACCCTCACTCTGCAGTCATTGGCTACATGGTCGGGTTTTCCACACTTGAAGCACTTCCTATCAGTACCCTTGCAGTCCACCATACGATGTCCTGTCTCACCACACTTGTAGCACTTAATGGAAGAACCAGAATCTCCTCCACTAGACTTCTTCCAACCACCGGATCTTTGATTATTCCTATCATAAGGCTTACCACGATCCATTTGTTGCTTACCTTTCCTATCAACATACCCTCGAGCATTCGACTTGGTGTTAGCAAGATCTTCCTCCAAAATCCTACTACAGTCCACCAAATCAGGAAATCTTCGGATGCGCTGATACCGAATACCCTTCTTGATCTCATCACAAAGACCATTATCAAACTTGATACATTTGGAAAATTGTCCATCTGCATCGTTAGTGTAATGAGCATAATACATCGCCAATTCAGTAAACTTTGAGGCATACTCACTTACAGTCTTATTACCCTGCTTGAGTTCCAGAAACTCAATCTCCTTCTTGCCTCTGATGTCCTCAGGAAAATACCTTCTCAGAAAAGCCCTCCTGAACACAACCCAAGTCAACGCAATACCATCTTCTTCCATTTCAGTTCTGGTAGTAACCCACCAGTCATCAGCTTCCTCTGCTAACATGTGAGTACCATACCTCACTTTCAGCTCCTCAGCACAATCAATTACCCTGAAGATCCTCTCGATCTCCTTCAACCACTTCTGAGCACCTTCGGGATCATGTGCACCCTTGAACAATGGAGGATTATTCCTCTGAAAATTCCCCAATTGTCTGTCAGCACCGATCACAGCTCCCTACTGATTCCCTCCGAGCACACCAACCAGCATTTCCAATGCTTCAGCAATAGCATCATCGTTTCTTCCGTTACCTCTTCCGGCCATTGTTTTGTAACATTACCTAACAATCTCATCAACACACAAGTATCGACAGTGTTATCTTACACTAGTCGCATACAAAAGGGATAACGACACTAGACAAGACCGACTATGCTCTGATACCACTTATTGTAACACCCCTTCTAAAATACCCCGAATAATTATTTAATTTAATTATTAAAATCAGCTTTAATCAGAGTTAACATGATACACAAGGGATGTCACAATGATAAAATAAACAAAACTTCAATAAAACACAGTAGCCATGCTACACTGAGGGTCACTATCAAAAATAGTTGATTAAATTAAGACCATGTCTTACACAACGGAAAATACCATAATTCAAAACGGAATAACATCAAATCATATTTATTCCTAAATTAATCCAAATAACAATTGAATAATGAATAACTCCTCAATCAAACATTCCCCAGTGTTACAACCTATCAGAGCATGACACTGACACGCGGACACAAAATAATATAGCTCTAGAGCCATCCTCACCAACTCCTGAGCTGCTAACCTTAATCTGAAATCATTAAAGTAAGGGTGAGATTTCTCTCATAATTAACATGCATTATAAGTTCCTCAATCAACAATATATAACACCATATTATTTCACCCATCTTAGCATAGATTCAGATTCAACACGCAGATACAACCATACAAGTCATTATGCACAACAAATAACAACAAAAGAATTGTAACATTGGAAGACATCCTAGCATGTTACAATCCCATGCAAACACAAATGCAGACACAATGCATGTGGTACCTGTTCTTGCAGGAAAAACCTTATTAAAGTGAATTTAGGGATTTGGAAGCTCAAGTGTCGTAACTCAAGTTCCAAGCTTGTGATTGTCTTGTTTATCCCTAAGGGAGCCCTATTTATATCATTCCTTCCTTGAAGCTATTTCTTTCCTTCCGAATCGCCTCACCATTAACCATGGCTTTGAAGGCAAGGAGTTAGTTATGCCTTGTAATCATTCACTAGTAACGCCTCATAAAGACTCTAGGAACTCTTCATCTTCATAACGCTATTCAATCGCTCCTACCGAGCTACACCTCGGCCTAAGCCCCTCGTGTCTTTCCCCGAGATCTAAGTCGGACATAGATCTCTCTCTTCGATGGTCGAGACCTATCCCGATCCTTCCATCCGTGCATCCATCTCGGCCGAGGATTTTGTGCATGATCATAAGCCCCTTGGTCGCTCGGTTTTAAGCTTCTTGAACTGTGTCACCAAACAAGAACCCTTAATCCCTTAGTGAGATGTGTTACATTTTCAAACTTTTCCAAAAGTGTGACGTGACCCACGTGACACCAATCCAACGGTCACTTGTATATATTTTGCGTGATTGCCCCATAATAGGAAAACCCGATTTCACGCCACCCTTTCCTCCTACTCATTATATTTCACTTAATTGCTCTCAGAAATCTTTCTCTACAAATCTCCAAATCCCATCACTTTTTTGCCGCTGCTTCAAAACACATCCTTCAATCGATCGATCATCAAACCTGTATCCTCTTTTCCCTACATTGCTTTTTGTTTCATTCTAAACATGGTCATCATTAGGGAATGCGATGATTTTATCGCAAAATCCACTTAGGAAACGAAGAACTAAAAACCCTTTTTGAGGAATGCATGCGAGACGAGCAATGCTCAAAGAATAATCGACCTAAAGAGAGTCACAGATAGGGTTTGCCAAGTTTTTACTCGATAGTGATTCGACCGACTCTTCGTGTTCGGTGGAGCTTATAATGGAAACCAACCGTCTGATCAAAGGAGAAGCCGAGGCTTTAAACTGAGCCTAATACAAGATGAAGAAATCGCCCCACGCTCTTTAAGGAGTGTCTCGCATGTACATCTAAGATGACGTGATTCTCGAGTCTTGTGAGTCCGGGGAAAGTGTCTCCATGATCCGTCTCGTGAAGTCAAACTAGAGTGGTTTTACTTTTATACCGGGTGATCAAGAGTTTGACATTCAATTCCCCTTCTCCGACTTCGAGACCGATATCCTTCGCACCATCAACCTTGCTCCATCCCAACTCCGTCCCAATAGTTGGGCTTCATCCGCCTTTGAAATAATATGCCGAGCCCTATCTATAACCCCCACCATTGGTCTCTGTTTCTTTCCTTCTTCGAAATAAAAGCACGGAGTTCGAAACTGGGTTGCCATCTGCATCCCAAAAAGAAGTTTCCTCCAAGCCTACACCTCCAATTTCAAGGGCTACAAAGAACGCTTCTCCGAGTTAGATGGGTCCCGTGCCCTTATGTTATTTATGGCACGATGGGCATCATAAGTTCCCTCTTTATTGACTTGTGACCCGCTCCTATTTCTCGGTTTTGATTATGATAGTCCGAGCGATTCCGAGATCCTTTCCTAGAAATTGGACTCCTTCAGACCGATCCGGTCAAGGATCTACTTGCCCTACCTCTCGAGGAAGTCCCGACTTCCTAGGTAAGCTTTTATTTAGCTTTATTCCATTTTTCTTTATTTGTATGCTTACCCTCGCTCCATTTTCCATGCATAAAATGACCGATATGTCAATGAAAGAAAAGCCGATGGTCGCTGCTCACGCTCGGATGGATGTTGGACCCTCCGAGTCCAAACCCAATTTGGCGGACCGAAGTGCGAATCCAAGAAAAGAAAACGCCACGACCCGTGACCGCCTCCAAACAATCGCTCTCTCGCTTCCCACCAAGCGCCCGCAACCGCAGCCCCGAGCCTATCCCAAAAAGTCGAAACCGCTATGGGAATGAGACTAACTGCATCGGCCATCTCCAATTTGCTAAAGGATACTGAGGTAGCCATGATCATGCCTCTTCAGAAAATCGGTTCTGGGCTACTGATTTTGACGGCCTCAAGTTTCTGTATGATCATCTGAATGCCACAACCGATGTGAATAAACTGACTAGTCTAGGCTCACAGCAGATCACTAAACAGCTGAGCTCATACCTGATGAGATGTGCTGTACTCACCCGAAGCTTGTTCGAGTCTGGTGACCGTGTGGAGAAGAAAAAGACCGATCTGGAGGTAGAGGTCAAAAGGTTAGCTGACAACGAGCAGTTCCTTCTCAATGCCAACAATGCATTCAAGAACAAACTCTGAGGTCGATGACATCACAAGCCTTGAAGAGAAGAATTTAGCCAAGAAACGGATAAAGACCTTGAAGACGAGTCGCTTGATGTCCATCAAGTTCCAGATTCTCAAAAATCATGTCCGAAATAAGGAAGCATCAAGAAATCCTGATGGGTATGTTGGATGTCGGGACTTAGCTTTTGATCGTGCCAAAGCTCAAGTCAATCGCTTATACCCCGACATAGATATCTCTGAGGTTGATTACTCAAGACCATTGTGGATGGGAAGCTGGTGGAGGTTGATGAAGATGATAGCGAGACCACTATTAGCGAAGAAAACGCTAAGATGGATGCCGATCCTGCCGACCCCAATCCCTGACTTCTTCTTTTGTTTTCATAGTTAGTCATCCCTTTTGGCGGATGCGTTTTGTATTTTGAATATTCGCCCTGCCGGGCTTATGCAATTTGTACTTTGAATATTCGCCCTACTGGGCTATTTTAATTGCTTTCTGAATTTTCGTTACCAATCCTCCGAGTCTAGTTGCGAACTTTTATGTGGTATTTACAGGCCCCCGAAGCCACAGGATGCAACAAGCAATCCTAGTGGTTTTTGAGAAAAACACATAACATTTGTTCGTAACCCCACACGCATCTCTTGTCAATCCCGACTTGCCGAGACTGAAGAAAGTGTTAAGGGAACGCTAGATGCAACTTCAGTAAAAATGTTTTTATTCCATTCGTTTCGAAGATTGCTCTGTCAACGGTTCAGAGTCTCATGCCGAGGTTCAGAGCCTCTATAGGGATGATCCGAGATGGATTCAGAGCCCCAGCCGAGCTTGACCGGAAGGTTGTCCGCGTAGGAACAGAGCCTTTCCGTGACTGAAAGACGATCATAGACCGAGCTTAGCAGCACGTCGCCATAGGGTTCAGAGCCTCAAGCGAGGTTGACCAAGGAGTATTCCGCGTAGGAACAGAGCCTTTCCGTGATCGAAGATTTATCATAGACCGAGCTTAGCAAAGACGCCGCCATAGGGTTCGTGAGCCTCAAGCGAGGTTGACCAAGGAGTATTCCGTGGTGAAAGATTATCATAGACCGAGCTTAGCAAAGACGTCGCCATAGGTTTAGAGCCTCAAGCGAGGTTGACCAAGGAGTATTCCAGAGGAATGTAGTCTTTCCGTGATCGAAAGACGATCATAGACCGAGCTTAGCAAAGACGCCGCCATTTGTGCCATGATCGATGTCGCAATATAATTTTATTAGATAGATGCCTCATTAAAACCCCGGCCCTTGCCTAGGAAAAGAGTACACCAATTATTTTTACATAAATATATTTAACTAAAATAAAACTTAAGACTTGCAACATTCCTAGTCCTTGGTAATTCGATCCGTCCAACGCTTTCCAATTTATAGGCTTGCTCGCAATTCTTCCGAGACCTCGAATGGTCCCTCCCGCTGGGATCTAGCTTACCCTTCTTGGTAGGATCGGTTATCTTCTTAAGTACCAAATCTCCAACCTTGAACCTCGCCACTCACTGCAAGTTGCCTCGTCATTCTCTGCTTGGCTGCCACTTCCCTAACATGGGCCGTGTCCCTTATCTCGTCCAAGAAATCCGCCTCTTCCTTCAAAGCTTGGTTATTGGCCTCCTCTTCAAAATTTTCTCGACGCCAAGAGGGTAAAACCACTTCTACCGGAATCATGACATCAGCTCCAAAAACCATCCGAAAAGGAGTCTCTTGCGTTGTGGAATGGATTGTGGTATGGTATGCCCATAAGACTTCATGTAGGCATTGTGCCCACAATCCTTTGGCCGAATCCAGCTTCTTCTTTATCACATTAAGTATAACCTTGTTGGCCGACTCAGCCTGCCCATTTGCCTGTGGATGCTCTACGGATATAAACTTGTTTTGGATTCCGAGTTCCTTGCAGAACTCTACTACCGAGGTACTTGCAAATTGTGCCCCGTTGTCCGAGACAATGATCCGAGGTAATCCAAATCGGCAAATGATGCTTCTCCAATAAAAACGCCGAACCCGGTCCGCCGAGATCCGGGACACGGCTTCTGCTTCCACCCACTTAGTAAAATAATCCACCGCCACGATCAGAACTTCAATCGTCCGAGCCACCGGAACGGCCCTGGATGTCACCCCCATCGATAAAAGGCCACGGCACCAGAACGGTGTGCAAGAACTCGGATGGTGTGTGAATGGTTGGAGAGAACGCTTGGCATTTTGCATCAGTGCCACATATTCTCGACAATCTTTTGTTAACGTAGGCCAGTAATACCCGCCCTTAAGATCCGACCAGCCAAAGCCCTTCCTCCTCCGTGATTTCCACAAGTCCCCTCATGAAATTCTTTCATCACTATTGACATATCCTCCTCTGACACACAGCGTAACATGGGAGCTGCACGACCCAACCGGTATAGTTTTCCGGACTCCATTACAAACCGGGATGAAATCTTCTTGATTCGTTTGGCCTTCTCTCTATCTTCAGGTAACCTCTCTTGTTGTAGATAACGGACGATCGGGCTCATCCACCCGCCGTCTCCCTCACGAATTGCCAGGGATTCTCCTTTTTCAACACTGGGCACTGGAAGTACCTCACGGATGACCGATTTGTTCATCCCGGAATCCTTTGAACTAGCCAACCGCGATAGTACATCGGCTCGAGTATTTTCTTCCCGGGCCACATGACATATTTCAAAAACCTTAAACTGCCGACTCAATGAAACGGCTTGTTGCAAATATTTCTCCAAAATGGGGTCCTTTACCTGAAACGACCCGTCCACTTGTCCGGCCACCAATTGTGAATCAGTACGAACCAAAGGCGCCACCCCACTTCCAAAGCTAACCTCGACCGCCAAGAAAGCTTCAGATTCGCCTGGTTGTTGCTCGTAGAAAATCCAAACGCAAAGAGTATTCAAGCACCATCTCTCGGACCCTCCAACTACCCCGCGCCACTACCTTTGAGATTAGAGGAGCCATCGATGTACGTAATCCACCTCGAGTAACATCCTCTCTGGCGAATAGACAAGTTCCACCATGAAATCGCCTAGATTGGGATTTGATATCGGTACGAGGACCAAACGATCTCATACTCCGATAGTTCCACGGCCCAGACACCATCCTCCCGGCCAGTCCGCTTCTTAAACACCTACTTCAAAGGAAAGTTAGTCTTCACCTGCACGGGGTGTCCAAGGAAGTAATGCTTGAGTTTTCGTGCAGTGGTCACAAGCGCCAAGGCCAACTTCTATCTTCCGTATCCGGTCTCGCCTTTTAATACCTTACTCACAAAGTATACCGACGCCTCCTTCATCCGTGTCTTGTACCAACACGTAGCGATTGCCCTTAAGTTCGCCAAGTAAAGTGTCAATTGAGAACCTTCGGTCCGACTAGCACCGGAGGTGCCGACAGCAATTGCTTTACACCACTGAATGCTTCTTCACATGCTTCCGTCCATTCAAACTGAGCTCTCTTCTTAATTGCCGAGAAGAAGTGAATGGATTTGTCGCCTGCACAAGACAAAAAACGAGACAACGCGCCAAAGGCCGCTTAGTCATTTCTCGATCGAGGTCGGACTCCGCATGTCAATGATCGCCTGGCACTTATCTGGATTGGCCTCGATGCCCCGATTTGTGAGCATGAAACCCAGGAATTTGTCGGCTTGAACTCCGAATGTACACTTGTCCGGGTTCAAGCGCATATTGAATTTCCGAACCGCCGCAAAGGTCTCTCTAATGTCTATCACATGGTCTTCCCCGACGTGGTTTTATCACCATGTCGTCTACATACACTTCAATATTCGACCAACTGAGGGCAAACACCATATCCATCGCCGGTAGGTCGCGCCGCTCTTCAAACCAAACGGCATAACTCAGTAATAGAAATTCTTTCGCTCCATCATGAAGGCTGTTTTGGACGCATCAGCCGGGTTCATCCGAATTTGATTGTACCCTGAGTACGCATCCAAAAAATTTAGGAGGCGAAACCCGGACGAACTGTCGATCAACCGGTCAATGTGAGGTAGTGGATATGGATCCTGACATGCCTTGTTCAGCCGTGAAGTCTACACACATCCTCCACTTGCCATTTTTCTTCTTCACCATAACAACGCTTTGATAACCAAGTTGGGTATTGTACCTCTTCACGAAACCGGCTTTCAACAACTTCCTACTTCCTCCAAACGGCTGTCCCTTTCTTCCCATCTTTCGCCTTTGTGACACTGGCCCGACCGGGATCAATTGACAAATGATGACACATGATCTCGGATCTATGCTCGGCATATTCGACGGCCTGCAAAAGGTCTAGATTTTGCCTTAATACGGACTATCTCGGTCTCTTCCTCCTTTGTCAATCAAGGCTCCGAGGTGGGTAATTTGCGAGGGCAATGGGCCGATCGAACATCTTTGACCTCCTCCTGAGGAGTAAGTCCATCCTCCCCCGTCCTTTCTCTTGGATCAATGTCGACCATGCCGACTTCGTATTTCGGAGAAGCTTCTGATGGACCCGACCTTTTCTTAGCTTTCAGACTGTCCTTATAACACTTCCGGGCCAAACCCTGGTCTCCACGGATAACCCCGACACGCCCGTTGCCGAGAGGATACTTCATAGTCAAGAACAAGGTTGACAATACCGCTCAAGTGCATTAAATGAAGGTCGCCCGACGATAATGTTGTAGGGTGACGACGCTAACCACCAAATACCTAACCTACGGCTTTGGCATTTTCTCCTTCTCCAAAGTAGTTGATACGGGAGATACCCGAACCGCACCGCCACGGAGAACCCTACAAGAGTTCCGCTGAAAGGTAACAACTCATTTGGCTCGAAACCCATACCTTTGAAGGCCTCCCAGTAGAGGACGTCCGCGGAACTTCCCGGGTCGATTAACACACGTTTAACGCCCCAATCCCAGATCTGCACCTCAATCACCATTGGATCGTTTTCATGTGGAAGAACTTCTTTGGCATCTTCTCCCGAGAAGGTTACCACCCCGGGATCAAACCTCGAGGTTCCAATACGAAGTACCTACCCGGAGCCCCGAGCATATCTTTTTATGGCTGAACTAGTGGAGCCGCCTCCTGCAAATCCCCCAGAGATGGTGTTTAGTATGCCGGGTTGACCTTGCTTCTTTCACCTCTTCCACAGCCTTGCCCTTTTTCTTGGACCGGGAATCAGAAACTGGGTCTCGTCGTGGGGATGAATCCGTGGTCCGCCTGTAATCTTCCTTCACATATGTTGATAGTTTTCCTCTTTGAATTAATTTTTCAATCTCCCTTCGCAATTGTACGCAGGACTCTGTGGTGTGTCCCTTCAGACGATGAAACTCACACCATGCTCCTAGATCACCCCTAGAACAAGTTAAACCCACTTACTGTAAGGTGGAGTGAGCTTCAAATGACCGACGTCCTGAGGATATCTTCCTTCTCGTATTGAGGGGTGTAAACGTCTCCTTGGAACCGAAAGCCGATCGTGGACGCGGAGGTCGTCTGTCCCGAGCTCATTCACGGGTGGCGGAAGTATCCCGTGATCGGACTCGTTCATCACGTCCCGTCCCCCTGTCTTTAGAATCTCGAGCTCGCTTCCATGTTACTTTCTTCTCCTTCACGTAGCACTCAAAGACGAGTAATGATCTCGCCCATGCTCTTGGCGGGCTTTTGGGCTAAGGACTCATTGAACGTCCTTAAGGCCTATGGAACGCAGCCACAAAATCTCCGATTAGGATGTGAGACCTTGATAGTCTCCTCGTTGAATCTAGCCATGAAGTCCCGAGAGATTCGGAAGCTGTTTCACATTGAAGAGGGAGGTATTGGCTACCTTGCGATGACGATTATGAGAACAATGATTTTCCGTTGAAACTCGATAGCTCACTACTGCATAACCGGGAAGCCCCATATACCGGTAAAGCCGATTCTCTAAAGGTACCGCCATCGCCTTGCACTGAGGGAGGGGTTGTCAATAAGTGCCATCGTGTTGTTAAATGATGATGTGCTCTGGGGTCCGTCTTGCCATCGTATGATGCCAAGATAGGGGTTTGAAATTATCCGAACGGCATCCTCCCATTGCCCGAGACAAAGGTTGTGGCTCCGAGGTTCTACTTCTTGATCTCGCCGCCCAAGCTCTTCGGGAAGGCTTGAACGTTATCTGAAGTGTTTCGTTATCGACGCAGTCATCGATCATTGCCAAGAATCGAGTGAGATCCGTGGATCTGGTGATGCTTGAGACATTGTCGTCAGTATGTTTTTTTGTTTGTGCGGCCCGGAATGATTTCACCGAGGCCCCACGGTGGGCGCAAAATGTTCTTGCAGGAAAAACCTTATTAAAGTGAATTTAGGATTTGGAAGCTCAAGTTTCAGAACTCAAGTTCCAAGCTTGTGATTGTCTTGCTTATCCGGTGAGCCCTATTTATATCATTCCTTCCTTGAATCTATTTCCTTCCAGAATCGCCTCACTCATTAACCATGGCTTTGAAGGCAAGTTAGCTATTATTTGTAATCATTCACTAGTAACGTCTCATAAAGACTCTAGGAACTCTTCATCTTCATAACATCTATTCAATCGTTCTGCCGACACCTCGGGCCTAAGCGTCCTCGTGTCTTTCCCCGAGATCCAAGTCGGACATAGATCTCCTCTTGATGGTGAGACCTATCCGGATCCTTCCATCCGGCATCCATCTCGGTGAGGATTTTGTGCGATCGGACCAACACGTGACCAAGTCACACATCGATCCATCAAGAACCGGATACAAGAATCATCGATTCGCCGACACCAGAGTCAAGAATCCAGCCTAACCACCACTATCCAGGGTACGGTTAGCGGCTATACAAGTCAAATTCCACACAATGGGAATTAACTTCACCAAAAATGCATATGCATGCACAACACCAGGATGCAACATTTAATCAGTCTATGAAATGCATCAAACCATCATAACTGAATCAAATTCGAAACATGATATTCTCAACAATCATGCACACAAAATCAACAGCATAACATGTCTTTCATTCACACAAATCAGATACCTCAATGTCACAGGTACACTACCTCCCATACACCAAATACACATCGAATGAATAATCACTTATTTCGAAATCTGACACATTTTCCAAATAATTTTAAGTTACAGTAAATTCTTTCATTTCATAAAATAGAGCATTTAATTTAAGAAATAACGTCCAAAACGGCGACTAAAACGGACTTACAGTTTGAAAGTTATGAATTATCAAAGTTTAGTATTTTTAAAAGTTCTGATGGAACCGGTTCTCCATATGCAGAACCGCTTCGTGAAGTCTCAAACACGCCTGGAAAATGTATGGGAACCGGTTCCTCCGTAGGAAACCGGTTCCCAGAAAATCTCATTTTCTTTGAAAAATTACACGTGGAACCGGTTCCTCCATATGCAGAACTGCCTCGCGACTACGAGCCATAATGCGCTGACGGCAACCGCTTTCCAAAACCAATTTTCATTCTTTCTAAAACGTACCCATACGTTCCGACACCGTAAAATCACTCAATCACATCCATTAACATACAATTTAACACGTTCTATTCATCATTATAGACCCTATATCATACGAACCAATGAATTCCCTACAATCCGACACAATAGAGACAATTCTACGGAAACCTAGAATTTCTAAACCGGGATTCTCTAACATGCTATGATCTATACGGTTGAATTCAAAGCCGATAATACACAATAATTAATCGAAATCACCCCTTACCTTGTGGGTTCTTCGACTCCACAAAATGGCTTTTCTCCTTCCTTTCCTCTTCTCAATTTCACGTACTGTGAGTTTCTCCAAAAGTGATTCCTTTTTCTCTTTTTCCTTCTTTTATTCCTTTTATTATTCTAATAAAATAAAATAAAGTAATTAATGTGAGTAGAGCCTTTTACTCCTCACACCCTCACTTTATCCTTCACACCACCAATAATTCCACTTCCATATACTTTAATTGATTTCCAATAATCCAAAATATTAAATATTACATTCCTAATTAAATTAATAATTAAAAATCATAATTATTTAATAATCGAATTATTTGGGGTGTCACACTTTTCGCTTTTTACATTTCGAACAATAAACTTTAAGCCTAGTGCCTTACCCGGGGCACCACGGTTCGTTTGTGAGGGTTATTATTTGTCATTTGCATATTTTCATTCAATAAAATCATTGGACTTTTTGCATTCAAATACTGTGCTATTTTCTTTCTTTTTACTTTATCACCCTTTCAAAAAGCTATGTGTTGTTACACACACCCACACGATACACTGCATATTCACTCCAAATCTCGTCGATAACGATTCTGCTATTGCTAAATATGACTTTGATAATCCGATCTACCAAATCAAAGACGAAGGTGAGGAAGATTGTGAAGTTCCAGGAGAACTTGCCAGGCTACTACAACAGGAAGAATAGGTTATACAGCCACACGAGGAGCCAGTCGAGGTTGTGAATCTAGGTATTGACGAAGACAGAAAGGAAATCATGATAGGAGCAGGTCTTGAGAGCAGTGTCAAAGAGAGATTGGTTCAGATGCTGCGAGACTATATCGAGATTTTTGCTTGGTTCTACGAAGATATGCCAGGTTTAGACATTGACTTTGTGGTACACCGACAACCGACGAAAGAAGGTTTTCTCCCTGCAAAGCAGAAGGTTCATCGTATGCGTCTTGAGATGTCCGAGATTTGAACAGAGCAAGTATGAAAGAAGATTTCCCACTTCCACATATTGATGTCCTAGTTGATAACACTGCTCAACACAAGGTTTTCTCCTTCATGGATGGTTTCTCTGGTTACAATCAGATCAAAATGGCTCCCGAAGACATGGAAAAGACTATTTTCGTTACACAATGCGGAACATTTTGTTACAAAGTCATGCCATTCGGATTGAAGAACGCTGGCGCCACATATCAACGTGCCATGGTAGCTTTATTCCGTGACATGATTCATCACGAGATAAAGGTCTACGTCGACGACATGATAGCTCGATCACAAACTGAAGAAGAACATCTCGATCATTTGCGAAAGTTGTTTGATAGACTGAAGAAATACAGACTAAGACTTAATCCTAACAAGTGCACCTTTGGGGTCAGGTCCGGTAAACTCCTATGATACGTTGTCAGTGGTAAAGGTATTGAAGTTGACCCTGCCAAGGTTAAAGCTATTCAAGAAATGCCAGCTCCTCGTACCGAAAAGGAAGTTAGAGGTTTCTTGGGACGACTAAACTATATTTCCAGATTCATTGAACATTTAACTGCTACTTGTGAGCCAATCTTCAAGTTACTGAAGAAAGATCAAGTGGTGAGATGGAACGACGATTGCCAGACAGCTTTTGACAAAATCAAGGAGTACCTACAAAATCCTCCTATCTTGATACCACCAGTCAAAGAAAGATCTCTTATTATGTACTTGACAGTATTAGAGAACTCGATGGGGTGTGTGTTGGGGCAACATGACGAGTATGGTCAAAAAGAGTATGCAATACATTACCTTAGCAAAACGTTTACCGACTGTGAAACCAGATACTCACAGCTTGAGAAAACTTGCAGCGCTTTGGCTTGGGCTGCTCGCCGACTAAGACAGTATATGTTGACTTACACTACCTTGTTGATCTCCAGGATGGATCCGATAAAACACATATTCGATAAACCTGCTCTCTCCGAAAGAATAACAAGATGGAAAATGATCTTGACCGAATATGACATCCAGTATACTACTCAGAAGGTAATCAAAGAGAGTATAGTAGCCGATCATTTGGCTCATCAAGCTATAGATGACTATCATTCTATGCATTTCGAGTTTCTAAATAAGGATATTATGTTAGTCACTGATTGTGATAACCTGGACCAAACGAAGGACCTGAACCAGGATCCTGATGGACCATGGTCTTTGATGGAGCCTCAAACGCACTTGGCAATGGTATTGGCGCCATCATTACATCTCCTACAGGTGGACACACGCCTTTCACCGCCAGACTATGTTTCGACTACACCAACAACATGGTCGAATATGAAGCGTGCATCATGGGTATCAAAGCTGCTATTGACTTAAGGATCAAATTCTTGCAAGTGTATGGAGACTCAACTTTAGTGATCAGTCAGATTAAAGGCGATTGGGATATGAAGCATTCGAATCTCATTCCATATTGAGAGCATGTGTTGAATCTGATCCCTTACTTCGAAGAAATCACTTTGATCACATCCCAAGAGAAGAGAATTAGTTGGCAGACGCATTAACTAACATGTCATCCATGTTCAAGGTCAGATGGGACAACGAAGCTCCCCAAATCATCATTGAAAGACTAGACGAACCAGTATACTGTTGTGAACTTGATGTTGAAGGAACAGAAGAGAAACCTTGGTTCTACGAAGTGAAGAGGTATCTCGAGGCTCAGGAATATCCTGCAGGGGCATCTGTTAATGATAAGAAGTTCTTAAGAAGATTCGCTTCCAAATTCTTTCTCAGCAACGACATCTTATACAAGCGCAATCACGACTTGTGCTTACTCCACTGTATAGATCAGAAAATAGCATAGTGAATCATGGAAGAGTTACATGAAGGAGCATTCGATACCCACTTCAGTGGACATATGATGGCTAAGAAGATTCTAAGAGCGGGTTACTATTGGTCCACCATGGAAGCTGATTGTTACCGCTATGTTCGAGCTTGTCACAAATGCCAGATATACGCAGACAAAGTGTGCACGTACCTCTAGTCCCATTGAATGTTTTGACCGCTCCATGGCCTTTCGCAATGTGGGGAATTTACATGATTGGAGAGATCAAACCCACCGTTTCCAATGGACATCGTTTCATCCTTGTTATAATTGATTACTTTACCAAATGGGTAGAAGCAGCTGAGTTCGCATATGTTACCAAGAATGTTGTGGCTCGATTCAGCAAGTATAATCTTATATGTCGGTACGGTGTCCCCGAAAGGATTATCATGGACAATGGTACCAATCTCAATAACAAATAATCACCGAACTCTTCACGCAGTTCAAGATTAAGCATCACAACTCTTCTCCATATCGGCTAAAAATGAACGGCGCAGTGGAAGCCGCCAACAAGAATCTCAAGAAGATCATACAGAAGATGACAGTGACCTATAAGGATTGGCATGAGATGTTGTCATTTTCTCTCCACGGTTATCGCACTACAGTACGAACATCTACAAGGGCAACTCCCTTCTCTCTCGTATATGGTATAGAAGCAGGCCTACCCATCGAGGTTCAAATACCCTCAACCAGAGTACTCCAGAACGCAGAGTTAAGCGAAGACGAATGGGTCCAGACTCGCCTTGACTAGATCAACTTGATCGACGAAAAACGGCTTGCAGCCATCTGCCATGGACAAATATACCAGAAGCGAATGATCAGAGAATTCAATAAAAAATTCAAGCACCGAGTCTACCAAGTCGGTGATCTAGTAGTCAAGCGCATCATTCTTTCACAAGGTGACCCCATGGGCAAATGGACTCCCACCTATGAGGGACCATTTGTAGTCAAAACAGTATTTTCTGGTGGAGCTATGATACTAAGCACTATGGATGGAGAAGACTTCCCGCACCCTGTGAACGCAAACATAGTCAAAAAATACTACGCATAAACAAGACCCGCTAGGTTGACTAGCCTAGGCAAAAATAAGGGCATCCTGGCGAACCAAAAAGGTTCGGTAAAAAGTTAAGGATATATATACAAAAATGTACACCCGGCAAGTCAAAAACCTGCAAAGGCGGCTTGGGCAAAAAAGGTTATCCCATTAGACAGAAAACCCGAAAGGGCGGTCTAGGCAAAAGTTAGGGATTTAAGCGTACGACTATGTCTCGTCCAGATCACTTACCTACAGACTACACTACTATAAGCTTCAAGATTCGAATGGCGTAAATCAGTTCAATCACTTTCTTCTGACAACAAGGAGATGAGATAGTCGAATATATATGAGCAATAGCATAGTTGAAACTCGACAAGATTATTTCCACATAGCTTTTTACTATTCTGACAATTTCCTCTTACTAGGATATTTGTCTTTTGTATACAAACTGCCTGACTATAGGCCACTTTTTAATGCAAATTCCTTTTTTCCAGTCCCAATTTTTATTTTTTTGTTTGCATAAAGTCCAATGATTTCTTTGAGTGATTATATGCATTTGACAATAAACATCTATTCACAAACATATGAAAAGCAAACAGGAACAGTAATTACTATAGGCTCTAGGAATTGAGATGACGACCAAGGTCACCAATACATCCCCACAGAGTCACTTTCACAAGAAATATCTCCCCAGGATCATCTCTACAATCCCCACCGAGACATCGCTCTCCCTACAAAGACAAATCTTCTCCAAAGTATTACATTATAATCTCCTCCCAACAGTGTTCCAACACTTCAACTTCATCACGTTAGTCCCCGAGCAGTGATCCTATCAACTTTATCAGCTTCAACATCATCACGTTAGTCCCTGAGCAGTGACCCTATCATCTTCATAACGTTAGTCCCTGAGCAGTGATCCTATCAACATCATCATGTTAGTCCCCGAGCAGTGATCCTATCATCTTCATCACATTAGTCCCCGAGCGGTGATCCCGTCAACTTCATCACATTAGTCCCAAAGCGATGATCCCGTCAACTTCATCACATTAGTCCCCGAGCAGTGATCCTATCAGCTTTATCAGCTTTATCTTCATCACGTTATTCCCCGAGCAGTGATCATATCAACCTCATCACGTTAGTCCCCGAGCAGTTACCCTATCATCTTCATCACGTTAGTCCCCGAGCGGTGATCCCGTCAACTTCGTCACGTTAGTCCCCGAGCAGTGATCCTATCAGCTTCATCAGCTTCAAACTTCATCATGTTAGTCCCTCAGCAGTTATCCTATCGTCTTCATCACGTTAGTCCTTGAGAAGTGATCATATCATCTTCAACTTCATCACGTTAGTCCCTGAGCAGCGATCCTATCAGACTTATCTACATTCTCAAGTAATTATGTTGCATTAGTCCCCGAGCAGTAACACATCAACCGATTACATCAGTCTCCAAGCAGTAACAGGTTATTCCATATCACATCATTCCCCCAATAGTAGTAATATCCAGACTCAAAACTTGGTCAGATAGTACATCAGAGGAATATGAATCATCTCTCTTATTCCCCAGTCAGGGTTTTCAACAACTTCATCCCCAAGCGGAAATCAAAGATCTCTAGCAGAACGTTCCTATCTTCTCCAAGATGGATATGTTTTGAAATACCACAACATCTACATTCATATATTATTCATAAAAATCATAATAACATTGTCATACACTCGCATGCATCATAATCTGCATAGTACTAACCATATCTGTTAAGATTAATTTCCCCAGCAGGTAAAGGTTATTTTACAAAACGGAAGGTCAAAGATTAATGCCCGAAACAAGACGGTAGAGCTATCTGAACGACCATGCAAATTATTTCCAGGCAACAGATCATGGATTAACACCCGAAACAAGACGGGAAAACTATCCGCATGTTGACAACTATCCATCTCAAGAATAGCCAAGACGAAGGTTTATTCTGACGCTCTCTTATTATCAACCGCCCCAGATGGCATCTTAAGCCCATCTCCAACTACACATCTTCATCTCTCCGGATGGCATCTTTAAGCCCATCCCCGATATTTCTCTCATTCAAAAGATAAACACAGAGTCTAACGTACGACTCACTTTCCAGCATCAGCTTCTCCAAATGGCATTTATACGCCTATTCCAGCATATTGTCAACTAACGATCCCATTCCATACAACAGCGAGTGCAAATTTTCAGGTGTACTCGAGTGTTCAATCATCTTCTACCTTCAGGTCACAAAAGGCAAGAATACCAATCTAACCCTTCCGGTACAAGAAGATTGAACAGGGGCAACTGTTATACCCCAAAATTTGCCCTTCTACTCCATACTCAAGGATTTCACAAGGGTTGACCAGACAAACCCTCTCATAAGCAATCATTCCAAACTATGGTTTTTCTATTCTCAAGACAAGATGGATTTTTAATACTTCAAGTGGTCATCATACCTCACCATATGCTTCAAGGGATCATCATGTTAAGTTTCAAGCCTTACAAGTCAAAATTGCTCATCCAATTGCTTAGATGGTTGAAAATCAACCATATTGGACAAAAAGTCAATTGTGGTAAACATACAGTCAAACTTCATAAATTTTGGTTAAAATAAATATTTTTAAGTAATATTCATCATTTGGTCAAGGGTTGATCATGATTCCTTAAGAAAAGTCAAGATTTGATCAAAAGTCAAAGTTTCTAAATTAGGGTTTTTCAGACAAAAGTCAACAAAATTTTGACCAGGAATAACTTTCACATACTTTATCAGAAATTTTTCCACCAAAGCTCATCTTAAAGGGAATTCAATTCTCTACAACTCCATGTCTCACAAGCTTTGGCTAGAAATGCTTCATTTGGAAGTTATGGATCAAAATATTACAGGTCCTTTTAAAAGTCAACAAAAAGTCATCTTTTTGCAAAGAAGTGTTCACGAACATGGAAACTTCAATAAAAATGAAAACAAAAGGATGTTTAGAGGACATCTTGAGATTTCTAAAAAGTCCAAGAACACCCAAAAATGTTAAAGATTGAGCAAGATACAAGTTGTACAAGTTGAGCATTTTTTAGGAGGTGCATAAAGAGAAATACTTGAAAAAATCAAAAAAATTCTAAATGGGCTTAACTTTTTTTGGTTTAAACTTGTTTCTAATCCCAATTAGAACCTCCAAGCCAAATTCCACTCCCTTGAGCTTTTTATTTTATTTATTTTGATTTTTTATTTATTTAAATTCAATTTAATTAAAATAAAATAGTAAAAATAAATCAATCAATGCAAGGCTGAATATTTGACATTCTTGAGGTCCAAGATACCCATTAAATGGCCAAAATTTCGAAATTATGTGATTGACATGAGATTGGTACAAGATTGGAAACATTTGATCAAAATTGAAAAGATTGACAAATCAAATATTTTCTCATTGAATGGGATATATTTTCTCATCAATTCTTAACCTGGATCCATCCTCTGTAAATTCAGAAGGTTTCTAAACCCTATAAGAGGATTTTTTGCAGCCAAGAACTCTAGACAAACCTCAAGAAAACCGTGTGAAACAAGCAATTGGCAGCCAAGGTTCCAGCCGGATTCAAGTCATTCCAAGAATCCCAACACATTCCTGGGAGTCCTCTGAATCGATCCATCCATTCACCAAACCTTGAAACATCCAGAATCATGATATCCAAATCACGGTTTGCTTCAAGAAACTTGAAATCGGTTTTGTGCATACACTCATGTTTAACATCTTTTGTTTGCATATTTGTGTTTCTAATGAGGTATCTAAGCTTTCTGCACAGTTTGATTTAAGTTTCAGCACAGGTACGAGAACTTGCCATGGTTAGGGTTTAAAGGTTTGAATTAGGGCTTTGCAGTTCAGGCAAAATTGGACAAAAAGATGGCTACCATCATGCTCAGAAGATGATTTCCAATCAATTGATACCCTCAAAGCTAATTTATTTTGTGTATTATGAATGATTTGATTTTACAGGGATATAGCTACAGAAGCGATCTGTAGGTAAAGGCTATAGCAACAGATGAAAACCGTAGCTAAAAGCATGAGAAATTTGAATTGCGGATGATGACCCCCTTGGCGCGTGTTTTACTTTCATACTCAGAATGTTAGTTCACTTATATTATTTTTGTTTCATATACTAACACGAATAGCAGGTTGGCTCAGTGTCAAGGCAGCGCGCGTTTGATCATTGGGCAGGGGTTTGATCCCTGGATACCCCATTTATTTTTTATCCTTTGCAAAAAATAACCCTTTTTTCATATTTTCTTATTATTTTTCTATTGTATTTAATTGCTTTCAAATATTTTTTTAATACATCAAAAAATCAGCAAAAAAATATTTCTTTTCATAATTAGGTTAGAAAAACTTTAATTTAATTTTTTGACATAAAAAATATTATTTTTCATCTTTATTTTATTTAATTGTTAATTAATCAGAAATTAACCTTTAAATCACTATTTTCATATCAAATTAATCCAGAAAATTACCAAAAAAATATTTTTTACATTTAATTAGGTTTACTAACCCTAAAACCTTTTTCTAACTCAACTTTCTTTTTACTAACATTATTTTCCATTATTTACAATTTGATCCTTCTCATAATATTTTCCGATTATTGTAACTGCTTCCAGGTTGTAATAGTTAGGTTTATTTTCTCGCACATTTTTTTTCAATATTATGTAACTGCTCATGGGATGTAATAGTTTAATTAGAGTTTACTTTCCGCACTCCTTATTATGTATCTGCCCCAAAGCCAAGTTATAGTCTAGGGTTTTACTTTCCCGCACTTTACATTTCCGCAATTTATTTTCCGCACATATTAACTGCTAGTAACTAGGCGTGTATGGCAAGATTAATTCAATCAACATAGCTAACCCTAATCACAAGATAAATATATGAATACAACACTCTTCTCACACATGCACCCACCTTAGGGTATCCTCTCTTGTTACCTATGAACAATGGTCATGTCCCTCGAACGTGGGGATATCTTAGCTAAGACGCTTACAAATATATTATCATAGTCCCTTCGATACAAATATCATAGTCCCTCGATGACCCTCGATGTTGCCTACGAATATATGATCTCGTCCCTCGATTTTTTCCTACAAAAAGTGATGATCGTCCCTACGAATATGCTAAGATATCCTTACAAGTTGCCTTCTATGACCAGCCGGTGTCCCTTTGAATGTCCCTTTTACATCCAACGAATAAGATTACCTACCAATAAATGGTATGGATAGTGTAACACCCCAAATCTACCCAAGGTTTTATATACAAAAATCAGAGTAATTTAAAATTTCATAAAGTAAATACTGAGGCGTCACATCATCAAACCAAATCGCGTTAAACAGTTTACTTTAAAGTATGAATTTCGGATACATAGCATCGCTGGAAAATATAAATTGATTCATAAAAATACAACATTTCCTTTATTGGACTTCCTCATCAAAATCATGTTTTTATAATTTATGATTCTTATTTACAAAGGCAAACAACAAAAGGACAACAACAAGGCAACATAACAATTTCCCCTCGAGTGCTACGTATCAGAGCGACACCGACACGACTAACAGCAGCTAATAAACTCCGTCTTCATAACCTGCACGTTACCAATATATAGGTAACGGCGAAACAAGTAAAGGGTGAGATACTCCAAAACATATAATTAAAGGCATGATAAAATATGTATATATTTATATTGTTGGAATTATAAAGGGTATAGATTTATAAGTGCAATTCCAACACATAATCAAAACTTACTTACTTCACTAGTCATCCTATTATGTATAATCTACACTTTATCATCCTAACCTCATCGGTCATAAACGTCACAACAACACATAAACTTCCATCACCACGAACTCGTCACGAGCTAATACATCACTAATTAACACGACAGTCTTAAGCAACAACATCAACCAACAACATTAAATAATGCTAATAATCTAAGCAACACAAACAAATCATCACAATTGGCTAAAGCCCATCTTCGCTTTTGGCATAAAGCCCATCTTTGCTTTTGGCATAAAGCCCATCTTCGCTTTTGGCATAAAGCCCATCATCACAACATCATCACAACATCATCATATCATATATCATCGCAATTAAATATCATCCATCAATCAACAAAACCCAACGCCAAACAACTCAAACATAAACATAACCGACTCCATGAGACACGACTATGTTATGCATGTGGTACCCATCGCTTTGTCCGTAATTAGGGACACTTGGCATAAAGCCGATCTTCGCTTGGCATAAAAGCCTCATCGCTTGGCATAAAAGCCCTCTTCGCTTATGCAATGTATGTGACTCGATAATAAAACAACACAACACAAAAAACATCATCATCGCTCATCAAAATTGGCATAAAGCCCACATCGCCATAATTTATCCATATACAGATAAATATATCATCGCATTATACTTGCATTATGCAAAACGTCACATATACTTCACCATCATCAAAATTATGCATTCACAAATCGGAAGCATTTATCAACAACATCAATATAAGCAGCATGTACAAAGACATATATCATTACATCTCATATCATCAAGTATTCATTAATAAATAAGCCATCGCAAACATTATGTCTATTTACACCGCATCATTATCGATTCGATCACTAACTTCTAAATACGGAGAAATAGTTAAACACCTATCGTCGTCGCAAAAGCCATCCCTAATAACCGTCATTACTCCTAATCATCAACATCGCAATTGGATTGACCATACGTGTCTTAAATCCCCTAAAACAAAATCCGATTCAATTAAACCGTAATTAAGTCTATTTCGGGTCATCTCGCAAAAACTCGCAACTTCTAAAAGCTAACCTCACCACTAAGTTCTACACGTCAAACTTAGCTAGCACATCAATTTTCGTTGAATTCGGAGCAACTTGCTCCGTCATCGAATTTACCGAAATCGGAAAATCGGAACACAATCGGGTCCCAAAGGAAATGCGAAAATTCAGAATTTTGGAGGCTACAGGAGCATCAACACGGGCCCCCGTGTGCATTAACACGGCCCGTGTTGAAAAGCCACCAGAACGTGCAAAAAATCACCATGACAGTGAATCAACACGGGTGCCCGTGTGCATCAACACGGCCCGTGTTGATTGGCCTGCATAACCAAAAGTTGCTCTACAAGACGGAAACACGGCCGTGTTAATCAACACGGCCCGTGTTGATGGGCCTGCGTGAAAACTTCATCTTTTTGAGTTTTTCTCATTCTTCTACCATGGTTTTCTTCCCCATTTCAATACTCTTAAATCTACAAGCTAGCACCTAATACATCCACAAACCATACTCCTAATCCAACTCTTCTAAACCATTCCAACAATCAACCAACAAAACCCATAAATCAACCAATCCATTTATCCCCCAAATCCAAAACATAAACATCAAAACCTAACAATATGAGATGGAGAATCAAACCCCTTACCTCATAAGCTTGGATGATCCATGATGATTCTACAAAGCTCAATCCACAAGCTTGCTCATGATCTTCTTCCCCTTCCCCTCATGCTCTTCTTCTCAAAACCCTTTCCTTTTCTCTCAAACTCTAAGTTTGGTTTTTTTTGTGAGGAAAAATATAAAGGAAAGGAGGAAGAAATGGTTTTATAAAGCTTCCAAGTTCCATGCTTGCTTTTGGTATTTTGGATGGAAGGAAAATGAGGGGAAATGGTTTATATGCAATCTCACTAGCAACAAGGGTGAAAACCCAATTCTCATCAATTAATCCTCACACCCCCCATCTGTTCTTATAAATTAACACACTCACAATATCCATCAATATTATCAATTCTATTCATTCAAATAACTCCGGGGAATTAAATATCGGATCCTAATGAAACGTCGCCAAATATATTAATAGATATATTAATTAACACAAACATTCTCGTCGCAAAATAAATATCGATCGGTAATTCGAAATTGTTAATTTAATATAATATTAATTAAAACAGGGCGTTACAACTCTCCCCCACTTATAAACTTTTCGTCCTCGAAACTCCGAACAAAACGAACAAATCGGGACATACCTACGCATTCGTCCACTCAATCCTCGCGTCAATTAAACAACATACAAAACACACCAAACACAAGGGCATCTCCCTAACCACAACGTTCAGACAAGAACAACCATGTCGAGATGCAAAGCCCATACAATGCACTCGACAACCAACTAACACCCAACAACTAAACAAGCCGTAAACACACCGGTTCACTCGAGAATCAAACAAACAAGATAGATACTATCCTAACGTCTCAACCATAGAATTAGCCACACACTCGAACCGACACCTCGGAAACGAGTCACCAAAGATAGGAACATAAAATCCTACAACACAACACCGACACCATCGCTAAATCGAAAACAACAAAATGGTTATACAAACCAAAACGGAAACAATCAGAATAGGATAGAACCACGTGCGCTACGCAACCACGAAAAAGATGCCTTCACTCACGCATAAGCATGAACTCAAGAATTACACTTGCAGTTATCGCTCTCATTCCAGCCAATCACAAGGTCACATCATCCTTGTAGATTACCAACGTACAACCCTTGATCAATAACAAGTTACACAAACATAACAGAACTGCGATACACTACTCATCCTAGGGCTTATACAGACGACTTGCGACCATAACTCACTAGCCCAAAACCAACAATCTCGCATACTCGCTAATCAATTCAATGCTCGATATCTAAACCATGTTGCTTCACTTCTATGCATAAGATGCCAACCGTAAAACAACTTGGTTAATCCTCAACTTTACAATCACTCAAAATGGATACGTTCAAAGCATACACCCATCAAGACATCTCGCAACATCAGCTTCATCAACTCGAAGAATCACTCTCTCATTCTCGATTGATCAACGTCCATTGGTCCTCAGAAATACACAACATAGTTTGACCTCTTCAAATACTGTCCAAATATTTCACTTGTGAAACTTCGACGTATACACTTGACTTCAACGAAGTCGTCCCTTATAACAATTCAATTCCCAAGGTATAAATAAGTAATCACTATCCTCGCACCGTCGCAATGATCAATACACAAGTGTCTTATCCGAACCACCTTCGTAATTCTCAACCCTTCAAAGTGGTAACTTAGACCAAAACACTTTATCAAGAACTCAACCCATCAACGTCGTCTAATACTCCCGACTTACAACACAGGTCGGACTTAGAACCATAACATCAATTTCTATGGAATTCAATCATGAACATTGTCGCGACCGACTTTAGTCACAAACAGAACATCCTCCTTTATAAAACATCAATCATCTTAAGGTATCTGTGGCTACCAAACCATCACCAAATTCTCACCGTCAAGACTGATCTTAGTCGCAATCTAATAATCCACCGCGACTATTAGTATCCAACAAAATCCATATGTTAGTGGTGAACAAATCCTTAATAACCTTCTGAGCTTAATCTCAACAAGCGTCTCAAAACAAACATGCAACATTCTTCAAAATAATAAATCTCAAATCAGGTATTCTTGGCTATCCACGATATCAGCTTACTGAACTCAACACCAGACGAAATCTCTCTATAGATCACACTTAAACTTGAATTATCTTTAACAATTCCAATCTCCTCGTCGCTAACATCTGCACCTATAAGGTTCCAATGAGCACAACCGCATCAACCTCTAACTCATACGTCCGACAAATTTTTATTATTATTTTTTTTTTATGAAAATCAAATCGCTCCAAGGTAGTAATTCTCTTTTTCCAACTCTATGTCAAAATACATCTAAAGTCCAAAATGAAATATCACAGTACGTCGCACCAGGTTCTTCTGTACAAAACAAAACCAAAATCAAGGCATTCGCTAAACTTTTCACCGACTCAAACCAATTTGCTTACCATCGCGAAGTCCAAATAGCGACTCAACCATCTCTAGTCAAAGTACTTACGATCAAAACTAACTTATAAAAAGGATCTTCCGTCAAACTCACAAAGTTAACCATCCAAAACAAAAGAACTTCTAAACTCTGAATTAACCCCCCCTAAAGTCTTCTACAAGACACCAAATAAATCTTCGCGGAATCATCCAAAATATCACCGTCTAAGTCGCTTACATAAGGCACTCATGTCCAACAGTTCAAAACTCTATCCTTAGAATACTCGACACGCACCGATCTAATTTCACTACTGATAACGCAACGCTCAGATGCTTGACACAATCCCTTGACTTGATGTGAACCAATTAATATCCATGAACACGAAATAACTCTTACAGCTACTCATGAGAGTACAGTCTGAACATCCCAAAATCATACCTGACGCATCAGTCACACTAATGACATCAAGAAACACTCGCCAGAACCATACACTATCTTGTAAAGCATTGTCTAAACATCTTCACCCATCACACTAACCCGTAGACAGCCCGACTTCACATCGATCTCCATAAACACATAAACTCCAAATGACCGATCTATCCAACATCAGTCCTTGGAAGTAGATACTTGTCATCAACATTCACGTTCACGACTACAACCGACACACCAACTCGGGCAACCTTTGCTCTTCTCGAACAACACCACGGTAGCACTCCACGGCGACCCGCTCGAATAAACAAACTCTGCTCCAACTAATCCTCGAGTTGACTCTTCAACTCCAATTCAGAACAAACATCCCTCAAGGATACTTCAAATCACAACTAGTTCCGTAAAACTAAATCCATCAAAACTTCACCTACTACGGTAACTCACTCACATCTTCACAACATGCTTGGAAGAATCGCAACAAGAAGCTCGCTTGCCAAAATCTTGTTTCCACAAAATCCAAATTCGCTCATAACTCGAGTAACCATGCACCTCCTTGTGCAAACACATCACTCCACACAATTGTGGCAAGACAAGTTCATCCCAACCAACACAATCCCGACTACTATCAACAAGAGATTAAGGATGATCGGTCCCTCAATTTGTCAATAGACGATCGACAATCATGATGGTGACATAAACCATCTCTACCAAGCTACAACAGTCTTCAAACTTACACTATAAGTTACCAAAGCGTAACACCGCTGGGGCTCCAACCTAAGCCACAAGCGCCACCAAGTAAAACTTCTTGTTTCAAACTCATCTGCAGGACAAACAATTTGAAACAAGCAAGTACAGTGTTTCACACACATCGCATACAAAAGGTTAAACACACTAATAACTTGGTCGAGACCGACTGCTCTGATACCACTAATGTAACACCCCAAATCTACCCAAGGTTTTATATACAAAATCGAGTAATTTAAAATTTCATAAAGTAAATCTTGGCGTCACATCATCAAACCAAATCGCGTTAAACAGTTTACTTTAAAGTATGAATTTCGGATACATAGCATCGCTGGAAAACATAAATTGATTCATAAAAATACAACATTTCCTTTATTGGACTTCCTCATCAAAATCATGTTTTTATAATTTATGATTCTTATTTACAAAGGCAAACAACAAAGGACAACAACAAGGCAACATAACAATTTCCCTCGAGTGCTACGTAGACTAACGACTAATAAACTCCGTCTTCATAACCTGCACGTTACCAATATATAGGTAACGGCGAAACAAGTAAAGGGTGAGATACTCCAAAACATATAATTAAAGGCATGATAAAATATGTATATATTTATATTGTTGGAATTATAAAGGGTATAGATTTATAAGTGCAATTCCAACACATAATCAAAACTTACTTACTTCACTAGTCATCCTATTATGTATAATCTACACTTTATCATCCTAACCTCATCGGTCATAAACGTCACAACAACACATAAACTTCCATCACCACGAACTCGTCACGAGCTAATACATCACTAATTAACACGACAGTCTTAAGCAACAACATCAACCAACAACATTAAATAATGCTAATAATCTAAGCAACACAAACAAATCATCACAATTGGCTAAAGCCCATCTTCGCTTTTGGCATAAAGCCCATCTTTGCTTTTGGCATAAAGCCCATCTTCGCTTTTGGCATAAAGCCCATCATCACAACATCATCACAACATCATCATATCATATATCATCGCAATTAAATATCATCCATCAATCAACAAAACCCAACGCCAAACAACTCAAACATAAACATAACCGACTCCATGAGACACGACTATGTTATGCATGTGGTACCCATCGCTTTGTCCGTAATTAGGGACACTTGGCATAAAGCCGATCTTCGCTTGGCATAAAAGCCTCATCGCTTGGCATAAAAGCCCTCTTCGCTTATGCAATGTATGTGACTCGATAATAAAACAACACAACACAAAAACATCATCATCGCTCATCAAAATTGGCATAAAGCCCACATCGCCATAATTTATCCATATACAGATAAATATATCATCGCATTATACTTGCATTATGCAAAACGTCACATATACTTCACCATCATCAAAATTATGCATTCACAAATCGGAAGCATTTATCAACAACATCAATATAAGCAGCATGTACAAAGACATATATCATTACATCTCATATCATCAAGTATTCATTAATAAATAAGCCATCGCAAACATTATGTCTATTTACACCGCATCATTATCGATTCGATCACTAACTTCTAAATACGGAGAAATAGTTAAACACCTATCGTCGTCGCAAAAGCCATCCCTAATAACCGTCATTACTCCTAATCATCAACATCGCAATTGGATTGACCATACGTGTCTTAAATCCCCTAAAACAAAATCCGATTCAATTAAACCGTAATTAAGTCTATTTCGGGTCATCTCGCAAAAACTCGCAACTTCTAAAAGCTAACCTCACCACTAAGTTCTACACGTCAAACTTAGCTAGCACATCAATTTTCGTTGAATTCGGAGCAACTTGCTCCGTCATCGAATTTACCGAAATCGGAAAATCGGAACACAATCGGGTCCCAAAGGAAATGCGAAAATTCAGAATTTTGGAGGCTACAGGAGCATCAACACGGGCCCCCGTGTGCATCAACACGGCCCGTGTTGAAAAGCCACCAGAACGTGCAAAAAATCACCATGACAGTGAATCAACACGGGTGCCCGTGTGCATCAACACGGCCCGTGTTGATTGGCCTGCATAACCAAAAGTTGCTCTACAAGACGGAAACACGGCCGTGTTAATCAACACGGCCCGTGTTGATGGGCCTGCGTGAAAACTTCATCTTTTTGAGTTTTTCTCATTTTTCTACCATGGTTTTCTTCCCCATTTCAATACTCTTAAATCTACAAGCTAGCACCTAATACATCCACAAACCATACTCCTAATCCAACTCTTCTAAACCATTCCAACAATCAACCAACAAAACCCATAAATCAACCAATCCATTTATCCCCCAAATCCAAAACATAAACATCAAAACCTAACAATATGAGATGGAGAATCAAACCCCTTACCTCATAAGCTTGGATGATCCATGATGATTCTACAAAGCTCAATCCACAAGCTTGCTCATGATCTTCTTCCCCTTCCCCTCATGCTCTTCTTCTCAAAACCCTTTTCTTTTCTCTCAAACTCTAAGTTTGGTTTTTTTTGTGAGGAAAAATATAAAGGAAAGGAGGAAGAAATGGTTTTATAAAGCTTCCAAGTTCCATGCTTGCTTTTGGTATTTTGGATGGAAGGAAAATGAGGGGAAATGGTTTATATGCAATCTCACTAGCAACAAGGGTGAAAACCCAATTCTCATCAATTAATCCTCACACCCCCATCTGTTCTTATAAATTAACACACTCACAATATCCATCAATATTATCAATTCTATTCATTCAAATAACTCCAGGGAATTAAATATCGGATCCTAATGAAACGTCGCCAAATATATTAATAGATATATTAATTAACACAAACATTCTCGTCGCAAAATAAATATCGATCGGTAATTCGAAATTGTTAATTTAATATAATATTAATTAAAACAGGGCGTTACAGATAGCCTTGTTCTAAAGGAAAGCAAATAACACAGAAACGACCGTTCTGAGTGGGTAAAATAATTCTCTTTTGCTTGCTCAATCAAAATACTTTTTGCACCTCACACTTTCTCAAAAATCTTTTTCAAAACACTTTGTATACATTCCAGCGTGAATCATTACAAAGTCTTTCCAAAACAAAACATTTCTAAACACTTTGTATACATTCCAACGAGAATCATTACAAAGTCAAAGTGAAATGTCTTTTCAAACACACACACAGAAAGCAATTTATAAAGTGAGCTAAGCAATTAAGAGCTCGTAGATAACTACGGATGGAAAGGGTGCTAACACCTTCCCTTTTCATTACTGCCTCCCGTACTCAAAATCTAACGAAGGTCTTTTCCTGTTCTTTTCGCCTTCCCTTAATTGGATAAAAGAAAAGTCGGTGGTGACTCTTGTTATCCGCAACATTTGCGACAAAACGCAAAACAAACAACTCAGTTTCCCCACCGTATTACAGAGGCCTTGTCCTTATGGAAGGTAGTTTACCGAAGATTGTTATTTCAATGAATGGAAGCCTTGTCCTTATGGAAGGTAATTTATCGAAGATTGTTATTCAGATGAATGGCAGCCTTGTCCTTATGGAAGGTAGTTTATCATTGATTTGTTATTCCGATGAATGGAAAACTCTTCATTATGGGAGATAGTTTTTCATTATTTGTTGGGTTCTCCAATGGACAAAGTTTAACTCGCTGACAAATTGTCAGTTTACTATCCTTTCCCTATGAAGTATTTTGGTTAAATAAGAAGATGAGACCCGTCCTTGGTGAAACACAAGAATTCTTGGGAAACTTAGTTCATTATCGATGTCGCTTTCCTACCACATTTTGGTTAGAGACATTTTTTGTTCTATTGTTTTTAATTGATAGTTTACTGCCTTTAGAAAGTCGGCACAAATCTTTTGTTTTTTCTAACTCCTTTGCAAGGAGATAGTTCATTGTCTATCTATGGACCATTTCTATTATTTCCTCTTCGCTTCCTCCTCTTGTATTGAGTCTATATTATGTCTTTTCATTGGGCTTTACCCCTTCAAAGTTAAGTTCCCATTCTCCAATGGAGTCATGCTTTTTTCCATGAGATCAAGCTTTTTTCCCCAGTAGTTCGTTCTTCTTGGATGAGTTGTTGTTCCTAGCATGACCTTATTATTTTGCTTTCCCAGTTGTGCCCTGTTCCCACTGTGAAGTTCATTCCTGTTGCATTTCATAACCATTAAACATTGCATGATATCTTAGGGCCAAAAATAGGGCTTATGTTATATTTAAGTATATTCTATCCCATCGAGGCAAAGGTTCCTTTCTTATCTCCGGATAAAAGACACTTAAATAAGGGAAGTTGTTGTACCCCAATTTTTACCCCTAAGATTCTCTAATACTTCATACCATTACATTTCACAAAGATCACAAATGGTATCTCTCTCTTGTCTCCTATCTTTGGGTTTCCCATAGGAGATCACCAAGCACCTTGTGAATGTGTTTATTTCTTGTGTGTGATGATTAATACTTGGTTAACAATGATATGTGTAATCTTTGCTCTCTAAATGTTGTAGGTGAAAGGTGCACAAGTTTATTATTCAAAGTGTCAATAGGTTCATGTGTTTATTTCCATGCCTTCTCTCCTCAATTCTCAAAGATTTTGAAAGTATTGTCTATCATTGGAGACTTCTCCTATTATCTACCATGGCCTCTTATTTTGAGTATATATTTCATGCTTGAAAGAGATCATCAAATTTGAAGAATTCTCCATTTTATGGCCATCTATATTGAAATTAGGGTTTTGGACTTTTGAGGACCATATTTTGGTGTTTGTACGACGTTTGTGGATGATTTCAAAGTCATTTGATTCTTAAGAGGACTTCTAATGTGAATATGCTTTGATCCAAGGAGTTTGATTGATGAGAAGATTGTTTTGGAGGTCTATGATTGCCAACTCTCTAGATTGATATTTCATCTATCTTGTATGACTTTAAAGGATCATAACTTGGTCATCCATTGTCTCCTTGAGCTCATTCTTCTTTCACAATGAACCTAAGGATGTCTAATACAACTGTTCAATTGGTAGAAGGAGAAAATGCTTGGAAATTTGCATAAGAGATCAAAAGATTACAAGTCTTTGATAAATTTCTCAATTTTGGTCAATCAACTACAAGAGATCGTATTTCAATCATCATTTATCATCTTGAGGTCATTCTTTTTGCACAACAATCTTGAAGATATGAAATTTTTCTCCATACAAGTTTTGAAGTTTGAAAGTGTTTAGAAGTTACTTGTAGAAGTCAAAAGATTATAGGTCATTTCATGAATTTTCCTCAACTTCACAACGCCATAACTTTCTCAATTTTTGGAGTTTTTCAAAGATTCATTTTTTTCCAAACTTAGAAATTTTTCTAAGTATGAAAAAGTCAGTTTGTTTTTGGTAATTTCAAATGATCATAACTTCTAGCTCAAGATGTCAAATGTTACCTTTCCAAGTGCATTGTAAACCTTGCAACCTCAGCTTTCTATAGAGCCCAATATTGCATCATAAAGGTCCCTGAGTATAGAGAACCATGGCTACAAAATGGGTGCGTTGAAGTTTTCCTCGAAGTCAGAATTTATTTTCAATAATATGGCTTCTAATGACCAAATTGATGCGTGTTTTTGACTTAAACATGATTAACGAGGTTTCCAAGTTTGATTAGAAGGATAAAACGCACGGTTTGGCTGAGTTTTGACAACATGCAAGTCACACTTTGCTCATGATGCAGGTGTGCATGATTTTGCTCCAAACTACATCATACACCCTCTATTTTGATCTCATTCACTTATCCTATAAATAAGAAAGTCATTCCACTCATTTCCTCAAGCTTTGATAGCCAAAAAATCGCTGCCAAACTCTCACCAGACCTCACATTTATGCAACTTCGAATTTTTGTTAAAACCACTTCTAGTTTGAAATTAATTATTGATTCTTCTTCCTTGAACCTCCCTGAAGCTAACAGAACAAGAATTATGCCTTGAAGCTCTCTGAATCGTGTTATCCAAGTCCAGTTTCAGAAATCTGAAAGTGAACTTTATTTAGGTAGGAATATTCATCAAATCGTGTTAAATCAAGTTCTATTGTATTCTCCTCATCTCCCAGATCCTTGTGATCTTCACCATTTTTGTTTTCATCAAGTGTTGACAGAGAATTTCATCAAACTCGTGGTCGTTATTATTTGAGTTTTTTCAAATTTCTCTTCACTCTGTGTAAATAAATTTTTCGCGAGCATGTGGTTGAGATCGTCTTGAAGAGACGAATCCAAGGATACCACTCATATGCATTGATTTTACAGTTTGAGGAACTCCTATTTTGGAGTGGCTGGAGGTTGAAGACGATGACATGTCTCGTCTCAATCAATGAAAGCACGCCATGTTATTTTTTCAAATTGGATCCGATGATAACGCCTTACCATACACGCGTCTCTGGAGCCCTTGGATCTGATTACTTTTGTGAGTCAGACTCGATCCAAAGTGTGATATTTTTCCTTGTTTTATTTTTTTAATTTAATTTAAATTTTTGATCCGGTGTGAAAACCAAGGAGGTCTATATCAAGCACAACGTATGTATTACTCACGTGTTTTGACTATGATCAGATGGTCCATATTTTTTTGGCTTTTATTTTATTTTTTGATTTTATATTTTTAATGTTTTAAACTTCAAAAAATCATATAAAATTCATTTTTGACTAAAAAATTATGAAATAATTCACAAAAATATTTTGAAATATTATCTATTTGACTTTTATTTTTTTCATAATTTTATTTTCATATTTGATATTTTTATGACTTTTCTCTTTTATTTGATGTTTTTAATTGTTTTAAAATATTTTTTGACATTTTTAAATTCAGAAAAAATTATGAAAGGATCCAATGGTCATTTGAAAAATATTGGTGACCTCATTTTATTTTTATTTCTGAATTTGATATTTTTTGCCATTAATTTGGTATATTTCTCCATTTTCTCTTTATTTTAAAAATAGTTTTTGACTTATAAAAATTCTGAAAAAATTTGTCAACACTTGTTGAATTCTGTTTGACCTTAGGCAATTTTCTTGGAATTTTATTTTGATGAAAAAAATACTATTTATGTATTTCGTCAATAAAATCCAATTAAATAACCTAATTTCAAATTGTGTTTTATCCATTATTTAAATTATTTTTAATTCTTTTTTTATTTTGCTGAGTTTTTGTTAATTTATTTGGAGTCACAAATTTCCTCAACATCAATGGAATTTCGGTGTTGATAGGTCTCTTGACCAAATCCACCAAGAGAGTTGATTGATTTTGACGAAGTTAGACCGAGTAAATTCATCTTATGCAAAATAAACTCGGAACTTATATCTTCTTCTCCATCTTATTTTTCTTTTGTCCTGATTTGTAAAAAAAAATTATCAATTGGTGGCATGAACTTTAATGTTCAAACATAAGCCCCAAAAGATGACTTGAGTTTTGATTTTGGTTCAACACCTGTGGCGCTTGTCGTGTGGTCGCGTTGATTTTTAATCAAACTTCTGGCAAGTTTCCACTAACCTTGTCCATTTGAAATTCTCAATCATTTTTGATTAAGTGATGTGATAATTCCAAAACTGGTGATATACTTGACAAAAAGAAATTCAAACTTGTCGTGTGGTCGCGTTGATTCTATCAAGCTTCTAGCAAGTCTTCATGCGCAAGTTTCAAGATGGTCACCTTGCTGACGATTAACAATTCGATGATATAATTGACAAGTTTCAAGATGGTCATCTTGCTAACCTTTATTAATTGCCTTTTATTTTATGCTCTTTACTTTCCGCCTTTACTTTTATGCTCTTTATCTTTTATGCACTTTAATTTTAACATTTACATTTCATGTCAGTTTTTCTTTGCTCAACTTAGGCACTTTATCTTTCTTGTCATTTTGAATTTGCTCACTTGAGCTTTATTTTTCTTTCCCAAAATACATAATAATTCAACTTAAACATAAAAAAAACGTTTAATCGGACTTGGTTACTATCCTTATGCTCGGAGTTTGACTTTTGGACTTAGGATTAGGACCCCTACCTCAGCTTCGAGATTTATGTGCCCTTGGTGTTATTTTGTCTTGCTTGGTTATTATCTTTGTATGCAGGTTATTCTGTTATACTCGATTAAGAGTGTATTTCCTCCAAATACAATCGTTACTCTGCCCATTTTTCTAGAGACATGAATTCATCTGAGGCATTGATTTATCTGAAGCTTTGGTTTTTTTTTTGTCTGGTTATTTGTTTATGTGGTAATCCGAAGGATGGGATATGGTATTGGCTCTTGATGTCAAGTACTAGTTTTCTCACCCAGTTATATCTTTCTTTACCCTTACCTTTTACTTTATACACTTAGGTTAGCCTCTTCATCTCCTCCCGTATTTTTTAATTTTCAAAATCTTTCCTCTTTTTAAAGGATTCTTGTTTTCAAAAACTCGAACCGCTTTCATAAAAAACTTGGACTTAGGTCCATGAATTTTCAAAATTTCTTTTCTTAATAAACTTTCAATCCATTTAATAATGCTTTGACCACTTTTTGTTAAGACTAAAAAACACCTAACCTCATTCAAACTTTTTGAGCCCTTTGTGACTTTTCTAAATTAACATTTTCTTAAAATCAACCAACACACAACTTTAGTCTTTTTTACCCGAACTACTGAGTTTTGATTTCAACATTGCACATTGTTGGTATGTAGGTCTGGAACTTATTGGAAGTTGTATCAAACCAAAAATTGTAAAAAAATACTTTTTTTCTTCCTCCCACCATCCATTTTGTACATATACTCTTTTTTAGCACACATATACAAATTTTCAAAAAGTTCTTGCGGAGTACTGTAGATGCTTTGGGTGTCTAACACTTTCCATTTGCATAACTAACCTCTGATTCCAGATCTCTGATCTTTTTTTGTTAGTATTTTATTCGCCACTTTTCCTAATTCTTTGGATAAAATAAAAGCACGGTGATGACTCTTTTGTGATTTTTTGAGTAAGTCAATTCAATGACTTATGAAGACATGTTTCACTCAAAGTGTCAAACATATGTCCCATGAAAAACATAATCTCAGATACACACTTATCATTGCATTGAAAACACATATCCCACTTTGCATTCCTGTCAGTTGCGTTGGTTGACATTATAAATAAATAGGACAGTGTTTGTCATAGATGGACATGTATCAAGGATCAAGGTTGTTATAGATGAGGGTGGGGATGTTTTGAGGGAAGGGGGATTAGATAGTAAGTTAATAAACAAATGCACAAAGTACATATAGTTGTTGAATGTGAAAATTTTAATTTATTATTTTATTATATTTTTAAATTAAAAATGATAGAGTGATATCTTATTTTCATGATAATTTAATGTTTTTATATTGTTATGAAAAATGACCGAGGAAATTCTTGTTCTGTCATGTTCAATAGTTGATATCTAAGAATTTTTTGTTTGATAAATTAGGTATTTTCAGACTTAGAATTTCATTTTAAAGAGCTTTAGTTTGGTCCCCTCATTCTTGTCCTTTATTCTTCTTTAGTTTTACTGGGAAAAAAAAGAAATATATAAGAAAAAATGACATAAAATAAGTTTGAATGGTGATCACTTAATTGTTATAATGCATAAGTTAAATACGTATAAAAACTCTATATTTTTGGAAGAAAAAAAATCATTAATGAATTAAAACACATCCTTAATCTCATTAGTTTTATTTTGCAATTACATATTTAAAAGTAATTTGGAAATGATTATATCATGTACCTCTTATTAAAAAAATTACATATATTCATAAATTATAAAGCAGTTTTAATCTTCATTGGATGGCGCAATTTGCACATTGCTTTTAAGTTAATTTCTCTTCCTATAATATTTCCTTTTTTTTCTCCCATGTCAATTTTTTCTTTACCTATACGTTTCCACTCAAAACACTGAATCAATAAACCTAAAGTCAAACCCATTGTGCGATGAGCCAAATTTGTTCCTGGACAAGCCCTTCTTCCCATTCCAAATGAAAGTAGTTTATTTGTTTCACCTTCTTTCTCAAATCTTTCAGGCTTAAAACATATAGGATCAGTCCACAAATTTGGATCTCTATGAATGGCCCATACATTGACCATTAAAATTGTGTTTTGTGGGATATTATATTTTTCAGTTGTAAAATCTTCTGAAGATAAATGAGGCAATAATAGTGGAGCAGCTGGATGTAATCGAAGAGTCTCATAAATAATATTTTGAAGATAAGAAAGTTTTGAAATATCATGTTCATCTACCAATTGATCTTGTCCCATGTGGATGTCTAACTCATCTTTTGCCTTCTTTAATATATTTGGATTATTTAATAAATTGGTCATAGTCCATTCTAAAGTTACAGCTGTTGTGTCAGTTCCTGCAAGAAGCATAACCTACAAACATTCAACAAAATGTAAATATCACTTCAAAATTTAGGAAAATCTAGGTTGAACACTTGTGCTTCCAATTGTGTGTTTGGGTTTATAGGGATTATTACTACTTTGACAAAAAAAATTGTAACTATTCTTACCATAATAAGTCCTTTGATGATTTGATCTGTGTAATATTCAGGTTGTAACTGTTGTTCTTTTAAGAGATAATCTATCATAGTATTAGTGTTCCTCTTTCTAAATCTATGTTCATCAATGAGTCTTTGTAAAAATGAATCTGCTCTCTTACTTATCCTCTTAAGACTCTTTTCCAAACCATCAAAATCAAACCACCTTAAAAACCCTATAAAATCACTAACGTTGGATGCTCCTGCTAGACTCATAAGCTCTTTTATTATCTCTCTAAACAGCTTTGCTTCCTCAACGTCACTCACATCACAATCATCGCCATAATATCGTTTCCCTGACATCATTCTCATGATTGTGTTAAATGTCAATTCTGAAAACATTGGTGTAAGTTCCACCTCTGAAAAATCATGGTATGATACTCTTGCTAGCTTTTGTATAAGTCTCGTAGTCTCGTCTCTTCGTATTTCCAAGAAGGAATTTAAACGGTTAGGTGAGAGTAGCTCAGTTGTTACTATACGGCGGAGATTGCGCCAATGGTCACCATATGATGCTTGTGCTAATGTGGTGTAGTTGTAGTTTATATATTTTCCAAATAAGAAATGAGGTCGATTCGCTAAAACGACATCGTGTTTGGTAAAAAATTCTTGTGTTGTTTTTAACGAAGAAACAACAACGACGAGACGAGAACCTAACCAAAGAGAAAATATTTGGCCATGTTTTTGTGATAAGGTTTGGAAAGTATGGTGGAGGGGTTGTTTGAGTAGAAGAAGGTTTCCAATTATTGGAAGAAACGGTGGGCCCGGTGGAAGGTTCTTGAACCTTATTGTGTGAAACAAGAACTTCAATGTGATGATAAGGAAAAAGAGAGAGGTAAGGGTAAGAAAGAATGCGGCCATTTTTGTTTAGTTTGCTAGGAAGGATTGGGTTTGTTAGGAAGGAATGTGAGTGATGATATATATAATGTCTCTAGTAAAAGTAATAGTGAATTTGATTATGTAAGAACTGACATAATTAATAATATTTTATTGGATGGAAATGTATGATAGATTTTTATACTATTATTCTTCTATTTTTATTTTTATTTTTACTTATTGGGTCTTATATAAAAATAACTAATTTTTTAGCTTTTCTATTTAATTTTTTTGGAATTTTTATCTTCCTTTAGTTTTTCTAGAAGTATATACACATAAATACTTGTGTTTTCAATTTATATATTTGGAAGTATATAAATATATATTCTTGTGGTTTGAATTTATTTATCCAGAAGTATATATATATTAAACTTTAAATATATTAATCAATTTATACACATTTATTAATTTATATATAATTATCTATTTTTTGTAAATTTTGAATAAATTTAAATATATTTTTATTTAATTATATCTATATTGCTACACCGAAATAAGATTTATTTTGAAGCATACAAACTTTAATGTTTTACTGATACTGCGTAAAGTATTATATTTATAAATATTAAAAATAATAGATTTAAAAAAAAATTTAAATATTTTTTGAATATATATATATATATGAGGGATCAAATTATATCCGAAGAGTTACACCATGAGATACACTCGCTCAAAAACGTCAATTTGGATTAATATATTTTAAAAACAACTGTTGGATTGAAACATACCATCATATAGGTCATACTTATAAAGTTTGAAATTAATCTATAATGATTAACTATGTAATTGAACTACATCAAAATTAACGTCATATGAAAGTCCATTTTGACGTTAATCTTTGGATATCTTGATCGTATAGGAAATCATTATGGATTAATCTCAAACTTTAGAGGTATGATCTATATGATGGTATGTTTCAATCCAATAGTTGATTTTAAAAAATATTAATCCGAGATGACGTTTTTGAACGATTGTAACTCATGGTGTAACTTTCAGTGTAACTATATATATATATATATATATATATATATATATATATATATATATATATATATATATATATAGGGACGACTCAAGTGAGAACACTTGTTTACTATAAGAAATCAAAACAATAAATATTAACCATTAAATTTTTATTCTTTGATATTAATGATCCAAATCGGTTTCTCTTTCTATGCTCCACTTTATTTATGATTTACACAATCTTAAAAAACTTAATTCACATTATATTTTAAGAAACAAAATATTTGATTTTTTGTCTTTTAAATATAATAAAAATTGGTTGAAAATAATTTTATAAATGATATCATTTATAAAATTATTTTCAAGAAATTTTCATTTATAAAAGTATTTTCAACCAATTTTCATTTATATATTAATAACTATTATTATATAAAATTAATCATGTTTTTTATTTTATTTAATTATTTAATAAAATATATGAACTGACATATTAATAATATTTTATTGGATGAAAATGTATGAAAGATATTTATACTTTTATTCTTCTATTTTTATTTTTACTTATTGGGTCTTGTATAAAAATAATTAATTATTTAGCTTTTATATTTAATTTTTTTAGAATTTTTATCTTCCTTTAGTTTTTCTAGAAGTATATATATATATATATATATATATATATATATATATATATATATATATATATATATATATATGTGTGTGTGTGTGTGTGTGAGTGAGGAGGGATCAAATTACACCCAAAGAGTTACACTATGAGTTATACTCGTTCTTTTTTAAAATCAACCATTGAATTTAAATATATTATCATATAGATCATACATATAAAGTTTGAGATTAATCTATAATGATTTACTTTACGATCAAGATATCCAAAGATTAACCTAAAAACGGACTTTCATATAACGTTAATTTTGATCTAGTTCAATGACATAGTAAAAAATTATAGATTAATCTCAAACTTTATAGCTATGATATATATGATGGTATGTTTCAATCCAGCGGTTGATTTTAAAAAATATTAATCTGAAGTGATGTTTTTGGTCAAGTTTAACTCATTGTGTAACTCTTCGAGAGTAATTTAATCTCTTCTCATATATATATATATATATATATATATATATATATATGAGAAAAGATCAAATTACACCCGAAGAGTTACACCATGAGTTACACTCGCTCAAAAGCGTCACTTCGAATTAATATTTTTCAAAATCAATTGTTGCATCGAAATATATCATCATTAAAATCATACCTACTTTTATACTTTTATTCTTCTATTTTTATTTTTACTTATTGGGTCTTATATAAAAATAATTAACTTTTAAGCTTTTTTATTTAATTTTTTCAGAATTTTTATCTTCCTTTAGTTTTTCTAGAAGTATATACACATAAATATTTGAGTTTTGAATTTATATATATATATATATATACTTCTAGATAAATAAATTCAAACCACAAGAATGTATATTTATATACTTCCAAATATATAAATTCAAAATACAAGTATTTATGTATATATATATATATATATATATATATATATATATATATATATATATATATATATATATATATATATATATATATATATATATATATATATATATATATATATATATATATATATATATATATATATATATATATATATATATCTTTAGCTTTTCTATTTAATTTTTTGGAATTTTTATCTTCCTTTAGTTTTTCTAGAAATATATACACATAAATATTTGTGTTTCTCATTTCTCATAATAAACAAGTATTCTCACTTGAGTCGTCCCTATATATATATATATATATATATATATATATATATATATATATATGAGGAGGGATCAAATTACACCCGAAAAGTTTCACCATGAGTTACACTCGCTCAAAAACGTCACTTCAGATTAATATTTTTTAAAATCAACTATTGGATTGAAACATACCATCATATAGATCATACCTATAAGTTTGAGATTAATCTATAATGATTTACTATACGATCAAGATATCCAAATATTAACGACAAAATGGACTTTCATATAACGTTAATTTTGATGTACTTCAATCACATAGTAAATCATTATAGATTAATCTCAAACTTTATATATATATGATTATATGTTTCAATCCAACAGTTGATTTTAAAAAACATTAATCCGAAGTGACGTTTTGTAACTTATGGTGTAACTCTGTGTAATTTGATCTCTCCTATATATATATATATATATATATATTTATTTATCAATTTATTTATAATTATCTATTTATAGTAAATTTTGAATAAATTTAAATATATTTTTATTTAATTATAGCTATATTGTTACAACAAAATAAGATATATTTTGAAGCATACTAAATTTAATGTTTCACTTATACTGGGAAGAGTATTATATTTATAAATATTAAAATAATAGATTTTGAAAAAATTTTAAATATTTATTTGAATATATATATATATATATATATATATATATATATATATATATATATATATATATATATATATATATATATATATATATATATATATATATATATATATGTGTGTGTGTGTGTGTGCGACTCAAGTGAGAACACTTGTTTACTATAAGAAATGAGAACAATAAATATTAGCCATTAAATTTTATTTTTTGATATTAATGATCCAAATTGGTTTCTCTTTCTATGCTCCACTTTATTTTAAGAAACAAAATATTTGATTTATTGTCTTTTAAAAATAATAAAAATTGGTTGAAAATAATTTTATAAATGATATCATTTATAAAATTATTTTCAATTGGACTTTTCCCACGCAATTGGACTTTTCCTGCTAGATTCTGAACCATCAGTCCAAAGAAAAGACCTATTAATCGCCTCAATTTTCTTGATCACCTTTTTGGGAGAGGAAAACACTGCATCCAATAGTTCGCAATTGTAAAATTCACACTTTTAATTAATTACACTCGACCTGCATAGGTTAAAAGTTTTGAACTCCAATGTCGAACTCTACCAACAATGTTATTATGAGGGGCATATAGTGTTGGACAAATAATTTTTTGTAAGTCAGTCGTACTCCTAGATATCTAAATGGGAGCGAACCCTCATTGAATCTCGTAATGTCTATAATAATATATTTTGTCTCCTCATCCACACTACCAAAATAGATTTTACATTTACTGGGATTAGCAATCAAACCTGTAGATAAGGAAAATTTCTGAAACGCCTTCATCATAAGAGAAAAGAAAAACAAATCTAGACCATTAATAGTAAATAATAAAAATTTAATGGTTATGATTTATTGTTCTCATTTCTCATAATAACTAAGTGTTCTTGATCAGAATTGGAGACGACCGGAGCAAGCGAAGATCCTTCGAGCAAAGTTGATGATTAGGAAGGGGTGATGTACCTGCAAGATACTCTGATGCTAAAGTAAGCAAGTGTTTAAGTTGAGTATATTGAGTATTAGGGTTTTAGAGTAAGAAAGTGATACCTTGCCCTCAAAGGTGATAACATGATAATGTATCATATATTTGACTTGATATAAATAGATTATGTCTTTATTTTATTTTAATTATGTTGCTTTATGTTGGTATTATGCTGATATTTTAATGTATTTTAGAAATTTAATGTTTACATGGCTTGCTTGAGAAAATGAGTAAAAATGAGAAGAAATGAAGTAAAAATGCATAAAATATAAAGAGAAAAGAAGAAGCCCAAAAGTAGAAGCCCAAGAAGAACTTAAGGCGCGTGGCCCACCACAGAGGTGTGACGGTCGTCACACCCCCTCATAGCAATTGTGCCGATCGGCACGCCCTTCACAGTGGCCCACCGTGCCTCTTTATTACTTGTGACAAATGTCACACTTTTGAAGGAGACTTTTTCTCCTTACTTGTTGCGAACGGCACGGTTTGTTTCCAACATTTTCTCAACAGCTAATTAGTAACATGTCCGGCTAAATATTCTTGAGTCTGGTGTATGAGGATCATTGTTACCGACGGACTCGGTAGAAAATAATAGGTGCGGACTTATGATTAAAATTTTGTTTTAGTTTAAATTTTCAAGTCTAACCTAAATAGCTTTGTCACGAGAGTGAGAGGTTATTTAACACGATTTTGTCACGAGAGTGAGAAATCAATTAAGGTTAGAGCCGCCACTGCGAGAGCGTGGGGATCAAATCGGATAGTAGAAATTAGGCAACAAATTTCAATACAGCGAGAGCGCTTTAGATGCGTTTAGGATATTATTGACTTTCAAAATATATTTCTTAGTTACCGGGCGAGCGAGAGCAAAATCTTGGGATTAGGAAGTATGACTTTAGTCAATAACGCAAGAGCGTGAGGTGGAGTTTTTAAGTCGGTATATCCTACGGAACTAGGTTATAGTCGTAATTAGTAGCCAAATTCTACGAAGTCTTTTAGGAACGCGGAATCCATATTTTGGCTTGTCTTTATCATATTTTCTAAGTTTATTTTATTCAGTTTTAGTTCTTAGCTTCCCCCAAAATCCAATTATTCATTATCATTAGCTTTACAAAGCAACGATAGATTACAGTAGGTTGATATTGGTCTCTTTGGTTCGACAATATTTTATATTACTTTGATATTTCTGTGCACTTGCAGAATTCACCGACCAAGTTTTTGGCTCCATTGCTGGGGACCAACAGTCAATATTGTTAATCTGTATTACACTGTATAGACTAAGGCACTCTTATTTCTATAATTATGTATCAACCAAACTATTTATATAACTCTCATTCTCATCATTTCGAGGAATCACAAGAATCCCATAAATTCGACCTCGAAATACTTTTGGAGAAATTCAATACGTCACCAACTCACTCTAACCAAAATTACCTCTAAAACTATCAATCCCATCATTTTGAGGAGTCGCAAGAATACCAAAGATCTAATCTCGAAATGTCATTGGAGGATTACGATGCGACTCTAACTTATCCTCAACCAAATTTCCTCTACAATCAACACGTCCAATATTTTGAGGAGTCGCAAGAATACCAGAATTCCATTCTCGACAAATTAATAGAGGATATGATTGCGATACTAACTCACTATAGACTAGAAACAATGAAGATGGAGCGCTTTGTGGAGACACAAAATGTGACATTAACTCACTTTGAGGAACTGCAAGAATCCTATAATTTCAACCTCGAAACATCAATGGATGATTTCGATGCGACGTTAACTCACTCTAGGCTAGAATCTACGATGGAGCACTTTGTAGAGTCACAAACTATCCACAATGAAGAGATAAGAAAATAAAGTCTTAACAATAATGAAACCCTTAGGCAGTTGAACGATGAGGTTGAGTCCCTAAGGACTCATAACGAGGCATTAGAGGCCCAAATCTCCATGCTTTTACAAACACCTCTAAGACCCTCCACTGAGGAGAATGTGTATCTTGTAACAACCAGTAGCAAAAAAGAAATTGAAAATCCTAAGGAGAGTGATAATAAGGTTGAAGAAAGTAATAATAAGGTTGAGGAGAGTTTTGGTGAGAAAAGAGTAGAGATTGAGAAAAATCCACCAACATCATCTAAAATGGAGGTTGTAGAAGAGGTAGAGAAGGAAGCACCTATTGTTGTTCCTCCTCCTTATACCCCCATCGATTCCTTTCCCGCAAAGTTTTGTGGAGGCTCAGGTGGACTCCCAATCCAAAATGTATGTGGAGGTATTGAAAAATACTCACACCAATGCACCTTCGTCTGAGGTACTATATAAAAAGAGAAAATTTAAGGACCATGAAACTAGGGAAAACATTACCATTAAGAAGGGAAGGTTAACATTTGAGATGGTGGATGAAATAACTAAGCTCAAACTCGAAAATTTGATACTTAAGATAGTTCCAGAACCACCACCACAAGTCCAAAAGAACGAACCACCCCACATAAGAAAGAAAAGAAAATGTGAGGGATATGTGAAATGGCTTGATAAGTGGCCATGGAAACCAAAGATTATTAAACGCTTGATCAAGGATTCAGTCTCGAGAGAACCACCATGAGTGCTTGTACTCCTGAGCCATCGAGCTATTAACGTCAACCAAAGTGCTGCGTGGAAGGCAACCCACGAGTTTTCAATTTAATGTTTTCCTTTTACTGTTTGAACTTGTATAAAATAAAGATATGGATCGCTTGTCACGTCTCGACCATACCTAGACGAAAAATCTATAGTTGATCATCTAAAAATGAGCTTGTGCCCACGGACATTCTTACGAATGTCGCTGCTGGTGGTGACACCGATGGTGAGTATTGTACTTCCTCCGAAAATGAGCAATATGATGAGCGGCTTCAAGTTTTAGAAAATTCAGATATCTCATAGTATAAGACGTTGGAGTAGAAGTGGTCAACAAAGACATGATCAACAAGGGAAGGATCAGAGCAAAAATTGGTCGTTGTAGCACACAATGTCGTTCATTCAGGTTCTATTTCTCCTTTTTCCACCTTTCATTGAAATATTGAGGACAATGTTTGGTTTAAGTGTGGGGGAGGGATTTTACCGCTTTCATTTATCGTTTTTTAGTTTGATTTATTGCTTTCTAGTTTATTTGATGTTTTTTGGAATTTATCTATTTTAACCATTTGTCGAGTAGTTGCACGTGTTGTCGAGTCTACGTATGTGATTTTCAGTTGCTATTGAATTTCCCCAAAATTTTAAACTTTTAACTTCTAACAAAAAGATTCTTTTTGATGCATGGCGCACACACTCTGAAAGTATATAGGTTGTCACTTTAGGCTGTATTAGAGAGACTTGGGAAAGCTTCGACAAAATTGATACCGTTTTGACACCCTAAACCCCCTAAGTATGTGAACCAATTTGAGTACCTATTATGATGAAACCTTAAGTTTGAGTTTTAAATTAACCCCGAGTAGTTTATATAAGCAGTCGGCACCATCTTAATCATAAACTACGTAGAGAGCCGATGAATATAAGTGAATGGTCGTAAAAATTCAAAAATATCACGCATTAATAAATTCAAAATAGGGAATGCGCTAATTAAGTTAGGTGACCCTCACCCGATCGCTTAATCCAACAGTTGCAGAACCTACAAAAATATGTTATGACAACCCGTTGTAAGTTGGTTCAGAAGTGTCTGATACTGAACTTGGTAGGGCCGACTACGATTTGATCCCCCGCAACTTGCAATTAGGTAAATAAAGGGGTTACCAACTTATGTACCCGAACCTCGTGCTTAAATGACCAGAATCACTAACCGGATACTCTACTATGTGCGTGCAAGGATAAAGGGCTTAATGTGATTGCGCTCGAACGAAAGTGGGTGAAATAAGCAAAAGAAATAGGTTGAGTTATGATAGAATAATTCAGACTGGTTTGCATAGGGTGGGAGTTATTGATCGCGTATTATGATTTCGTGTTATCACGGTATCCTTGGTATTGACGTTTAGTACTCATCGATCTAACATTAGCCTAACATCCATGAATGACTAGGAGCCGTGTCGTGCCTTTGTTTCAAAAACCATGCTTAATCATTTTCTTTTATTGTGTTGGTTAATTGCTTGAGGATAAGCAATGGTTTAAGTCTGGGGGTATTTGATTACACGAAAATGTATCATATATTCGGCTTGATTTACAAAGATTATGTCATTATTTTATTTTAATAATGTTGCTTTATGTTGGTATTATGCTGGTATTTTAATGTATTTCATAAATTTAATGTTTACAAGGCTTGCTTGAGAAAAGGAGTAAAAATGAGAAGAAATGAAGTAAAAATGCATAAAATATAAAGAGAAAAGAAGAAGCCCAAAAGTAGAAGCCCAAGAAGAACTCAAGGTGCATGGCCCACCACAAAGGTGTGACGGTCGTCACACCCCCTCATAGCCATTATGCCGATCGGCACGCTCTTTACCGTGGCCCACCATGCCTCTTCCTTACTTGTGACGAACGTCACACTTTTGAAGGAGACTTTTTCTCCTTACTTGTTGCGAACGACACGTTTTGTTTCCAACATTTTCTCAACAGCTAAATCAAACCACTTCTTCCTATTTTCTCTCAACAAGCAAGTGACCACACCACGTCTTCCTATTTTCTCTCACCGAAATAAGTTATTAGAGGTTTATAAATAGAAGGTAGATAACACATGAAAAATCTCTTCTCTCGTCCATTATTCCAATTTTTCCAGAGTGTTATCCATAGTTATGTCTTAGGCATAAAATTACCATTTGTAAAGTGGTAGTTTCTCACATCGAGGAACTACCACACCATTAGATTTAGGTCTTATCTTTCTTTTAATTTAGTTTTGTACCTGATTGTCAAGCATGTCAGCATGTTATGATTTCAGTTCCAATCATCGTACGCAAAGTTTATTTCAGAATTTCAGCTTTCCTTTTTGAATTATTTATAGGTTTCCTTTTATCGCATTATTTATTGTTATTATTTTTTTTTATCAAATTTAATTTCTATGTCATTTTTTATCGTAAATATAATTATTTATGCGTTTTTAATTAGTAACATGTCCGACTAAATATTCTTGAGTCCGGTGTATGAGAACCGTTGTTATCGACGGACTCGGTAGAAAATAATAGGTGTGAACTTATGATTAAAACTTTGTTTTGGTTTTGATTTCCAAGTCTAATTTAAATACCGGGCGAGCGAGAGAAAAATCTTGGGAATAGGAAGTATGGCTTTAGTTAATAACACAAGGGCGTGAGGCATAGTTTTTAAGTCGGTATATCCTATGGAACTAGGTTATCGTCGTAATTAGTACCCAAATTCTACGAAGTCTTTTAGGAACAAGGAATCCATATTTCGGCCTGTCTTTATCATATTTTCTAAGTTTATTTTATTCGGTTTTAGTTCTTAGTTTCCCCCAAAATCCAATTATATATTAGCCTTAGCTTTACAAAGCAATGATAGATTATAGAAGGTTGACATTGGTTTATGTGGTTCGAAAATCTTTTATATTACTTCGATATTTTTGTGCACTTGCAGAATTCACCGACCAAAAGGTATGAGGGTTTATATAATGATCTTAGGAGGATTCTCATTGGTTGCTATATTTGGGCCTGGATATACGGATCCACGAATATAGCTATCCGAGCAGACTTGGTCAGACCGGGCAATGATGCTCGAAATTAGCTGTTATGCCGAACAAAAGGGACACAACGGGCATAACCCTCAGCGAGACAAGTTGGATGGCTCTTCTCAGCAGTTGTTGAGTCGAGGATGCCGAACGACGCGAGGAACGGGTAGATAGAAGCCCTCATTGGGTCATTGAACATTAGTGGGTCGTTATAGGTCGTGGAGGAGTGACCTGCCTGACATGCGTTTGGGAAGTCCAGAACAGTAGCCCCCCAAGTCGTCGTGTCTGGCCATATGAAACCACCCAGCTGAACATCGACTGATAGGATATATCAATGGAGTCTCCATCGATAGTTTTATATCTCGCGAAAGAGAAAGGAAAACATCGAGTAAACCTGAGAGGGAAGAAATCACGGTCATACAACCGAGAGAACTGGGTAAGGGAAACTGTTACGCGAGGGGAATAGATTAGCACCCCACACGCTTGTAGTACTCTACGACATCCACTTCTATTTTCTAGCTATGGGGTGTGCTATATCTATCTATCACTTAATCGCTACAATGCATGCAAAAGAAAAGGAAAATAAAGAAAACACAGAGAAAAGAAGGAATTATTTACAAAGTTGTGCTTTATCGAGCCCTGTGACAAGATGCCTACATATTCCCTCGTGTAATGGGAAAGTCAGAGCGTTGTAGTTCGACTCACTTATTTTGGTGGGTTTTGTGTTTTTTACTTCTGAAAAAGGTTTTAAACACAAAAGAAAGCGCCTGTAGGAGAAAAAGAGTTTGCATTGGTTGGTTTTTTTTACCTTTAAGAAATGAGTTTTGAACCATTATTTAGTGTTTTAGTTTTCAAAAGAAAAAGAAAGCAAGTTTTATTTTTAATTACATGCAAGGATGCAAAAAGAAACAAGCGAAACAAAAGGGAGACTAACTAGTACTAGCCCTAATGTTGTCATGCACATGTTGGACCTAAGGTTGAGTATGTAACGGAATTTCTACCTATGTTGACATTTAAAGGATGTATATCCTAATGTCTAGGCTCGAGATCTATCCTAACCGAGCGGTCCAAAGGGAAAGTTATCCTATATCCGTCTTGGTTGTAGAACCAATGGATGCAAAGGGATGAAGCAATCAAGTGCTTTGGCAAAAGCACACAAGCAATGCAATGCATACACAAATGTCACAGAAGTGCAGGAAAAGGAGGAAGTCCCATATCCAACGTCGGTAACGAATATACCGGAGTCAAACAGGAACCGACACATCCAATTCCCGTGAAGGGTATCACCGCAGTAAATAATGTGAAGATAAAATGATGTGAGTTCAGCAATAAATGTGAACCCCGGGAAATAGTGGAGAGTCATAATAGGGAACTCTTGCCACTTTTTATAATTGACTTGATAGAGGAAGCAACACGATTCGCGTGTGTTGAGCTGACACACACTAGAACTGTGCGGGGGTCGATTGCGAACCCTTTCCACATGCCCATCATATATACACACACACACACACACACACACTCTAGGTTGCCTAATTACTCTGACCTATGCAAGCACAAATGTAAACACTTACTGAGAATTACCTCCCTATGCACGGTGGAGGAATTTAAACATACCAAACACAATTAGCACACAATTTGCGGAATGCCTAGCTACAAGTCTTTAAACAGCAACTTTGAGCCCAACACTCTTATCCTAATCGTGGAAAATAAAGCAATAAACCCCTACAGTGAACCAGTGAGAAATGCACAGAGGCATTAAATACTACAACCAAACAATAAGAGTAAACTAGTGAGAAATGCACAGAGGCATTAAAGCATATGTAGAATGCACGTTCATACGCATCCGAAACAATAAACCTGCAAAAGATAATGATCCAAACAAAGTAGACAAACTATTACGCGTTCGTACGCAAAACAAATATCAAATTGTGCGTTCGTATACAATTAATACAGAAACACCTGCATGAAAGGAGTAAAACCCAACAAGCAGACAATAGGATGCATGTTCGTACGCAAACAAGGATTAGAATACGCGTTCGTACGTATTCAAATCAAAAACACCTGTAAGAAAGGAGTAAAACCTAACAAGCAGCCAATAGAATGTACACGTATGTGTACAAGTGGGAGAATATGCGTTCGTACGCATTCAAACAGAAGTACCTGCAAGAAATCCACAATAACCAGACAATAGAATATACACGCATGTGCACAAGCGATTGAATGCGCGTTCGTACGCATTTGAACAAAGTCACTTGCAAGAATGGAGTAAAACCAAACAAGCAGACAATAGGATGCGCGTTGGTACGCAACAAAGAACTAGAATGTGCGTCGCTACGCATTCAAACAAAAGTACCTGCAAGAATGGAGTAAAACAAAACAAGCAGACAATTAAATGTACACATATGTGTACAAGCAGTAGAATGTGCATTTGTACACATTCAAATAAACGGGTAACCTGCAAGAAGGTGTCAATCAAAACAATATGCAAATTGTACGCGCCTTCGGGCACATACAAGCATTAGAATGCGCGTTCATATGCATTCAAGATCAGATAACCTGCAAGAAAGGTGTTAATCCAAACAAACAGACAATAGAATGCACACGCATGTGTGCCAGCGCAAAATAAGGATGATAGAAGTCCATATCTCATGTAAAAGAGGTCAAAATATCTTGCACATGAAATAAAGTGTCATAATTAACAAAGCAAGTGCTAGAAATAAAGCACCAAATGCAAAATCGATTGCAAATATGATTGTAAACTAGTATAAGCATGTGAAAAGTGAAATAAAATCACAAAAATCGGCTTGGGAAGACGGTTTTCCGAAATTAGAGCGAAAAAGTCAATTTCTCAGAATGGAATAATAATCGTATGGTTGCTTGCAAAAGCGTTAATGGATTCAAAAACGTAAGCTGTTTTAATTAATTCCGAGTGGAAGTGACATTTTTCGGACCTTAAAGTGATGGGACAACCACTCCGTTTTGGCACATTGGACTTGAAATTTGGTCCCGAAACCTCCAGAAACGGTTCTGAAATGTGCCAAAATGTAGGGAACATGTATCGTTACTTCGGACTTTCAAGGAAAATTGCGTGTCGGTGTACAAAAGTGTTAAAAAATGCTTATGGAACTCAAAATTCATGTTTTAAATTAAACTCTGATTCAAGTTTGTTTGGTTTTGAAATGTGAGATGAATCGGATTTTAATTCACTACATGTAATCAAAAATCCAAAACAAAATGCAACTCAAGCCATGTACAAGTTTGATTGAAAATTGAAATAAAAAATGTGTTAAAAATGCATGTTTATGCATGTTTCATGTACATTTTTATGACATTAAGATAGATGAAATGCAAGTGTATGTGATACCATATGCACATGATATATACTTAATGCAAATCCTATCTAAATGTTATGCAAAAAATGTATCAATTTCCATAAGAATCAAGTATGTAATGTGTGTTAGTGTTGTGAAATCACGTATGTGAAAATGTGAGTGAAAGTGAGGTTTCGACACACATTAATGTCACAAAAATTTAACACCGACACATAAATTCACATTAATTATTCCATATGCAAATGTATGAACATGTAAGGATGCAATTTGTATCCTAAGTATTAGTTTTGGTGCATGTATATGTGTTATGTACAATGCAAATGCACCTAAGAGTCAAAATGCTATGAATGCTACATTTCAACACAAGTAAGAATGCAAATTAAGCCTTAATTCACATGTTCCAATGTAATTTAATCATTATATATGGTCTCTAATGCATGAGCATGTGATAGATGATGCAAAATGCACTAATTAGTAATCTAAATGCAAAGGAAAACATTACACAAGTGTATGTGTGTGTTATGTACAAAATCTTTCACATCGACACACTTTAACGTCACAAAAACGCAATCAAATCAAAGAATTCAACAAAACAAATTCAAGAATTAGAATCCACACGGAAAATGCAATCAATTCGACTATTTAATTTCAATAAAAGCTAAAAGTCAAAAATAGCTTAAAATAAGTGCTTAATTGAATTAATCACTTACTTGAACTTGAAGCTTGATTCAAATTGACGAGGAATTCCTTGTACTCTTCAAATAAAATACCGAATTGAAGTCGAATTGTTGATAATTGAAGAAAATAATCTTGAATCCTTGGAGAATTGGAAGAATAAGAAAGAGGAAAGTCTTGATCCTCTTTGTTGGCATGGGGGTGCAACGTTTTTCCCATTTTTCTGTTTTCTGCTTGTGTAAGTTTCTGTAACCTGTAACCTGCATAATTCTGTATCCTGCATAATTTTGTAGTAGCTTATGTTTCTCTCCTTTTTCCAAATTCCACATAGTAATAGTTTATATCAATAAAATATAATTAGGACTTAAGTTAGCCGATTAAATTTAGAATCCGATGATGTTCCGATTTTCCGATTTCGGTAAATTCGACGACGGAGCAAGTTGCTCCGAATTCAACGAAAATTGACGTGCTAGCTAAGTTCGACGTGTAGAACGTAGTGGTGAGCTTATTTTTCGAAATTATGAGTTTTTTACGAAACGACCCGAAATAGGCCAAATTACGGTTAAATTGAACCGGATTGTGTTTTAGTCAATTTAAGACATGTATGGACAATCCGATTTTGATGTTGATAATTATGATTAATGTCGGTTATTAAGAATGGCTTTCGCGACGATTGTTGGTGTTTTTGACTATTTTTCCGTTTTTGGAATTTGGCGGATTAATCGATAATGATGTTGTGTGAATAAACATAATGTTTGCGATAACGTATTTATTAATGAATACTTGTTGATTATGCGATGCGATGATATGTTTATTTGATGTGAATAAATATGGCGACGTGGACTTTATGTCAATTTTGATGAGCGATGATGATGTGTTGTTGTGTTGTCCTTATTATTGAGTCACATACATTGCATTGGCGACGAGGGCTTTTATGCCAAGCGACGATGAGCTTTATGCCAAGTGTTCCTAAATATGGACAAAGCGACGGGTACCACATGCATAACATAGTTGTGTCTCATGGAGTCGGTTGTGTTTATGTTTGAGTTATTTGACATTGGGTTTTAATTGATGAATGATGTTGAATTGCGATGGTATATGATGTTTTGTGTTGATGCGAGTATAATGATTATGTGATGGAGTTAAAGTGTTAATTTATACACTAAATGCTAATTTAAAGTTATGTAAGCTTTTAATACATGTTGATATACTTTATTTAACTTATATCATTTATAATTCCAAACCTATTTATATATTCTATCATGCTTTTAATTATATGTTTTGGAGTATCTCACCCTTTACTTGTTTCGTCGTTGCCTATATATTGGTAACGTGCAGGTGATCCCCGAGGATGAGGAGGATTAGCTCGAGTCTCTTTATTTTGTGTCGCTCTGCTCTGGTCGTAGTAACACTCGGGATTTGGGCGACGTTATTATTTTGATAGGATAGTTTATGTATACTATCTTATGATATTATAACTTATGTATTGATGATAACATGATGTTATGTATATTTTGTGAACACAACCGCTGCATTGTGAATAGTCATATGTGTATATGATGAATTATGTATGAATCGGTATATCCGACTTTTGATGTTTATGAGGTGCATTATAATGCGAATTGATGAAAATGCGAATATGCGATGCCTCAATTTTGTTAGATGAAATTTTGAAACTCTGCTTTTATTTTTAATTACGAGGGGTAGAATTGGGGTGTTACAAATCCTCTCTTTGAATATCATGCTGACAGTCCTCGAAGTGGACTCCGAATTGATTTTGGTGAGATTGAAGACGTCAAAGAACAATATCACACTTTAGAGAAGAGACTCCGAGCTATGGAAGGAAATGATTTCACCAATATTGATGTTGATGATATGTGCTTAGTTTATGATCTTGTGATGCCAACTAAGTTCAAAACTCCCGAGTTTGAGAAATATAAGAAAAAAACTTGTCCAAAGAGTCATTTGGTCATGTACTTCAGGAAGATGTCTGCTTACACCGGCAACCAGAAGTTGATTATCCATTGCTTTCAAGACAGTTTGAGTGGTGCTTCGCTCAAATGGTATATGGGACTCAAAAAGAAATGTATCCACTGCTTCCAAGATCTTGCTAGTTCTTTCATGAAGCAATACAAATTCAATTTTGACATGGCTCCTGATCGTCGCCAACTGCAGAACATGTCTCAGAATGAAAAGGAATCCTTCAAAGAATATGCACAGCATTGGAGAGAGATAACTTCTCTTGTAGATCCGCCTTTGGTAGAGAAAGAGATTACTGGTTTATTCATGGATACCTTATCCCCTTTCTTTTGGGAGAATATGATTGGTAGTGTATCTTCAAGCTTTACTGATTTGGTTACTATCGGCCAGAGATTGGAAGAAGGAATCAAGAATGGAAAAGTGTCTAAAGTTGCTGAAACTTCTAATGGTGCTAAGAAATCCTTTGGAAACTTCTAGAAGAAGAAAGAAGGTGAAATAGATGATGTCTTGTTTGAAAGAAAAACACCTCGGTGTATGCCTTAATATTCTGATTGACCACAAGTAGTTGTTGTTACTCCTTTTGAGGTTCCTCAACGCTAGGTTGCAGGATAAAACCAAAATTTCAAAAGGACTCAATTTGATCCTATTCTAATGACCTACACTAAATTGTATCTTGCAATGGTGCAGAGGGGTCTGATTACAACTAGGTCTCTCACTCCTCCAAATCCTTTTCCACCTGGATTCAGATCTGACCTTCACTGTGAGTTTCATCAGGGAGCTGCTGGTCATGATTTAGAGAACTGTTTTGTATTGAAGGCCAAGGTGCAAGAATTGGTTAGGGCGAAGGTGCTCACCTTTAAGGATAAAGGTCCCAATATTGTCAACAATCCAATTCCAAAACAAAGTGGCTGAAGACTAAGCCAGAGTATCTCAAGTCACTTCCTAAAGCCAGTGTTTCAGACAGGACAACTCATCCTTGTTGTTGATTAGTCACTAGGCCATATTTCTTTCCAATTTGCATTTTCCTTTTGTTTATGTTAAATTGTTTCTTTCAAATCTTGTTTGTACTTTCATGTTGATTTTAATGAAATGAGCATTGCAATGTTTGGATTCAATTCACTTTCATTTACTACTTTCTTTTCAAAAATATATCTCTTGTTTATTTCTTTATCAAGCTTGTGTTGATGCAAAGATTGGAGGGAGGATGATGATAACGAAATACCCATAACTGTTGTTGGTATTCTTTCAAATAAAACTTTGCTAATGATATACAAGCATTGTTTCAATTCCCAAACACTTGAGAAATAAGGAAGTTAATCCCTCGTCAACCCTTTTGAGCCTAGAAGTTAGAGTTTCTTTCTATACGAAAAAACCCGCAATCTTAACCTAGGGATAGGTAGCTCTCAGTTAATTTGGTTCCGCATTCAGTTACAAGAGATATCATGCAAGACACCTTTCAATAAAGGTCGCGATCAATTTTTCCTTCACACACATCAAAGAAGTGCCGAAGATGTTCCTCAAATCAAAAGTGATGATGATGGTTCCCCATAATCATTAATCCAGGAAGTCACTATCTTTCCAAAACAAACTGAGGCATCCCGTTGACTGTAATCTCAAATGAAGCAGTTCAGGCAAATGCTAGGAATAACAAAAAAACAAAAACAAAAAAAGAGTTGAAAAGGTCCTCAAGCAAAATGTTGCAAGAAGAAGTCACTGCCATCTCAAAAATCTCTCAACTTCTGAGCCATCATAATTCCTATCATCAGTACAACTTCCAAAATCTCTTAGAACCTGAGTGCATAGTCTGAATTAACTGAACGTAGGACTGAAAAACATCACAAAGATTGGGTTGGGTACAAATAAACTTTGAGCCTTTATCCTTTGTTTCTTAAACCGTGAACCAGGACACGTTACAACCCTCAAAAGACCTAATTAAAGCCATGTTTCTTTTGAAAGCATACTACGGAAAGGTTGCGTAACCTAACTTCTAAGATTTTTGCATATCATTTGTCTTGGTATCATACCATTACTCTCTCATTCATTTTAAAAGTATTAACCATTACGTTTTGACCAGTGATTCATTTTTTTTATAGCATCATCCCAAAAATGATTTATGATTTCAAAACTTTTGCATGAACTTTGCATTAAATTTACCATGTTTGAATAAACAATTTTGCTTGCAAACAAGTTTTCCTCATCAAGGAAGTTCAAAAAGTTGAGAAACTTGGTCAGTGATCCTAATCAGGGGCAAGTATCATCCAGATCTTATTGTGAATTAGTTCAAGATTTTTTGCTCAGTGCAAGTTACTCTCAGAATTGGTTAGCCAGAAGATTTTTCAAGACTTCAAACTAGGGCAATTTTTTCCCTCAGTCATTTCAAGAACTAAAGCCATGATCAGTTTATCCCCAAGCAGCTTTGCAATCCTCCAACAATCATTATTTCAATGCAGTTTACAAGTGTGATAGAAGTGTTTGTCAAGACATTTTATTTTCAAGCAAAGTTGGCAATGTTCCATTTGTTGAGGAATCAGAGTTCCATCTTACCTCCATAAAAGAGTCAAGATCAGTTGTCATAAACGGTTGCATTACATGTATAGTTCATTCACATATCATGCATAGAAAAATTTATGTACCATGCATAGCAAGAGTGTTTCATCCTCATTTTCAGTTTCTGAGGTCCTGTTGTTACCAACATCTTACCTTGAGGTCAAGGTCCAACTTACTTGGCACCTACTAAAACAAATACCTGTCTTTTCACTCCAACGCTATTATTGGATGTCCGCCTATGTTTCTTCCCAGTACTATTCTTGGAAGTCTTATTATTCCTAATAGATTTTTCTTGGATATCATTCAGTGCCACTCCTGAAAGTTTATCTTCTCTTTCAGTGCCACTCCTGAAAGTTTATAGTTTCTTTCAGTGTCATTTATGAAAGCTCCTTCCCACTTTATTCAAAGACATTATTGGATATTGTGATCTTTCTCCATCTAAATCCATTATTAAATGTCGAATCCTTTTTCATCGAAAGCCATTATTGGATGTTATGTCCTTCTCACTTTATCCAGAGCCATTATTGGATACTGTGATTTGTCTCCATCTAAAGCCATTATTAGCTGTCGAGTCTTTTTTCATCCAAAGCCATTATTGGATGTTATTTCCTTCTCACTTTATTCAAAGCCATTATTGGATATCGTGATCTTTCTCCATCTAAAGCCATTATTAGATGTCGAGTCTTTTTTCATCCAAATCCATTATTGGATGTTATGTCCTTCTCACTTTATCCAAAGACATTATTGGATATTGTGATTTGTCTCCATCTAAAGCCATTATTAGATGTTGAGTACTTTTTCATCCAAAGCCATTATTGGATGTCATAATCCCCAGTAGAGTTTAATGTCATTCTTGGACATCTTTTGGGCGCGCCTTTATCTCGATTGTAGTTTCCATCTAATTCATTCTTGGATGTACCCACTTGTCTTTCCAGGGTTTTATCCCTCTTTTTTCCAAGTATTACCGGTTACTCTTTGTTACCCCGATGGATATCCAAAAATATCTTGTTGTTCCAAAGGTGTCTTCCCACGTCTTTCTTTCCATAAATCTTTTATTTCAAGTTTCTCCATTCATACCATGAACAAAAAGTGTGCCAAAAAAAATAGTCAATTGCATTCACTCATAGCATTGCATAAAGGGACAAAAATTGACTACTTTGGTATTTAACTATCTCCCACTATGATTGTATGAAGACTGATCATCTCTATACCATCTGGTTAAAGATATTTAAATAGGGGCAGCTATTGTACCCCAATTTTTTCCTATGGATTTCCATTATTTCATTATCACAATATATCAAGATCACAGACAAGAGTTGGTTCTCCCGCTTCTCCTATTCTTAAGTTTGCTCTCAAGGGATTGGATCTTCCCAACTCCAGACGACGGACTCAATAATTAGAAGACTGAAGATGTTATACCAATCTCCTTTAGACAGGAGTAATTGCTTTCTCTGTCATGCTTTTCGTTTTTACGCTTTGAACAATAAACTTTAAGCCTAGCGCCTTGCCCGGGGCACCACGGCTCGTTTGTGAGGGTTGTTATTTGTCATTTGTATATTTTCATTCAATAAATCATTGGACTTTTGCATTCAAATATTGTGCTCTTTATCTTTCTTTTTACTTTATCACCCTTTCAAAAAGCTATGTGTTCTTACACACTGATACGATTCACTCGAATCTAAATCGATAACTACTGCTATTGCTAAATATGACTTAGATAATCTGATCTACCAAGCCGAAGACGAAGGTGAGGAAGATTGTGAAGTGACAGGAGAACTTGCCAGGCTAATACAACAGGAAGAACAGGTCATACAACCACACGAGGAGCCAGTCGAGGTGGTGAATCTAGGTACTGACGAAGACAGAAAGGAAATCAAGATAGGAGTAGGTCTTGAGAGCAACGTCAAAGAGAGATTGGTCCAGATGCTGCGAGACTATATCGAGATTTTTGCTTGGTCCTACGAAGACATGCCAGGTTTAGACATTGGCATTGTGGTACACCGACTACCAACAAAAGAAGGTTTTCTCCCTGTGAAGCAGAAGATTCGTCGTATGCGTCCTAAAATGTCTGAGAAAATCAAAGTCGAAGTTATGAAATAGTTCAATGTCGGTTTCCTAGCCGTTACTTCTTATCCATAGTGGGTTGCAAACGTGGTGCCCGTACCTAAGAAGGATGGTAAAGTACGTATGTGTGTGGACTATCGAGATCTGAACAAAGCAAGTCCGAAAGACGATTTTCCACTTCCTCATATTGATGTCCTGGTTGATAACACCGCTCAGCACGAGGTTTTTAAGATCTATTCACCCCTATAGATTATAGCCTATCGTCTAATAATTTTTATGATGCAAAAATTGAAATCAATTGGTGTACTCATCCATCCAAATCCAGATCATTTGGACATGCTCGAGAAAGTAGTTAAGAAAGTTGTCATGGATGGTGCAAGCACGAAAGATAGTTGTTCTGCCTTGCATTACAATATTGATATTACACCACCTCAACTAGATAACACTCATAGACCATCAAGGATGATAGGCGAGATTCCAGAAATTTGCGATTTTAAATTAAAAAATGAACTAAAGCAAAATATATACTTCATAAGAGTTGTCTTGTGAAATTTTTTAAGGCAGATGACATTCGATCACGTTGGGCCGGTGCCTTCCTATCTTATCACGAGTCTCATAAACACTATTTTTTCTTGGTTGTTGTAAGCTTTGTATTGAGGTTTTATCATTATATGTGCAAATATGTATAGGTTCTCTTGGTAGAGGTTTTATGTATCCTAAATTTCATTACAAGTATTGTAAGCATTGTACATTTGGTTTTGTAAATAATATAAATTTGGTATTTTATGTTATGTTCTGTATAAAATACAAATGATCTAATTATGTCACATAATTTGTAGGTTTTGTATTAAAAATGATACAAATCAGTTAAGATGAGATTTAAAACAAACAATAAATGAAAAAAAATTGGTTATACCTCCTCAGTTATTAACAAAAACTGACGTAAATACAATCCTTTTTCCCTTAGTTATTAACTAAAATCGAGAGGTATATGGTGTGTGCTACATAGTTTTGAAAATAAAAATGTTGTTGTTGTTGGGGATCGAACAAATGACCTTTTCAATTATCTCATCGGTTATTCAGAAATTGAGGGGGTAAGGTAGCATGTTTTCATGCCGCCCTTCTTTACCTCGCTTCTCTAACTGAGGTAAAAATTCTCTTCACGTCCGAGGTAAAATGAGTATATTTGTAGTAGTGTTTCTCTCATATTAATCCTTCTTAAAGTGATTAGTTTTCTAACAATTAAAACATTTTACCTTTAATTTGTCAAATTTCTTTGATTTGGACGTCTCTCTACGTTCACTTCCTCCTCTTGAGACACCCAAGTCTTCAACTTTATCATCGATCATCAAATCTTTTACCTTTGAAAATTATTTGAATTTCACCGTCGTTTGGACTACATCCAAAGTAATAGTATATTCCTTACAATAAATAAGAGCATCCTTAAAGTGCTTAAAGGATCTGGGTAATGACCTCAACAAGAGTAAAGTCTTATCCTCATCATCAATCTTCACCTCAATATTCTTAAGATCATCAATAATCTTGCAAAATTTTGTCAACTGCTCCATTGTGAACTTATTCTCCACCATTCGAATGAATAAAGTTGTTATTTCAGCCACGACCTGTGAGCCAAGGATTTGACGACTTTCCTTAGAACTTTATCCCCGAGGTACAAGATAATGACACTTCTCTTAAGGTAAAATTGCTTGCATCTTCACTTTCCACAATTCAAAATCATTATCTTCGAATTTTTTTGCAATCTCCCATTTAGCTATAGTGCTCAGTTGTAAACAATACCCATTTGCCCCACGGTGGGCGCGGCTTGTTGTGAAATTGATAAGGTTCAATTTACACCAAGAAATTTGATGTGTGGCGACAAAGAATAGTAGCAACAAAATAAATGGCCTTCAACAATAATAATCAATAAGATAGTGAATATTGCATAATAAGATAAAATAAGGCGAGAAACACAAAATGTTTGTTTATCCAGTTCGATCAAATGATCTACATATGGAAAAGAAAGTTCTTTGATTCACTATATTCACGAGATTACAAATGAGTTACAAGAAAATAACCTTTTAAATTCCCAAAACAAACTCCATTTTATACCAAGTGTTTATCAATCTCTCTAACTCTCACTATAAAAATCACACGAACTCAAGATGTTTATAAGTATTCTCCAATTCCCTTAAATAACTCCAAAATAAAATCTCAAAACTCTTGTTTTTCTAAATTTTCCCTGGTAATTTCCTAAATCCTTATTTTTCTCATTTTCACATTGTAAATAACAAAAGTGATACATATTTATAATTGTTAAAATCCAACATATCTGTAACAAAACCTAAAATATAACTCATTAATAAATAAGTCCACGGGCATTCTAAAAAATATGTCAATACCAAAATATGTCATTTTTTATTGAGAAAAAAGAGTATGTATGGACAGTGTGAAATATTAATACACTGTCAACCAATCAGAAATGTGTATCCAATTAAGTCACATTTTCAATTTTAAAAAATAAATATAATATGATAGATTATTATAATTCTATTGAATGATGATATAAAAATAATTTACACAAATAGTTCACTACCTTTATCATTTTTTATTCTCTTTCTCCCTTTTACAATATAGTTCATCCTTTTTGTTTTATAAAACCTCTCCATTCCAATTATTTTATTGGTATAAACAAAACCAAAAAAAAACTTTCAATGGATCATTATTAAATAATTGATGCATATAACTTACATAAAGGCTAAATATATAAATTATTTAATAAATCTAAAAAAAAGAATGATTAGCTATTATTAGTGAAATAGACGAATAGTAGCAGTCACAAATAAAACATGCCCATATGCATGGACTTGACAGTCAAATTTTCAAAACTCAAAAACGTGTGCTGACAACAACGTAAATTACACATATTACCACACGTTTAATTCAAGTCTTTGTTCAACTCAACGTCGTTCAAAACAAACAACACCACATGCTTTGTTCAAACTCCACCAATCTCAACAACCATGGACCTCTCTCTGAACACACCACTCCAATTTGGATCACAAAACCATATTCCACACAATCGCTATCATCATAATCCAATAACCATTTCAATCAAACTCAAGAAATTGAAATTGAGCGCAAAGAAAAAGTCAACGATTGAAGGTATTAGTGACGATTTGAATTCCATAGCTTCTCTTAACCTTGATTTTGCACCTTCTCGTAGACATGTTCGTGAAGCCTTCACTCATGTGCAACACCAACTAGACCATTTCTTATTTAAGGTGATTAATCAAATTATTGCTCAAACTTTTTTATATTTCATATTTCATTTTTGACGATCATGACTTGTATTGTATGTTTCATTCTCTTTCTTTGTTTTTCTTTTATAGACTGCACCTGCTGGAATCAGAACTCAGGAAGTAAGTTTTTTTTTTCTTTTGTCTTTTTCGGGTAACTCTGAAAAAAGATGTGTCCATTATACCGTGTGTTCGTGTCGGTCACCTACACAAAACGTCTGTGATTACTTTTTATTTATTTTTAATTATTACCGATATTGATATGTTTGTGTTAGAGTCGTATTTAGGGCATGTGTTTCATAGCTTTTTGCTTGATATGTTTGAAAAATGATGTCAAGTTATTAATTTTGATTATCAGTGGTATGAAAAAAATTCAAGGGGATTGGAGATTTTCTGCAAAAGTTGGATACCCGAACACGGTGTTCCAATCAAAGGGACTTTGTTTTTCTGTCATGGATATGGCAGTACTTGCACTTTCTTCTTTGAAGGTTTGTCTTTCTATTGTGTTATTGATTTTTTTGTTAACCGAGGTAGAAACATATAAACTATGATGAGTAATCATTATTTGATTTTTTGTTCAGGTATTGCTAGGCGAATCGCTGCTTCTGGATTTGGTGTTTATGCAATGGACTTCGAGGGTTTTGGTTTATCTGAAGGATTACATGGTTATGTACCGAGTTTCGATGATTTGGTTGATGATGTTATAGAATACTCTACAAAAATTAAAGGTTTGGCCGTTAATATTTGCATTCCTAATGTTAGGAATTTCGTTCTCTCTACCAGTGTGATTGAGGTTGCGTTAACGCATTTGATTATGATTTTATTTTAATAAGCGTATTTGTGTTGACAGCAAGACCTGAGGTGAGAGATTTGCCGCGATTTATATTCGGGCAGTCGATGGGTGGAGCAATTGCTCTTAAAGCTCATTTGAAGCAACCTAATGATTGGGATGGAGTCATCCTTGTAGCACCAATGTGTAAGGTATGTCCATTTCTTTGTATTTCATGACAAAGACAGAGACAAAACATCATATACTGACATGTTACTTTTTTTGTTTTGATGCTAAGATTTCAGAAGGCATGATACCATCAACTACAATTTTGAATGTGTTAACTCTTTTGTCTAAAATGATGCCAAAAGCAAAACTATTCCCTTACAAGGATTTAACCGAGCTGATTATCCGAGAACCCGGCAAAAGAAAATTTGTTAGTAACTTTGTCAATCAATTCCTTGTTCTTCAATGCTTACCAAGTAATTGAATAATTATTAGTCAAACTAATTTTGTTATGAATTTCTTCTCTTATAGGCCAGTTACAATGTTGTTTCGTACGATGATAAAACGCGACTAAGAACCGGAATGGAACTCTTGAGTGCAACTCAAGATATTGAGTCACAATTAGAGAAGGTTAGTTTTTGTATTTGCTTGCTTTATGTTACTTGCATAGTTGGATTGCTACTATATTATAGCTATGCTTTTTTTTCCTGTATGCAATCATTTTCATATACAATTTCAGGTTTCAGCTCCATTATTGATTCTTCATGGAGCAGAAGATAAGGTGACAGATCCATTGGTGAGCCAATTTCTTTATGAGAAAGCTTGTAGCAAAGATAAGACTCTAAAGATATATGAAGGAGGTTACCATGGTATTTTGGAAGGTGAACCTGATGAAAGAATTTCTTCTGTTCATAATGATATTATCTCATGGCTTGACTTTAGATGTTCTAGATAATTGAGGTTGATGGAATGTATTTCAAGAGTTTTATTATGGTAGTTAGTTAGTTGAACATATGATTTTTAACTTTCAATTGTATATGTCATGCTCAACCTGCTCTAAGATGAGAATAAAAAGAATAGGAATTAGTCCAAGTGACTTGGTGAGTTTGAAAGTCTATTTCGAGTGGTAGTAAATTTTTGGTTTTGAAAATCGATTATAAAATTAAAATCTCTTTGATAAAAATGAATTGACATAATTTTTTAATCATTTAAAATTAAAAAAAGTTTTAATTTTTTGTTTTTGTTTTTTAATCATTTATCTTTTGATATTTTGCAAAATGAATTAAAAATGCTTGATCTTGTTCTATATCTTGTTCTATATGATGTGCAAGGGCAAGAGTCAAATATATAAGGAAAATATTAAAGTGCATAAAAGAAATTTTTAGACATAAATTTGAGAGTCTTTTATATTCTACGTGTTTGTCATAGTCTTAATTTAATATCATATGACATGACTAACTTGTACACTAAAATTAAATTTATTTTTGAAGTTGTTCAATACCTTTATACTATTTTTTTCAATTCCACAAAAAGATAAAAAAATTTAAAAGATAATGTCAAATATTTAACTCCAAAATCCTTGTCAACTAGTTGTTGGGAGAGTCAAGTAAATAATGTCAAAATTATAAAAACTCAAATGTTAAATATCAAGGAAGCATTGTATGAAGTGTCGGAAATGAATCTTAATTAAGAAATAAGACTCTTTTTAAATAGATAAAATGTTGATCATAATATTAATCTACAACTGTATTTTGATGTTATTGATTAAAATATTATTATTTTAATGTTACTTATAAGGATGATTATTTTATAAGTTATTGATGTTATTTATAATTTAAATTAAAATATTTTTTTTATATTTTTTTATTAAAGATCTATTTTTATCAAACTGTTTGAGACGATTAGGGATGAAAAGAAAACATATATCCGTAGATAAAATTTTGTTACGGTCACGAGTTGATAGTTTGATGGCTATCTATAGATAAAATAAATGAATATTTAATCACCCGTTTTCTTACGGACACAAATATAGATTTAATGGTATCCGTACTCGCGAGTATCCGTATGCGTTAATAATTAGCCAAATTACGTAAATATTGATTTTTTAAATATAAACTTATTATTATTATTATTATTATTATTATTATTTTGTTAGGAATTAAATTATTATTATTTGATAAAAGAAGTAATAAAATAAATTAAAAAATTAAGATAAAGTCTTTTTAATTTATTTTGTAAAACATCTTTTGAATTAAAAATTCTATTATATTATTATTTGATAAAAGAAGTAATAAAATGAATAAGATTTATTTTTGTTAATATTATTATATGTTAAATTGAAGCTATTTTTTTTATCTTTAAGAGAAATTAAAAAATTTAGTCAATTATATTATTTTAATAAATATATTTAAATAATAGTATTCAAGAATATTCGTAAATACTTCTGGGTATGTAAAAAATCCACGGATATTCGTTTGACGGATATCTGCACAAATATGAAGTGAATATGTATATCATATTTATTAAATGAGACAAATAGCGGAGGACTAGTGTTGGAGGGAGTTATTAGGAAGCATTGATATAAAGTTGAGGAATAAACACCTTTGTGAGAGAGACACCACTTATCCACTTAAAACCTTATCAATGCTCCTAGTCTAAACACCTCTAACAAATAATCACTACAAGGAATGTGGTCCCCAGCGACGTGAAGTAGCGACGTGGTTACCACGTGGCATAAAAAAACTAGTTGCGACGTGATAACCACGTCACAATTAAATTTAATAATAAAAAAATCAAGCCAATGCTATAAACAAGGAAGTCAGAGTTATTTTTTAAAAAAAAACATCTGCGACGTGATACACACGTCGCTACCTAAAAGAAAAAAAGAAATAAAATAAAAACTGTAACGCTCTGTTGGAGGGAGATTTAAATTTTTTTGAATTTTTGGTTGTGACGTGATACCCACGTCGCAACGTTTTAGTGGGAAAATAACTCTGCTTTTGACTTGATTGATTATACAGGGTGCAGACTTAGCAATTAATTATTTTCCCGTTGGTAGTGTAGCGACGTGGCTATCACGTGGCAAGGTAGCGACGTAATACTCACGTCGCTACTTGGGATATAAATAGACCAAATTATAACGCATCACCCATTTGCGCTTCTGTGTTGTTTCTTCTTCTTTCTTGCTTCCTTCTTCCTTGCTTCCTGTTTCTTCTTCTCCCTGAAAACTCAAACTAAATTTTCTTCCCCAAATTTTGTTCCTTCTCCACATTTTCTTCAAAGACTCCTTGATTTAGATTACAATATCATATAAGGTAATGATATATTGTGTAATATCATGAGCCTTTGGTTCGAGAAAGAGACCGACTTAGTATCGAAATATCCAAGAAGAGGTGTTCCGTTGCAAAATGCCAATGACGTTACAAGTGCATGAGCATTTTGGACTTACACTTGAAGAAGGGTGTTAAAATAATAATGCATCCACCATTCGAAGCCACAACCTCCTCGACATATGTCAACAAAATATATAGTGTAAGGAACTTCTATAAAACATATTCTAGAAAAAAAACCCTAAATCAACAAAATCTCATAATCAATTAGAAGTTGAATAGAGATAAAAGAGATAAACATTTGGAGAAAAAAATCTATTAGCCAAAAGCAAATCAATTTGAAGCAAAATCAACCTCAACCCTCTCATGTGCTCTTTGTTGGAAGCAGTTAAAGAGCACACAACGAAGTAAAGAAACATACAACAAAATGGAAAATGGTAACATGAAGCAAACGACAATGAATTAATAAAAATGTAAGAGCAACACAAAGAATGAAAGATGAATAAAAAATACAGAAGATGGTTTGATTGAAGATGAAAGAAATATGTTGTGTGATATGAAGAGAAACCATATATTTTTATGGTGTACATTGATTACAAATATGAAAAATGGTATACTAATTAAGTCAGACACTTCAGACTTAATTAGGTGTAACAGTCAATTTAATTAAGTGTAACAATCAATTTATACTTTTATTTTAAAGAAAATATTCCTAAAAATTATTAGAGTGACACATGACACATTAATAACTAAATGCATAAATTAATAGGACTCCTTCCGTCTCATAATAAATGTCCATTTACACTATTTTTTTATCTCAAAATAATTGTCCATTTATAATTCTAATGCATCAATTATTATTATTATTTTTCACTACTATATCCTTATTTATTAACTTTCACTTTATTCAACTTCTCTATCAATTATAATTATAATTAATATGAATATTTTAATAAATTACAAAAATTTTTTCAATAAATTCAACACATATAATATTTTTTAAAAAACCGGCATTGCTCAAATGACATTTATTAAAAAAATTTATTATAAACGCAAAAGGTATAGGAGATATTTCCATTTTTATACATTTAAATAAACTTATTGTTAATTTTTGGTAGCTATCTATATTTTGTCCGTATGGCAAATTGACTATACGGTGAGTAATTCGAAGGAATAAAGTGCAGAGAGAGAAGGAGGACAGGATCAAAAATAAAAAGTGCAGAGAGGAGGCGTTGTTGTTTTGTTCCGTCGGAGTCTCGGTTTGTTGGCAGTGGCATCAAAATCAGTAACATGTCACTTCTCAATCAACTCTTTAACAGAGGCGTTTTCTCCACTCGCTGGTGATTTCTCTCTTTATGGCACTCTTCTCTGCTTGATTTCGCGTTTTCGGATACGGTTTTTTTTGTTTGAAAGCTTTCGATTCTAGGGTTTATGCATCAGGTTTTGTGAATTTACCCGATTGCATGTTTCTCAATTAGGTTTCCGTCACTTTTTGTATGTTTGGTAATTCAATTTCCACAGTGATTTGGATTTAGAATAGTGTATGTAGGTAGTAGATTTTAGAGATTTATTCAAATTTGGTGTTATTGGATCTTACTAATATTGGTTGAATTGAGCTAATTTTGCTAAAGAATTGGGATTCTTAGTAGATAAATTGTTTGCATAATAATCTGTAGTTTGATTTGGGAATAATAAGATCTTTTGTTGTATACTTTGGAAATGAATCATTTACCGATTGTTATTTAGGATATGTGTGGATTGGTGGTATCTGATGGAATGTGATGGAATGGAGTGACAAATAATGTGATTCTAGCGTTTGGATTTGCAAATAATAAATATGGAATGGAATATGATGGATTCCATTGCATCTATTCCATCTAATCCTCCATTTTTTATTCTAGCCGATTTAGGGTGTATGCAATGGATTATAATATTATTAATAAAATATTTAAATAATGGAATGAGATCTATATTCCATTCTGCTTCATTCCGTTATGTTCTATTTTGCTTCGCTTCGTTCTGTTTCATCAATCCAAATATGTGCTTAGGTTCTTTCTTAATGTGTATGTTGTACTAAACTTGTTTTTCATTCTTTTTCCATCTTGGTCTTTGGTAGCAAAACATGTCTGAACCTCGCAATTTCACGCATGAAGCTGTTACAAAACAAGAGAGATATTCAACTGAAACAAATGCGCAAGGAGATAGCTCAATTTTTACAGGCTGGCCAAGAACCAATTGCTAGAATTCGGGTAATTCTTTAAATCTTGGTGAATATGGTTACTACTTTCTGTGTCTTTTTTTACGTGTTGATTGATTTTTAGTGATTTGCATTAATTTAAATAGGTGGAGCATATTATACGAGAACAAAATATATGGGCTGCATATGAAATATTGGAGTTATTCTGTGAATTTGTCCTTGCACGTGTACCTATAATTGAGAACCAGAAGTAAGTTCATGAAGGTCCTTAAATCTTGTTCTATATTGAACACGCAGTGTGTTATTTTCTTGATTTACTTGCATGAAACTTAGCACTCATACAAATCAAATTGTGTTTTTTCTAATATTCACAAATTTCTGTTAGATTGTAGTTATAGATTGGTGAAGTTTTTTGATGCAATTTTGCAAAAATAAGAAACTGAGTGATCACTTTATGTATCTCCAAGCTTCACAATATTTCACAAGTAATTATTCTTTTTTCAATACATTATCAAACAGTAGCAATGGGAAGACTATGTACTCTCTATTTTGGATATTGTTGATGTAGAAAGGGTAGAAGACCAGATCATAGTCCTAAAATTTGCTGCGGAACTAGACACCTTTATTGTTATTAGTGCTTATGCACCTTAGAAATCTAATTTCAGGATGTATCACAAGGAGAATTTTTTTTAGGAGGGATCTAAATGGATACGTTGGGAGCTATCGAGAGATTTGGAGGGCGTGCATCCTAGATTTTTGGTTGGCTTTTGATCTTACTATATAACTAATATTTAGAAAAAGAGATGGGTATCTTATATATATACAAGAGTGGAGTGACATGTTCTCAGATAGATTTCTTTTTTTATTAGGAAATCAATTAGGAAGATTTGCTTGAACAATAAAGTTATACCTGGAGAGAGTTTTATCAACCAAGATAGAGTATTAGTTATGAATGTAAGAGTCAGGAGGAGAGCAAAGAAAAGAAGCCATCAGGGGCTCCACGAATTTAGCGGTGACATTTGAATGGTGGAAAAGAAATGACTTTCTAACACAAAATCTTTGAGGGATTTCAGGCAACTACAAGGAAGTGAAAATGATATGTTAGATAAGATGACACAAGAGACTAGAAAGTAGCAAACAAGACGTTGGGAAAATCAAGAGGTTTTGGACTCAAGGGTAAAGAATCGTAGTGGTGGAACGAAATTGATTAGATGTTCAGAGTTAAGTTAGAGTTAAAACCGAATGTTTTAAAAGTTAGTCTAAGTGTAAAAATATCGAAATTTGGAGAAGTTATAAGAAAGTTAAAAAAGAGACCAAAGGTGGGGTGAGCGAAGCAAAAAATCAAGTTTTTGACGGTTTATGCCAATCCTTAGGAATCAAGGACGGAGAAATATATGTATATAGACTTACTAAGGGAAGAGAAAGAAATACAAAAGACTTGGATCAAGTGCCTAAAGATGAAGACAAAGTTTTGTTTCAATTCAAGAAAATGATGTAAAGGATAAATGGAAGAAATATTTCCACAATTTATTTAACGAAGGATATGAGATATTACAACACTCTAACAAACTATACATTAGAGAAGAGAATCAAAACTATAATTTCGATCTTTAGATTAAAAAACACGAGGCCAAAGAAATGTTGAAAAGGATGAGTAATAGAAAAATAGTTAGGCCAAACAACATTACCTATTGAATTGTGATAAAGTCTTGGAGATATAGGCACTGAGTAGCTCACCAAACATTATAACGAAATTATGTGGTCAAAGCAAATGTTGGATGAATAGAAAAAATACTTTAATCCTGATCTGTAAGAACAAAGGGATATGCAAAGTTGCAACTCATAAGGAAATTAAACTTATAAGTCATACCATTGAAGTTATGAGAAAGAGTGACTAAGAAAAGAGACTCAAGTCATTAATCAATTTAGTTTTATGTCTAGAAGGTTCGTCATGGAAGCAATCTAGTTACTACGACGTGTGATGGAGCTCTATCGAATTAGTCAACATGACTTACACACTTAGTTTCATTGATTTGAAAAATATGCTAGAATGACTAGAGAGATTTTATGTAAAGCCTAGAAAAGAAAAGAGTTAGGATTTTCTATATTAGAGCTATTCATGATATGCATGAGGGGTCTCGACTAGTGTGATGGCACATGATGGAGAGACGAACAATTTTCCTATATCAGTAGGATTGCACCAATGTTCAACCCTAAATCTTTACTTTTTTACTTTAGTTTTGGGTGTATTTGCGACTAGGTTGTTAATCTCAGATAGCGGCGCGTAGCGCCGGACCTCTCAAAATCAAGGTAAATACTTAATATGAAAACATAAATACTAAAAATAGGTTCCAACAACATACATAATGACTTGAGAACTAAAGTTGCATTATACATAAACCAAAAGTTTCAACATACATAAACCAAACATAATGACTCAAATTAGGAATGTACTCAAAATGACTAAACGAAATTCTAAACATAAACAAAATGACTAAATCACATCCACCTCATCTTCGCTTATAAGTTCCACCACATTAATATCATCTTGTTTATCAAATGATTCAATTTCAAACTCTTCTTCTTCCACCTCCAATTTCTCATCTCCATTAGACAATAATGTAGAAAGTCTAGAGTGATGCCTAGTAACTCTTGTTGGTTCATTAGCCCCAACGACATTACCAACAACTTCCGAAGTCAAACCCTCTTCTCCCTAAAAGGCTAAAACCAAATCATCTTCCAACATTCCATTTTCATCCCCATTTTGTTGCAACTATTCATAACGCCCTTGTATTTTTCACACAAGAATCTTTAATGACCTACGCCTCACTTTTAGTTTTTATATTAGTGAAATAAAAGGGAAAAATACAAATTTGGACTTTAAAAAATTCAAAATTAGAGTATTGACCTCATCTTCACAATAGCGTGCGTAAGCGCTAGAACCGCTATTGCGCTATTCCCACTACGCTTCCACAAATAGCGGCCGCTATTTCCGCTATTGCAGATAGCGGTTAGCAGCCCAAAAGCGTCGCGGCGATGTCCTCTACCGCTATGCTATAGCGCTATAGCGCGTTATTGGCAACCTAGATTTGCGAAACACATACAAGAGATAGCACCAAGATGTATGCTTTTGCAAATGATATAGTACTATTTGGAGAGTCAAGGGAGAAATTAAATAAGAGGTTGAAGACTTTGAGACGAGCCTTAGAAACATATGACTTTTTCCCGAGCAGAAGTAAGACGAAGTATATGAAATGTGGTTTAGTAAAAGAAGAAGCGATTCCAAGTTAAAAGTGAAAGTTAGAGATCATATCATACCACGAGTTATCGGTTTAAGTATTCTGGATCCATTGGACAAAATGATGGAGAAATAGAAGGAGATCTAAATCATCAAGTTCAAGCTGAGTAGTTGAAATGAAAGTACCACTCAAATTGAATGACAAATTTTATTGAACAACTGTAAGACCAACGATGTTGCATAAGGCAAAAATGTTGGGTTCTAAAGAACCAACACAAAATAAACTAAGTGTAGCAGAGATGAAGATATTGCGTTGAATGTGTGATAAGACTAGACAAAATAAGATTATAAATGACTATATTAGGGAGTGTTGGGATAACATTTATAGTAGAAAATATGGTGGAAACTAGACTTTTAAGTGATTTGGGCATGTAGAGAAAAGATCTGCAGATTCAGTAGTAAGTAGATCATATAAAGGGTAGTAAAACCGCTAGGGGTAGCATGGTGTCCTATCATTACCTCTTTCTTCAAAATCAACCTTGTCCTCAAGGCTAGCACGGGAGCATTGATTTTTCGCCCATGCTTTGGATTCCCAACTGATGGTTTGTTTATGCCTTTCCCACTTGATAATTTTTCTTGCCCTTATTATATTCCCAACAAACATACTGTGTTCCTTTCCTTCTTTTGTTTAGAGGTTTGATACTACAACTTCACAACTTTTCCCTTCCAATTAAAATGAGTTGTCATTTCTTTTCAATCAAACTTCTTTTCCCTTCCAATCAAAATGAGTTGTCATTTCTTTCCAATCAAACTTCATTTTACCAAGTTTGTGGAACTAATCCACTCCCAAGATCATGTTTACCCCTTGTAATTTTAATATGTAGGCCTCAACTATGGTGTGAAACTGATAGAACCCCTAAGTCTAGTAGTGCTGAGCCCAATATTAATATTGGGGTGGTTCTCACACTTGGAAGGTATATTATAAAAGGAAGAAAAATGGGGGTAAGTAGATATCGGATTTGAGATCCTTTCTATTGAATGTGAGAGGAAGGGGATCATGTTTTCTTGGGTGTTCGAAGAAAACAATGGCTGGTTAAATGGAAAGGTAGGGCCGAAGATGACACGACACGGGATGATGATGAATTGTTGAAGAGTAAGTTTCTGCAAGTTAACATTGAGGGCTAGGCTATTAATGAAGGAGGGGGCAGAGTGATAGAACCCCCCTTAAGTCTAGTAGTGCTGAGCCTAATATTGATATTGGGGTGGTTCCACCTAAGTCCATTATTTGGAAGGTACGGAAGAGAAGTGGGGGTAAGTAATTACAGGACGTGGGATCCTTTCTACCGTGATTCTGTTGTAATAGAAATGGTTATAAGTAAGCGTTAGGTTGGATTGTAATCATTCACACTTAATAATTATATTAAATAAATAGCCAACTTTCTATATCTTTTTCCTGCGTTTCTGCATTTCTATCAGAAACGTTTCTGCATTTCTATCAGAAACCTTTCATATTTGGATGTCATACCTCCCACAGTTCGTCGTAATTACGCCAAATTTAATACTTGTTTCTTCAATTGAAACTTGCAAAGAAGCTGCCATTTGTGGAGTCAAGAAATTGCGACTTGCCCTAGCATCCACCACCATCATTAGTGACATTCCTTTTACAATACTCCCTATATAACGATTTATAAGCAAAAAACACACATTTTTCTTCTTAACAATTATAATTAAAAAACATTAACTTTATTTATTTATTTATGATTTTCACCACAGTATAGTCCGGTTCGGGAGTCAGTTCAGACATAAGTGGTTCCAGCCCCTTCCCAATCGCATATGTGGGGATCGAACCGTGGTCCTCTCTACCAAATTGTCTGAAATAAAGTAAACATTAACTTTATTTTATGAGAAAAAGAGATATGGTCAACCAATCACAATCATGTTAAGTGAGTCACATTTAAAATTTAAAAATATTTTAATTATTTGATAATTTATTGGCATTTTATGGATGACAATATAAAACTAATTTACACTGTCAGTGCATATCTATTACATTCTTATTTTATTTAAGCATTTTATTTTAAAAATGCATCTTTTCCAAGATAAAATAAAATGCAAATTGCATTTAATTTAATTTGCTTTCTCTCCCATATTTTCATAAACAACAATCAATTATTTTTACATCTTTCCATAAAATATATTTTAAAAAAGACAAAAATTTGAATTTTCTTAATAAATGTGAAATATTAACTTTTGCTCATTAATTATTACGGAGGGAGTACCTTCCAGATGTAAGGGATTAGAGAAAGGATTATGAACGTTGCCTTCCTCTTATAATCCAAACAACATGATAGAGTACCTTCCAGATGTAAGGGATTAGAGAAAGGATTACGAACGTTGCCTTCCTCTTATAATCCAAACAACATGATAGAGTTGCATCCCATTCCTTCATCTCATTCTCCCTCGTTGTTAGTACAATCTCGTTGTTTCCCAACATTACTAAGGAAAGTTTTTTGTATACAATCTCGTTGTTTCCCAACATTACTAAGGAAAGTTTCTTGTATGCACATTAATGAAGGGGATGAAATTTCTCTCCACAACGAAAGCAAATACTCTTGGCTTTGCGTACTATCAACACTGAGTAAGAAATGTGCCGAATTCCCTTACTTCAGTAGCCATTTCAACGTTTTGTATCTTTTCTCCCTTGTTGTTTGAAACTTTAGTGAGTGGAGGCAAGCAATGATTGATGATTAATCCAAACAACATCATAGGGTTGCATCCCATTCCTTCATCTCCTTCCCTTACTTCTGTTTCTAATCTTAAAACTCTAGGTGAAGCATTATCTCACCCTGAATGAAGGCAAACAATGATTGGTGAAATGTGTGGTCTTCAAAACAGTGGTACTTGGGAACTGGTTCCTCTACCCCTGGAAAATCTTTAGTAGGTTGTTGTTGGCTTTATGCAGTGAAAGTTGGTCCAAATGGTAAGATTGATCGATTTAAAGCTCGCTTGGTAGACAAAAGATACACTCAGATTTTGGGTTGGATTATAGTGATACCTTTCCGCCTGTAGTCAAGATGACATCTGTTAGACTTCTAGCCATTGCAACCATTCGACATTGGTCTCTTCACCAATTTGACATCAAAAATGCATTTTTACATGGTGCTCTTGAAAGAGGAAGTATATATGGAGCAACTACCTAGGTTTGTTGCTCAGGGGGAGTCATCGAATATGGTTTGTAGGCTACACATGTCTCTTTATGGTCTTAAGCAATCTCCGAGAGCTTGGTTCGGCAGATTCAACACTATAGTACAACAATTTGGTATGGTCCGTTGTGAAGCTGACCATTCTGTCTTTTATCGTGACTCAACCCAAAGGTGTATTTATATTATTGTGTATGTAGATGATATTGTCGTAACTGATAGTGATGAGCAGGGAATACTCCATGTGAAACAACATCTCCCAAATCAATTTCAGACAAAAAATCTTGGTAAACTCCGCTATTTCTTGTGTATTGAGATAACCCAATCTAAAGATGGTTTGGTGACTTTTCAGCGGGAATATGCATGAATATTTTAGAAGAAACATGTTTGTTGAACGCTAAACAAGCTGATACTTCTATGGATCCAAGTGTCAAATTCTACCCAATCAGGGGGGGCCTTTATCAGACTCAGCAAGGTATAGGAGATTAGTTGGAAAGTTGAATTAACTCACAGTCACTCATCTAGACATTTCTTTTGCAGTCAGTGTGGTAAGCCAGTTCTTAATTCCCCTTGTCAGAAACATATAGATGTTGTTATCCGTATTTTGAGATACATCAAATGTGCTCCAGGAAAAGGTTTAGTGTATGAAGATAAAAGACATCCTCAGATAGTTGGATACTCCAATGTTGATTGGGCAGGGTCACCAATTAATAGACGACCCACCTCTAGAGGAAACCTTATATCCTGGAAAAGTAAGAAACAAAATGTAGCTGTAAGATTAAGTATCGAGGCAGAGTATAGGGCCATGGCAATGACAACATGTGAACTCATTTGATTAACAGTTGCTCAAAGAACTTCAAATTGAAGAAACAAGACCAATGACACTTGTCTATGATAATCAAGCTGCATTGCAGATTGCTTCAAATCCAATCTTCCATGAGAGGACCAAACATATTGAGATAGACTGCCACTTTGTCAGAGAGAAGATTGAAACTGACGTCATTGTCACAAGCTTTGTCAACTCTAATGATCAATTGACATATGTGTTTACAAAATCTCTGCGAAGTCCCAGAACTAATTATATATGTGGCAAGCTTTTGCATTTGACTTATATGCTTCATCTTGAAGGGGAGTGTTGATATTTGTAAATATACGGTGTTAAGAATATTTGTATATAGAATAGTCTCACATTGACTATATCATGTAATTTGCTGTAATCTCTATATATAATAAAGTCTCTATAATGCTTTTCAAAACATCCGGTTTATTCAAATGTCTCTTAGCCTCTCGTATTTTAACAAGAACCATAGTTCTGGATAGAACATTACGGCGAATGTTGATCCATATAGCCGATTCTATTTAGTGTGATAAGGTTTGGTTGTTGTTGTTGATGGTTCTATTAATCAAAGATCCACACAATTCTTTTTCCGCATCTCAAGCCATCTTCATGGCCTGAATCTTAGCTCTAGGGTTCAGAGTTCCCACCTTCAATCTTATTTCCTTTTTCAGCCCTCCCACAAAATAACGAAGGTACTGAACTTCAAGTAGACGAACCACTTGTGAAGATACGTATTTGAATTTTGTTATGTACTCCTCAACATCGTCGATCTGTTGCAAATATTTCAATTCTTCGAAAGGATTTTTGCTTTTTCGCCCTTCATAACGCTCTATCGAAGCTTTCTTAAATTTCGATCAAGTGAGACCATCTTCTGTTTTGCGTAGGAGATTGAACCAGTTTATCGTGGCTCCCTCCATGCCAGAGTAGTCTATCTCGGTAGCAGCCCGGAGCGACCGACCCCTAAAGTGGGATAGCGGTATAGACATATATTTAATATAAAATTAAACAAATAACTCAAAACCCATAAAATATTCGTAAATCAAATATTGGAACGATGGAGATGAGGGAGGAGTAGGGGTGTGTATGGTTGGTTATTTTTAAAAACCAAACCATAACCACTTTCAAACCATTTAAATGGTTTGGATTTATAACCAAAACCACATTTTAGTCAAAACTGGTTATAAAACCGGTTATAAATTTGGTTATGGTTATATAACCGGTTATTTTAAAAAAATCCAATTTTTAAATAATAAACTAAGAAAATATATATATTTTTATTTTGAAAATTAAAAAATTTGGATATTGGATAATAACCGGATTATAACCGAATCCAAAAAAATTTAACCGGTCAATAACCATTTAATTATATCCGGATTATATGAATGGATAACCAAACCATTAAATACTAAACCGGTTAATAACCATTCAATTATATCCGGATATTCAAAACAGATTTGAATTTGGTTATGGATTTGGGCCTCACAACGCGGATATTTTGCACACCCCTAAGGAGGAGACAACGACTGAGAGGGAAGAACGAAGTGCATATCAACTCAAATAATTATAGACATATATTTAAGGGAGGAGTATCAACTCAAATTTAATTGAAAAACCTAAAATTACCCATAAACTGTTTTAAATTTATGGGTAATTTTGATTTTTCAGAGGAGAAAAGGATAACAGGCTAGAAACCCCTCCGCTCCACTCCACTATCCTTCTATTTATCTTATAACTGCCACTATAGTGTTTTGTTCCACTAAGGCTCTTCTCATAGTGGTCTGTCTCCGATCTGCTCTGCTATTACTGCTATTGGCAGCTATTGACTACTCTGCTTCATACTTAAGCCTTGCCATTTTCACCTTCACCACCATAATTCACTCCACCAGATCCTCTCCGTCAAGCAATGGCAGCGCAACCTTCTTCACTGCCATTTGAATTCTGAGACAGATTTATCACTTTGTGGTGAATGATGTGCCTCTGCTATAGGATGATTCAACAATTTTGCATAATCTGCCTGCCTGCATGCATTGAATCTTTAATCGACGCCATTCTCATCTCCAACGCGTCTACATGATCTTTCATCTTTGATGGCATTCGTGACTACGATTCACTACTTTCTTCGTTTGAAAATGGCAGGTTGGACAAATGATCGAAACCAGAATTTTCAGGAAACAATTGTATATTATTGAATGGGGAAAATGGTCAGCTCAAAGATCTACAATGGTAGAAAATGAAACAAGAAAATGTAAGCCAGAGTTGTTAAACTCCTAACTAGAACTTGAAGCTCCTAGACCAGAGAATATTCTCCTAACTGTTTTCTAACAAACTTTCTGAATGACTTCACACTACTATCCTCTCTCTTTTATAACAATAAATCTCTTAAAATAAGGGAATATCTTAACTGTCTCAACCTTCTAAATGTTGTACGTGGTTGACTTGGGCCAGAGATTAAGCCATCAAATCTGTTGGGCCATGATGTCCTATCAGAGTTGGATAGAAACATAGTTTTTGATAGAACATTATGGCGTAATTTAATCTATTTAGGCGACCCTATTTATTGGAATAAGACTTGGTTGTTGTATTGTTTTTGAATCTCCGTGAGGGTACAATAGGTGTAAAATTTATGTTTCCGAATGTAATAGTGTAAAATGTAAGGTAACTTGATTTGAATAAAAAGTTTAGGGATGAAAAAACGTAATTTATGTGTACTTGAATATATTGTTTGATTTGCTAAGCGATGGTTTGAACAAAACAAAAGGTTTTTCTCCATGTTTAATTCTTAAAATAGTTATAGGCAGAACAGATTTAGATATGAGGGATGTGGCAGAACTTTAAAACATTATTTTGTTACTCAACAAAACAAACTATGAGATGACTCATTCTACAACACTCTACAACACTTTTACTTAAAAAAGAAAATACTATTTTCATTTTTCATATTTAAAGATTTAATGGTATATTGCATAATATTGAAATAAGTACAGATATTCATAATATTTAGTTCTAAATAAATAACGTACAACATAAAGCTGATTGTAGTAAATTTTGAATTTAAAATTTAAATTATTTTGATATGCCATGTATTGAGCATCAAACAATAGATAATAGAAATAGTTGTCATTTCTACTATAGGTGCTACCCCAAACACACTCTCAATATTGTCATTTTTAATCTTATCCCGCCTAATCTTACCACACATAGAGTTATCAATTTCAGATAGCGGGGCGGAGTGGCTGACCCTAAAAATGACCACTATTTTGACAATTTTTTTGACTAATTATATGAATAATCTATAAAATATATTCTATGTAGGGTAAATCTGGATTTTTGCGTACAAAACAGTTTAAATCTGCTCGGGCAGGGAAGCGCTCTGCTCCTGCTACCCGCTAAGCATCAAATAGCGGCTGCTGTCTCAAACTTAGATTCAAACCGCTCCTCCATAGCGGAGGGTCACCGCTTTGAGCCGCTATCTCGGGATAGCGCCACTATCGGCCACTATAGATAACTCTGACCACACATCCAACTCAACATCCTCATCTCTGCTATACTTTTTAATTCATATTGTGTGTATGTTCCTGTTGGTAAAATTTTATTGCCGTGAAAGGGATTCCGTGATCTCCCATGCATTGATTGGTTTTCAGCACTTTTCACTTACTCTGATTTAGTAAGTATTTACAGTACACCACGCCAAATCATTTTTAGTAGTGCTCACAAGATTTATTTTCAGAACATAATTGAGTTTTCAAAGTCACTTTTTTTGGAACAATTTTAGGGCAAAACTGTTTTTCTAATCAAACTCTACATCATAGGGATTGCCCACCTGAATTGCGAGAAGCCATCGCAAGTATAATTTTTGCTGCTCCTAGATGTTCTGATATACCAGACTTACTGCACATCAAGAACCTGTTTACCACTAAATATGGGAAGGACTTTATCTCTGCAATATCTGAACTTCGTCCTGATTCAGGCGTGAACCGCACAGTGAGTTATCTTTAGATGTGGATTCTTGATGGAAAACAAATCAACCAACAACTATTGACTATACTGGAGTATTAACAATTGAACAATTGCTTACTGTCACCCGTATATCTTTTCTGAAATTATTATTGCAGATAATTGAAAAGCTTTCAGTTAACGCTCCTTCTGGAGAGGTAAAACTCAAGGTCTTGACAGATATTGCAGAAGAATACAATCTAGCATGGGATTCTTCTAAAACTGCAGCAGAGTTTAGGAAAAATCATGAAGATCTCCTGGTAATTTCATCGTTGTACTTTGCTGTTTACTTCATTGTACTTTGCTGCTCGACTTTAGTATATAAGGAATTTCTTCAGTTTTTCTTTATTTTCAATATGATTTTCGCATATTACTTGTAGGGTGGAACAAAACAAGTTGGTGCTGGAGCTGCAGTTTCTCATACTCCTAGCAAAAACAGTTCTAATAACTCGCCAGCTTATAATTCGGAACATTCTATCAAATCTATGAACAATACACAACAATATGAACACGTTGAAGCTTCCATTCCTAACAATAATTCTTGGTTGAACACCAACGAAATTGAGCAGTCACACAAAAATAACAATGTCCAAGTCAATGACACTAAAAGTGAAACTATATTTCAATCCTCGGATATATTAGAGAAGGCTCGGGCCGCTATTGCTTCTGCAAATCGAGCAACTGTGGCTGCTCGTGCTGCGGCTTCACTTGTACAAAGTAACTTTGGATCATTGAAGGTGGAAGGTGAATCTTCATAGTTCTCTAAATCGATTAACTTTGCTTGGTATCTCAAGGTTGGAACATCGTTAAGACCTTAATGCGGCATTTATTGTACATTCTATATTATGGTACATTTTATACATGAATATTATCGTTCATGATGCATTGAAAGATGTTAACGCAAGTGTGTTTGTAAATTTTTATATTGGTATATCGTTTACACAATTTGAGTGCTGCATCTTATTAATCCTGACACAGGATAAACACAACAGAATTTCAATGTGTTCTTGGATTTTTTTATTAAAGCAATAAAAGTGAGCTTTAAGTTCTCCGCCGGTGACAAAAAAAAGAAGAGAAGCACCTCTTAGAGAGCATAGATTGTTCAAGCGAAGGAGAAAGCAACCTTGTAAGTAAGCAATACATTTTTTTGGCATTACTTCTCCCAGGTTAAGTGGTAGAAATATACCTTATGGAAATCTGAAAACACCTTATGAAAATCTTATGGAAATCTAAAAATACCTTATAGAAATCTTAAAATGTCTAATGAATTTAAAAGTATATTTTCGGACGTATCTATTTATATCATATTCATGGATAAATGAATTACACTCCTCTTTTGTTGCTAGAAATTAGTTCGGAGATATACTTCTGTATTCATCCTATATGTATTCAATCTATTTCTGGCTAAGACATCATTTTGATATAATTTAGCTGGAAAATGTATTTCCATATCAATATATGGTTATAGACTTTCTTATTTACCGTATAGTTTGTACATTTTGACTTTTTTTTCTTCGGATAACACAATGTAATGGACCATGTTATTATAATTATACTATTATAATATTTTTTTTATCAATTAAGTCAAACAATGATGTAATAAAAGAAAAATGTTAAAAATTAATCAATCTTAAATTCATAATACAATCAAAATAATAAATTATGAAAGATAATATATCCCTAATATAAATACAATACTATTTTGTACACCAGATCCCCTTGTTTCTTCGCTGCCTCTTACATTGCAATGTCGTCTGTCTCAAAAAGAATTTCATCTACAATGGTCCTTTAAAAAAAATCCCCTCTATCTATATTCTCTTGTGCAAGATCCATAATAAGACGACATGCAGACAACACATCAATAACATATGATTTTCCTTAATTCGCTATTCTAATATCTCTTGACGAGTTGTGTTAGGTTGTTTTCTCCAAACATTCGGTGTCATATAAAGATGTAACATTGTGACATACTAATAGACGTAACTTTATGCACAACTCTACTCAGTAGGAGCTATGATACCTCATGCTTCATTTGATATTAGATAATTAAGAAAATCATCATACATGACATCTACATCTTTGTAGATAGAGGTGATAAAATAATTGAGTTGAAATTTTGGATCCGTCTACCCATCATAACCTGCTCACCACTAGAATTATTGAGTTGAAATTTTGGATCCGTCTACCCATCATAACCTGCTCACCACTAGAATTTGTCCCACGCACCCGCCGTAGTCCACCGCTAACAGACTTGTGGAACATGATCCGTTTTACTACCCATAACTAAATCCATACGATAATATATACTGGTACATATTTATTAAGATCTCCAATTAATGCCCTTAAAAAACACAATCACATCTCCAATCAGAATTTCCATTCTTCCAAGAATTGGTATCAATCAACAAAAAAAAAGAAAGTAGATCTAATACTCATGTTCCAAAGTAAATGCTCATTTATTATAATATTTGAAATTTTAATGGGAATCCAAGTCATTCTTCCAAGAATTAATCATGTGCTAAGATAAGATTAAAAGTTACTTAACAATGTCACTTAATTATAATATTGTTTTTTTACACAATTGTAATATTAAGTTAGAGTTAAAAAAAAACCATTAATAAGATTTTTTGAGGAATTATTATATTTAATATTTTGTTCAGACAAACTATGGAAATTTTAAACTAAATATTCTTTACCATATATCGATGATTCTTCTTAGGAACTTCTCTAACAGAATGTACAATTTTAACTTTAAAACATATTCAAATATTGTAGAATAGAGGAATGATTATTTCCGAAACAAACAATAAAAAAATAAAAACATACATAAATACAACATATTGATAAATTAAATTGCAGATTAAAATATAAATAAATAAATAAATTTTAATTAAATGTAACAAATTGTTCTAGAAAATAGGTGAAAAATATAATTGAAATGTAAAAAAATATATTAATTTATTAAATAAATGAGAAAAAAATAGGATGGTAAGCCTGCACCCGCCAACCAGTCCCTTTGGCGGACGTGCTAGACTTTTAAGCCTAATTTTATTTGGAGGGCTTGTCCGTCCCACCCCCTTTCTTGCAGGCTTAATACAAGGGTGAGACTGATGACTAGTTTTACCACCAATTTCTACAGACTATAGTAAGAGGAGTTGATTTAGAGGAATCTCTTAGAATAAATTGCATATATCTGAACTGACACATGAATCTCTCAGAAAGATGTGGATACATCTGACTATACCATCATCTTCATTGCACAAGCTTTGGTAATATGTGAGTGATCTAATCATCTTCCTCCGATTGTAAGGTGCAAGAGATATGACGTATCATCCAGTGGGATGCACATCTCACCATTTTCTAACCATGATGCACTTAAAGCATCACAATATTGTAGAAAAATAAATTAAAGTCAAAAAGTTTGAATATTTTACACATTTGTTTCAAAGAATAAATACAGATAAATCTCACCTATGTCTCACACATGCTTGGAAACATAGTCCACATATAGAGGCAACAATGATAAGTCAAACATGTCTTTTCCAAAATCCTCAAGAACGACAGTATCAAGAGCAGATGCCTCAACCTAGACTAGTGAGGCGTTCGATGCATCAAGAGGTGACATCTTCCTCCTTCAGGAAGACGAAATCAGAGATGCATGAACCTTAGAAGTTGACGCCTTTGCAAAAATGAATTGGAATCTATCATAGGTTGCTAGGGTAAAGCTCTTTCCCTGCGAACTGATGCACGTTACGACACTCTGTCGAACCTCATTTGTTCTTATTTATCATCTATGTTAACTATAATTAAACTACATAAGCAATACAAAGTAGAAAAAAATAAATCCAAATGAAACACATTGAAAATCAAGCCAAATAATGCAGACAAACAAAATACGGTAATACACTTATGTATTTTTGGAAAATCAAAATTGGAACAAATATGGAAGTACTTTTCTGTATTAACCTACAACTCAGAAAAACACAAATGGCAAAAATGTATGGTAACCAAACATGCTTAAAATGCATTTCTCAACTAAACTATTTATCAAAGATATTCTTCAATTATACTACCTATATATTAATGTGCATTACACAACCCAATACTCAATTTTTACAAATGCACTCATAGAGAAATCAAATGTGAAAAAAATGGGTTAAAAAACATACCAAATTTGAGTTTGGTGTTTAACACTTCGATTGATTGAATGTTGAGAGTAGAAACTTGGAAGTGAGTTGAGAGAATTTGAGATGTTTGGTAATTAATTCTGGTGGTCAATATGAGGGAACATTTTTACATTGGATTCTTTCTTTATGAGCAATATACTATGTGAGACACACACCACATTCTCATCCAAAATTTTAAGGTAATAGGCGTGTGAGTTCTCTCACTTATAAAGTGCTTAATCTCCACTTTTATAACCAATGTGATACTTTTCCACACTTGTTTCTCAATACATCCAACTCACATTTATTTTTATCAACACCATCTTTAAGTGCAAGTCTATCAATAATGCTTCTCTTCAAGCGTAAGATCTTTCATACACATACACATGTGTCCTCATTGACACCTTTTCACCAGTACATGCCTTCTACCCACCACCACATGGGGAGGATTTTAGATACAAGTAAGTCGGTTTCACTCGAACCAAAGACTCATGATACCACTGTTAGGTCATCAATTCGATGGGTCAACATGAGGGAGCATCTTTATATTAGGGTATTTATTTATGAGAAAGACACCTTGTGAGGGACACATCATATACTCACTCAAAACCTTAAGGTAATAGATGTGTGAGTTCTCTCACTTATAAAGTGCTCAATCTCAATTTTTTTAATCAATGTGGAACTTCCCTACACTTGTTTATCAACACTTCCAACTCGCACTTGTTTCTCTCAACATGATAGAGTTTGAGAATTTGAGAGTATAGTGAAAATAAGGAAGGAGTAGGTTTTGATGTGTTTTTTTTTATTAAAAATTTGCCATGAGGTGCATTTTTATAAGTTATACGAAGATGCATTTTCGGATTAATTTTTGACATAAATCAGGGTCTGGCTCACTTACAAATGGATTGTGTGTGAAATGAGATGTGTCCTAAAGTACATTTATGTATTTTAGGGGTAGTTTGAGAGTGTGTTTGGATGAGGTAATTGGATTTATATAAGGAATTCAAAATTATAAGTGATTCAATTGAAATTCATTCATTTTCATAAAATATGAATATCATCTTGCAAATTTTTTTTTTAAAAAATAATAAACAATTTAATATTCACATTATATAGTGTGAAAGAATAATTTTAAATGAATTTCTGGAGTATAAAATTTTCACATATACCTAAAATTTTTGGTATGTCTGCAAATGATATTTTATATCTATGTGATCTAGAGTCGAAAACTTCAACTTCTTCTACGAATTCATGTAGAGATTTTACGCAATTCTTCATCATAAATACCATATGTTTCTTATTGAATTTGTACATTTTTATTTATTTTCTCAAATTTATGAAATCGATAAAGCTTACTAATTTTATATTGTGATTGACAGATTTTTAAATCCAAAACTAAAGTTTTTGAATTGGCATAGTCTATTGGTAAAAACGTGGTATTATTGTTGTTACAGTTTATTCTGGTTCTACTTTATGGAATGCGAGGGAGGAAAGATAAAGTAATTATGGATTGTGAGAGAGGGAGAAATATTACAAAATAAAAATGCATCTAGAAACACCTCTGATGACATTTATACTATGAAGGTTAAATTTTTGTTTAGGATAAGATCTGTTTCTAGTGGTATAGGTTGAAAAGTGGTTGTTAAATGCGGGATGCACAATCATAAACTAGACAAGGATTTGGAAGGGCATGAAATATTGGGACGTCTAAAAGATCATGAAAGAAAGTTTATGAATGACATGACGAAGTACAATATGGCTCCAAGGAAAATACCGATTAAGAATTATTATAAAGCTCCAAGGTTATTATTATGCTTGTTTATGTTTCGATAACAATTTGAAACATGTTATTATGTTTATGATTTTTAGGGTGAAGTCTGCTCATTGAAGACAAAAACATTCTGACTTCAAGTCGTGATGATTTTGCCGAATTTTGGATGCTATGAACACCATGTTGAAGTTGCAGCTAGCTTCCATTAGAGTGTCATTTCAAAATATTATCGTCAACATTGAGCATCAGTATAACACCCCATTCTATGCTAAGTTGCACAGTTTTATCTCAAGACAAGATATACAACTCATTGAGAAGGAACTAGAAAGTGTAAAACTTATCGGTTCAAGCCAGGAGAGGTGAGGCTATTTCATTAGAACAACACATGAGTTACCTTGTGCGTGTCAGGTTGTCGGTTTCCAAATTTTAGGCGACCTTATTCCTTTGGAATCAAGTAATATATTATGAATAAAATTGCACATTACAGAACACGAGGTAAGTCATGATGAGAGTAAATGGTATTTAGAAGAAGAATTTGAAGAGTTGAAGAGATATTTCAGTACTTTGGATATTGTGGGTCAGCAGGTGTTGAAGAAAAAAGTTTGTGATCTAACATATCCATCTACAAATTAAATGTATCCACCCGATGAAGTACAAGCCAAAGAGGGGAAACAAGAAGAGTAAAAAGGATGAGGAAATTGATGTAAATCGTTATCCTAGTTAATGGGAATATGTTGTGGCTTCACGGGGGAGTCATTCTACAAAGAGATCATGCATAAAATCAATTGGAAGTCAATTATCAATGATGCTAATTAATATGCAACCTTCTACCAAATCTTCAAGATATGAGTACTTGTCATAATTTTCTGCTTTATTTCATCCATACATTGATGATATTATTGATGTTGAGAATGATGGAAACTGTAATTTTTGTTGTATTTCATTTTTATTAGGATGGGAGGAAGATTTACAATCTTTGGTTCGAACGCAGTTAGATTCTCAAGTCCATCAACACACTCAGTTAAATTGACATTCTCCACTTAAATAAATGATACAAATGGACTATTCATATTTGGGTTTTTCTCCATATAAGAAGGGAGCCCAAGCCCAACACATTGTACACAATTGAAAGTGGTGTGATTTCTCTTGTAGGTTGTGAAATCAAAGGTAACATGTCTTTGTGTTTATGTTAGATAGTTAAGAGGCTTTTATTGGATCAAGTGTAACATTTCTAACATAGTAAAATCTCTCAAATAGTGTGAGGGGACTAGATGTATCCTTGTTTGGAAAGGGGGACTATTATACATCTTGGTGTCATTTACTTTCAACATTTATTTTTCAGTAGTTTACCCTTTGCATCAATTATGAAAAATAAAATCATCGTCTCTAAAAATAATCTTAAACTGAGAAAAATATGATAATACTGCATTATATAATTTACCCACCCTCTTAGATTACATTTAATACTTACACATGCTATGGCAGACAGTGTCATTGGCATGTTGTCGATATGCCAACATATTGTGGCTAATGGGAGAGCAAGCATGGAGAGAGAATAGTTTGAGGTTTGAAATGCAAACCTATAAGTTTCTAAAAGAATTTTTATGCAGAGAGGCATGGTGCATTTTTGTTATGAGTACTATGGTAATACACAAAGCTTAATTGTAACTTTTACCTTAATAATGAGATCAATTCTCTAAAGTCTAATGTTATCTGGATAATTTCTTGTGATCCAAGTATTGTTACCATAACTATCTTTGAACATAAAACTTTTTCTCCTTCTTTTATAATGCACTTTGATCTTGATAAATATACTTGTCTTCATCAAAACACAAACTAAGGTTGGAGAAGCTTGTCTTCACAACCCGCTCCACTTCCAATATTCCTCGATGAGTTGGCTTACGTTGATCTCCTTCTACATTTGGTGTTAATTAAGGATGTGACACTCTAGAAACCCATTGGATGTATTTGTATACATCACTCCATGGTTGAGAAGATGAAACACTATGTACATCCTCTAGTATCAGATGATTATAATACTCCACAGATATCTCATCAACATTTCTGTGGAGTATTGTGGAAGGAGCAACGACAGTGGGGGATCTAGGAATACCCTGTAAATATCCAAAATGTATTATAACTTTTTCAAGTATATGTGGATACATCATATGGCCCATTATCCAACCATTTAGATTATAAGGCTATCTCATCAAAGTGGTGTGTCTCACGATGATCGTCGTACAATATGAAGGCTATATCATCTGTTGCGATGTGGTCAAGATAAACTCAAAACAACTTGAGCGCTTGACATATTCTAACTGGGATGATGGAGAAAGCATGTGGAAAAACCTAGTCGTAGTTATCCACATATGCCAAGTCGGAAAGGCATGAAAAGTGCTATAGGATCCATTCCTAAAAATAGTTTAAATGAAATATTAGTAATGGTCTAACACAAATGTTATAAAATATTAGTAACAGTAAATATGCAAATATATTACCACTAATAACATGTTGCTTGCTGTAATATTTCTAGTATTCCATAAACAAGCTTCACCTAACTTGGACTAGAGGTAAAGCAAACAAGAGGCCACCCAGTTGTACTCATGAATTATCTCCAAGTTAATGAAATATCTCAGATAGATGTCATCGATATAGTATTCACTTTTGCCCGTAAATATGAATGTGTCAACCAAATACATTAGGAATGACCTTAATGCATATACTCTATGATACACAACTCGTGCATCATCACCATTACCACGTCTAGGTTGTATATGTACAACTTCTCCAAAAATCCAAATTTGGCACGACATCTTCTAGAGACTTTTATCTCCCATTGAGCATCATCTGGGTTAGCTTTCCAAATATAGCACCATCATGTCCAGTGCACCAGGCCTAATGATTATGGAGTAATTTAATAATCTTCTTGTGATTTGAAGATGTATGGGGGATGGTACATCATCAAGTGTGATTGACATATCACCAATCAAAAGATAAAATGATGACATCTCAGAGTTCTATCTCTCTACGAAAGAGAAAAAAAACATGGTTAATAAAACTATACCTTGTCCTACATAAATCTTGCAATACATATAACTACTTGATATCTTGAAACCACTGTTCATCAGGTTGTGATGCATTCACAATATCCCTACCGTGGTTGATACATTTTAACGTCTCACATTGTTGTAAAAAATACTCCACTATCATAAAGTTGAAATGTTATAACACATATGTCTAAAGGAAAATGTTCTGGACCGCCCGAACACCCGTCGGACAGGTCACTTCCTCACAACTGATAACGAGCCACCAAGAGTTGGGAGCGTACTGGGGGATTTATCTGCCCGTTTGCTCGACGTCTGTCGAGAGAATCCGATCAACTTATCTCGCCGAGGACCATGCCCGTCAAGATCCTCCTTGGTTGACTCAACGACTAGTTCTGGGGACCAGCGCTCGGTTTGACCAAGTAATCTCGGATTAGATATATCCATGGATCTATGTATCCAGGCCCAAATATAGCAACTAATAGGAATCATACTAAGAGCATTATATAAACCCTCATATCCTTGAGGGCAAGGTAACACATTCTTACTCTCAAAACCCTAATATTCACTATTCTCACTTTAAATGTTTTCTTACTTTAGCATCGGAGTTCCTTGCAGGTACACCACCCCCTCCTCATCTTCAAACACCAATAGAAGGACCTCTGTTCGCTCTAGCTGTCTTCAATTCAGATCAATTGTCCATATCAGTGGCACCATCTGTGGGAATTAATCACAAGATAACCATAAGATCAAAGATATTTCAAAACTTCCAACAAGATGGCTGAGAACAACTATAAATTCCCTTCCGGCAAGACCGTCCTCTCCCCTGTACGAAAGACAAACATAATTAACACCCTTCCTCACCTCGAGGACTTTGCAGACGACAAGGACGGTAAGACTTCCTCCCCTGATTTCGACGATGCTAACGACCAAGATTCCATCTTGGATAACCAGAAATCCAGGAACCAAACTGACGACATTGTCACCACTCACCCCTCGGCATCATTGGCGACCAATACATACCCAAATCTAGTTGCAATCCTATCTGCCCTGAGTCCTACCAACAACCTTCTCCTCCAATAAGGTCAGCACGTCGAGGCCCTAGAAAAGAACCGTCCCCAGTCTCCACCTCAGAGACCAAAGACAGTCACTTCCTGCAGCCCCTCGCCGAGAAGACTTGCTCGAAATCAAGCTCGCCCCGGCCAATCTTTTCCCAAAAAGAGGGGACATACCCCTCCAAGGAAAAATCAAGGATCTCCTTCACACAAGAAGACGAGGAACGAATCACATCGCTCTCGCGATCGTTCCCTGTTTCCTAAACCAAGACGAGAAAGGGACCTCTGTCCCCATCGCGGAAGAAACAACCGTTCTACCTCCCCCTCTCCCGATCAAAGCGATGAGGATGAGCACCATGGTCCCCTGTGTCGGGATATCATGGACATCCCTATTCCCTCCGGCTTGGAAAAACCCTAGGCTCGTGCAATACGATGGTACCACCGACCTAGAATAGCACATAGAGAACATCGACACCCTACTCGATTATCGAGGAGTCTGAGGAGCCATCAAGTGCCGTCTATTCCCTACGACCATGAGAAAAGGGGCCATGGCTTGGTACAAAATCCTACCCGACGGGTCGGTCACCTCTTGGAAGCACCTAGGAAGATTATTCCACAGACACTTCACTGCATCCCGACGACACTACTGTACCCGAATTTTTGTCCCTAAGATTCACTCATACATCATACCATTGCATTACACAAAGATCAAATGGTATCTCTCTCTCTTTCTCTCTCTCTCTATCTCTCTTGTCTTTGGGTTTTCCCTTAGGAGATCACCAAGCACCTTTGAATGTGTGTGTGTTAATTCATACTTGGCTAATCATGGTGTGTATATCATTTATCTTCTAGATGTTATGATGTAGGTGAATGGTGCACAAGTTTCTTACTCAAGGAGTCAATAGGTTCATGTGTTTATTTCCATGCCCTCTGTCCTCAATTCTTAAAGATTTTTGAAAGCATTGTCTCCCATTGAATAATTCTCTTGCATCAACCATGGTCTCTCACTTTGAGTATATGCTTCATGTTTGAAAGAGATCAACAAATTTGAAGAATTCTCCATGCTATGGCCATCTATCTTGAAATTAGGGTTTTGGACTTATGAGGACCATATCTTGGTGTTGGTATGAAGTTTGTGGATGATTTCAAAGCCATTTGATTCTTAAAAGGACTTATAATATAAATATGCTTTAATCCAAGAAGTTTAATTGGTGAGAAGATTGTTTTGGAGGTCTATGATTTCCCACTCTCTAGATTGATGCTTCATCTCTCTTGTATGACTTCAAAGGATCATAACTTGGTCATCCCTTGTCGGCTTGATATCATTCTTCTTCCACAATGAACCTAAGGATGTCTAATACAACTTATTTCAATTGGTAAGAGGAGAAAATGCTTGGAAATTTTCCTATGAAGTTAAAAGATTACAAGTCCTTGATGAATTTCTCAATTGTTGGTCAATCAACTTCAAGAGATCATATCTTGATCATCACTTATCACCTTGAGGTCATTCTTTTTGAAAAGCAATCTTGAAGATGTGAACTTTTATCTCCATGCAATTTTTTAAGATTGAAAGTGTTTGGAAGTTGCTTGAAAAAGTTAAAAGATTATAGGTCATTTCACAAATTTCCCTCAACTTCACAAGGCCATAACTTTCTCAATTTTTGGAGTTTTTGGTTGGTCCTTTTTGAAAAATGCTCTTTGAGAGATCTAATTCATTTCATCTTTTAATGGCAAGAGCAAATTTTGAGTGGAAGGTTATTGTTGAAAAGAAAAGATTATAGGTCATTTTTAGAAAGTTGGCATGCTTGACCAAGGTCTGGCCTGAAAAATCAGTGTTTTTTCACAAATCTTAAAGGTCACACCTCTTAGCTCAAGCATCCATTGGAATTGACTTCTTTTGCATTGTGTTCTACTCCTTGAATACTTCATTTGGCTCAAAGAAAATTGGAAAACGCATGAGGGAATTTGATTTGGCCTCAGCTCAAAGTTTGTGTCAAAATCTGTTTTAAGCACACCACCAGTTTGCGCATTTTGCGCTACTACACATTTTTAAGCCAAATTAAGCCTTGATTTCGTAATTAATTGTCATTAGAAACTTCCCAGGATTAATTAGCACATCAAAACGCAAGGAATTCTTGAGTTTTGATGCACATAAGGTCACACTTTCTTCACAAACATCGGTGTGCATGATTTCCACTCAAATGCCATCATTCACCCTTCATTTTGATTCCATTTGCTTCTCCTATAAATAAGAGACACATTCCACTCATTTCCTCAAGTTTGGATAGCCAGATAATCGATGCCAAACTCTCTCCAAACATCACATTTTTGCAACTTCGAATTCGTGTTTAGACCACTTCCAGTTTGAAACTAACCCTTGATTCTTCATTGAACCTCACAGAAGCTAACAGAACAAGAATCATGCCTTGAAGCTCCTTGAATCGTGCTATCCAAGTCCAGTTTCAGAGCTCTGAAAGTGAACTTCGTTCAGGTAGGAATCTCCATCAAATCTCTTCAAACGAATGCCTAATTTGTTCTCCTCATCTCCCTGATCCTTGTGATCTTCACCATTTTTGTTTTCATCAAGTATTGACTGAGAATTTCATCAAAATCATATTCGCTATTATTTGAGTTTTTTTTTCAAATTTCTCTTCACTCAGTTTAAATAAATTTTTCGCGAGCATATGGTTGAGATCGTCTTGGAGAGACGAATCCAAGGATACCACTCATGTGCATTGATTTTACAATTTGAGAATCACGTATGAAGGATGGCTGGAGGTTGAAGACGACCTACGTGTCTGTCTTCAACCAATGAGGGCTTGACATGTAATTTTTTCAAATTAAATCCGGTGTGTGGTCTGTATCATGCACGCGTCTCTAGAGCCATTGGATCTGATTATTTTTATTAGTCAGCATCGATCCAACGTGTGACATTTTTCCTTTTATTTTTATTTTTATTTTTTTATTTAATTTTAATTTTCTGATCCAGTGTGAAAACTAAGGAGGATCATATCAAGCACAGCGCGCCATGTCCATTGGATATGATTACTAACACGTTTTGACTATGATCAAATGGTCCACATTTTTTTGACTTTTATCTTATTTTCTGATTTTATATTTTAAATGTTTTAAACTTCAGAAAATCATATAAAATTCATTTTTGTCTAAAATATTATGCAAAAATTCACAAAAATATTTTGAAATATTATCTTTCTAATTTTTATTTTTTTCAAAATTTTACTTTCAAATTTGATATTTTTTATGATTTTTCTCTTTTATTTGATGTTTTTAATTGTTTTAAAATACTTTTTGACATTTTAAAATTATGAAAAAATTGTGGAAGGATCCAATGGTCATTTGACAAATATTGGTGACCTCATTTTATTTTTATTTCTGACTTTTCTCTTTTTTTCCATTTTTGCTTCATTTCACCTTTTATTTTATTGTTTAAAAATATTTTCTGACTTTAAAAAGTTCTGAAAAAATTTGTCAACACTTGTTGACCTCTGTTTGACTTTTTGTAATTTTCTTGGAATTTTATTTTAATGAAAAAATACTATTTATGTATTTCGTCAATAAAATCCAATTAATTGACCTAATTTCATATTATATTTTTTCCATCATTTAAATTATTTTTAATTCCTTTTTATTTTGCTGATTTTTGAATTCATTCGGAGTCACAAATTTCCTCAACATCAATGGAATTTGGGTGTTGATAGGTCTCTTGACCAAATCTACCAAGAGAGTTTATTGATTTTGATGAAGTTAGACCGAATAAATTCATCTGATGCAAAATAAAATTGGAATTGATTTCTTCTTCTCCATCTTATTTTTTCTTTTGTTCTGATTCGGAGAAAGTGATAAATTGGTGGCATGAACTTTAATGTTCAAACATAAGCTTCAAAAGATGACTTGAGTTTTGATCTTTGTTCAACACCTGTGGCGTTTGTCGTGTGGTCGCGTTGATTTTTTAATCAAGCTTCTGACAAGTTTCCACTAACCTTGTCCATTTGAAATTCTCAATCATCTTTGATCAAGTGATGTAATAATTACAAAGACGGTGATATACTTGATAAAAAGAAATTAAAACTTGTCGTGTGGTCGCGTTGATTCTATCAAGCTTCTGGCAAGTCTTTCTGCGCAAGTTTCAAGATGCTCACATTGCTAACGACTAATTACTAACAATTAGATGATATACTTGACAAGTTTCAAGATGGTCATCTTGCTAACCTTTATTAATTGCTTTTTATTTTCCGCTCTTTACTTTCTGCTTTTACTTTCATGCTCTTTATTTTTAGCATTTACCTTTCATGCCATTTTTTTCTTTTCTCACTTGATTATTTATTTTCTATGTCATTTTTCCTTTGCTCACTTGAGCATTTTATTTTTTTGTCATTTTGAATTTTCTCACTTGAGCTTTGTTTTTCTTTTCCAAAATGCCTAATAATTCAACTTAAACATAAAAAACTTTTAATTGGACTTGGTTACTATCCTGATGCTCGAAGATTGATCTTTGGACTTAGGATTAGGACCCCTACCTCAGCTTGAAGATTTCTATGCCCTTGATGTTACTTTATCTTGCTTGATTATTATCTTTGTACGCAGGTTATTCCATTATACTCGACTAAGAGTGGATTCCCTCCAAATACAACTGTTACTCTGCCCGTTTTTCTTGAGACAAGAGAGTTCATCCGAGGCATTGACTTATCTGTAGCTTTATTTTTTGTCTGGTTATTTGTTGTTTACGTGCTAATCCAAATGATGAGATATGGTATTGGCTCTTGATGTCAAGTACTAGTTTTCTCACCCCGTTGAATCTTTCTTTACCCTTACCTTTTACTTTATGCACTTAGGTTAGCCTCTTCATCTACTGCCCATTCTTTAATTTTCAAAATCTTTCCTCTTTTTCAAAGGATTCTTGTTTTCAAAACTCGAACCGCTTTCATAAAAAACTTGGACTTAGGTCCATGGATTTTCAAACTTCTTTTCTTAATAAACTTTCAATTCACTTAATAATACTTTGGTTCTTCTTTTCATAAGACTAAAAAACACCTAACCTCATTCAAATTTTTTGAGCCCCTTTGTGGATTTTCTAATAAACATTTTCTTAAAATCAACCAACACAAAATTTTAATCTTTTTTATCCGAACTACTAGGTTTTGATTTCAATATTGCACATTGTTGGTATGTAGGCCTGAAACTCATTGAAAATTCTATCAAACCAAAAACTATAAAAATAAATCTTTTCACCCCCACCATCCATTTTGTACATATACTCATTTTTTAGCACAAATATACAAATTTTCAAAAAGGTTCCTGGGGAATACCCTAGATGCTTTGGGTGCCTAACACCTTCCCTTTATATAACTAACCCCGGTCCCAGATCTCTGATCTTTTTGTTAAGATTTTATTTGCTCTTTTTCCTAGCGCTTTGGATAAAATAAAAGTGCGGTGGCGAATCTTTTGTTATTTTTTAAGTTAAGTCAATTCAATGGCTTACACTCGCATTTTTTGCCGCTACAAGAAGAATCTCTATGAGCTTACATCGAGAGGTTTAATTCAGAAGCCGTTCAAGTCTCGACAACGGACAACATGAAAAAATATCTTCTCGAAAGCAAATTGTGCCCTCGCAGAGATTTGGCGAAGGCCGTAGGCATTGAAACTCCATCAACACTGGATGCTTTCCTCCTGAAAGCCCAGACATACATCCAGTATGAAGAAAAGGAGGGCGCTAACTTTGCTCGCGATACCCTACATGGAGAGAATGTCAAGGGTTCAAAGAGCAAAGACACCTCGACATCTCATCAAGGGGGAGAGAGAAGATGGGAGGAAAAACCCTTTGACTCTAGAGAACACTGTTATACTCTAATTTTTGACCTAATATACTATCTCATATCATCTACATATGCATTATTGCATCACTGACAAATTTCAGAACAAGTTAGCTTGTGTGTGCTCCTTGAGCCAAATTAGGGTTTTGAATCAAAGCTTTTATCTGTTCAAGATATGATCAATTAGGGTTTGAGTATTCACTCACCACTAATGATTTATCTTCATCAATCATCAACATTTGATCTTCAAATTTCAATCATTTCCTCAAGATCTATCTTGAATAAGCCAAATTAGGGTTTTGATCGAGGATGGTGTATCATTGACTTTTTGCTCAATGAATGACCTAATTGCTTGGAGCATGATCTCAAAATCACCAATGAAATATCTTTACCTAATTTCTTGATTCAAAACATCTCTAAAACCATGATTGATCATCAGAGAAATTCTGAATCATCTAACAAAAAGTCAACTGTCTAGATCAGTCAAACTTTGACTTTTTGGTCAACTTTTAAAATTCAATTTTTTCAATCATCAAAGCATTTCAAATTATCCATCTTGATCATCAAAAATAAAAAATGTGTGAAAAAGTCAAAACTCGATTTTTCTAAACACTTCAAAATATTCAAGTGTTTTTATCACTTTTTTCATTATTTCATGGCCATTTTTCACCTAGATCCATTTTGCTTCAAGAAAAACTTTCAACATGAAAGTTGTAGATTTTGTTCCAAGCTTTCCAAAATGTCCAAGAACATGAAATAATATTTTGTGGAGCTATGGATTTAAAATTAGAACGTATAGGTCCATAATCATGAATTATAGGTCATTTTTCACTAAGTTTTCAAGTGATGTTGTCAAAAAATCATCTCTTTCTCTTCTAGAAGCCTTCTCATCACCAAGGGATAAGTTTTAATTCAAAAAATATCTTGAGCTAATGGTTGAGAGAAGGATAGAAACATTTGAGTTTTTTAACCATGGTTTAAGAAGTTAACCATATGCATTAAATGGAAAGATTCCTTTCTTATTTCGTAAGCTCCAAGTTGCAAAGTCACCAATCTTATCTTTGCCTTGCTTGCCTTTCTTAGCCTATAAATAGAGGTCTTTACTCATTTGAAAATCACACCAAAACAACCATTAGCTTGTTTTCTCTTTCTTTTCTTAAGTTGCAAGTTTCAAAGTTCTAAAATGTGAGAATTGCAAATCTCTAAACCTTGCTAGTTCTGATCAATCTCAAGCTTCAAACACTCTCCAAATACCATTAGGAAGTTGTTAGAATCATAAATTCATCACAAAAACTAGACAAACTCATAATCATGTTCAAACCTCCATAAGTGCATAACTTGAGCCTTAAACCTCTATCTCTCAATCCTCTCGTGCATCTTCCAATTTTTCACTTCAAACACCATCCATAGATCACACATGAGTTGTCCAAACACTCATCCCTGACCTGTAACATCAGAATCACCAAAATCAAAGTTCACTCCAAGCAATTATAGTTGGACTCGGGCAGGCTATCCCAAGTGTTTTCAAATCATTCCAAGCATCCAAACACATTCCATAATCATCACTGAAGCTGTCCAGATCAAGAAACAACTTCTGGAAGCACTCCTTCGAGGATTTCGATTTCAACTTGAAGAGGTAAGTTGCTAAACTTTGAATTTTATGATTTCTGAATTCCAGTTCAAAAATTGCTATGCTATTGTATTTCTGCATGTGTAAGGATCATAAACCCTCAATCAATTTCTTGATTTAATGCACATACACGATTTCACAATCATTTTCAGAATTTGGGTTCTTCGTGTTCATGTAAAAATTAATCACCTTACACTTAAAATAAATGAAACTAATTGTTATCAGCGTGTTCCTGGTGAAAATGCGAGCAAGTTTGATGTTTACATCATTCAATTTCATTGAGAAATGAAGGAGATACGAATTGGAAGGATTAAGGAAGAAGATAAAGTTCTTCGCGCGTTTCTGATTTTTTCAAAAATTCAAATTCTTGTTTTATCTTATATTTAACGGTTGTTGTTTTATAATCGGATGAAACAGCCACCCCAGTGGCAGCACACACACTCTTAAGTCATTTCCTTGCCTTTGGTCCAAGGTTCAAATCCCCCTGAGACCTTTTTTTCTTTTCACTTTTCTTCCAAATTTCAACTATTTTCAAACCATTTTCCAAACTTATTTTCAAATATAATCAAATCAAACCTTGTTTTAACAAGACACGCGTGTGGCCCAGTGGTTAACCTTTTGAAAACTTCCAACCAAAGGTCCTGAGTTCAACACTCATCAAGACCAAAGCTTATTTTTTAACACTTGTTTTTTTAAGTTTTTTTTTACAAACTTCAACATTTTCAAAAAACAATCAAAACTTCTAATTTTGAGACGATTTTTTGCACATTTTTTCATTTAATATACCTATTTTATGATTATGTCAAAAAAATCCAAAAATATTTTCTTTTGATATATTTTTTATTAGGTTTAAAATAGACGTTTTTAAGTATTTTAAAGTACTTTCAAAAATATTTTCTTCTTGATTTTTCAACCTAATTTTTTTCAAAACCTCTTGTGAATAATTTTCACTTTTAAAACCTTTTCAAAACTTTCAAAAATGTTTTAATTAACTTACACACCTCTTTTCCATAATCGATTCGATTAAATCTTTGAAAATACAAACCGAACTAGGTTTTTTTCTCAAAAATATTTCGAACTCAAAATCAAATTGATCATATGCCTCCCTTACGGTGTAAGTCCCAACCCTCCTATGTACATATTTAGTTTCCTTGTACATATTCACCTCTTTGTGTACATATTCAATTCCTTGTACATATTCAACTTTTTACAAATATTCAAGTATAAACTAGTATCGTTCACTAGTTTTATTCCACTTATTTATACACCAATTCCACAGGTATTAAGAGGAGCATTATTCTCGGTGAAACTTCTCTTATTCCAATGGCCTCCCTTAAGGTGAAAGTCCCATTACCTTGTATGTATCCAAGTATACTAGCTTATCCGCTTGTTTTAAACACTTGTTTATATATTTTCTTTCACACTCCTTTGTATATATCCAAGTACACTAGCTTTAATTGCTTATTTTTAAACACTTGTTTATATATTTCCTTCATAAACTCCTATGAATGCACACACACACACACACACACACTTTGTCATATATATATACTTGTTCATATACTTATTCATGTTTATTTATATCATTATAGCTAGTATAACAAATAGGTTTTCCATAGCCTCCTCTTGGGCTTCGTACAAAATAATTCCCTCGTTGAGTTAGCCTCCTCTTAGGCTTCGTACAAAATAACTACCCCGTTGAGTTAGCCTCCTCTTGGGCTTCATACAAAAGAACTCCCTCATTGAGTTTAGCCTTCTCTTGGGCCTCATACAAGAAAGAGATCTGGAAATCTCTAACATCCTCCTATTGGGCTTCCAATACAAAGAATCACCTTCGCTAGAACCCTAAGAGTATGGTTTCCCGGTGAAATCACTCTTAAAGCAAAACCAGCCATACCCTATAGCCTCATATTGGGCTTCATACAAGGACCCTCGATGTCCTTCGGATAAACTCCTCTTGGGATCACAATACAAGGACCCTCGATGTCCCTCGGATAACCTTCTATTGCGCTTACAATACAAGGACCCACATGCTTCTTAAAAGCATCGCCTAATCAATAACAAAATATTTCTCCTAAGAGATAAGACATGAATCATCTCTATGGAAGAAGTACCTCATCTATAGCATCACATACAAATCAAACATTTTTCAAACCAAACATTTTTCAAAAGGAACACTTTTTCAAACAAAACATCTTTCTTGACTGTAAGTGTCAACGCTTGTACACTCAAGCAAAATGCCCAATGCTTACAATGAAATATTCAAACATCTTTCTTAACTTGTAAGTGGTAACGCTTGTACACTCAAGCAAAATACCCAATACTTACAATGAAAGATTTAAACAATCAAATTTTAAAAAATGTATGTGATGAAATAGATTAGATACATTTTTCATTAAGATGACATTTGTCGTTGTCTCTTTAAATTTTTGCTTCCACTAGTGCATAAGTGGGAACTATAATTGCTCTGACTTTCTCAACCTCCTTTTGAGAATACGTAGGCACAAGGTCTCACCCTTGGCGAGCATACTTCTTTCTCCCTCAAACCAAACAAACCTTAGTTTCTCTTAGATCCGAGCTACAAGTGCTCCGATTCCCTCTAGGCAATATGTATGTAGAAGATCCCAATGATCTTTGAGAGCATAATCATAATAAATAATCTTAGGTTTCAGCCTAACCTACCCCTCTTAAATTCCAAAGGTGAAACTTTCACAAAATAACATAGCAAATAAAAAACGCACAAAAGGTTCCTATAGAATACTATAGATATATAAGGTGCTAATACCTTCCCTTTATATAACCAAGACTCTTACCCAGGTCACTCCCACATGCATTGATTTAGCTCACACTAATCGCATTGCATATCAATTTTAGGGTATTTCAGCTTCCCATTTTCCTTTCCTTTCTTGTTTGGAAACAATAAAGCTTGGTGCTCGCAACATCTTTTAAACAAAAAAAAAATCAAAGAGTAAATCATTTTGAGTCGGAGATTCGAATTTTGATTTGATTCCCTCGTTCTTCACTTTTTACCTCGAACAACCACAAGGGGCCGGTCAGCTGATTCAACAACTATACCCCCACCACATCTCAGGAATGAATTCTAACTGATTGTGGAAGCTCCGAGTTCAAACAAGGTGGGGTACGTTTCCCCCAACAGACCCTGACAAAACCAGGAACTGATAAAAGCAAATATTACAAATTTCATAGAAGTCATGGGCACGTGACAGATGACTGCATCCACATGAAGGGTAAAATTGAGATCCTAATCAGAGACGTGCATCTCAAGCAATACAAAAAGAAATAGACTGCAAAAGAGGAAGCTCCCTCGTCTAGCAAGGTCGAGGAAGAAACCTACTGAAGAGTCTTTCATGCCCATTGTTCGCGTTAAAAGGTGACGCGCCTGAGGATGCGAACGTGAGTTCGGATCTTCCGGTACGTAACGGTTTAAATCTTTTGATTTGTTTATAAAGATGCCGCGAGCATCAAGCTTTATTATTTTCAACACAAGAAAGATGATTTAATGATTATGAAAAAGGGGAAAGCTGAAACACCCTCAATTGATATTGGTATGCGTAACGACTAGCGCAAACTAGACATAACGCATTGGGGAGATTCTGAGTAAGGGGGATTGTTATATGAAGAGAATAGATGGAACACCCTAAATATATGTAGTTATCTACAGCTTTATATATGAATATGTTTGATATGTTTGTGTGTTTTAATTGCTATTTCTATGATTGGGAAAGTTTCTCCTTTGGGATTTTAAAAACGATGATTATGTGGGATTCTAGTGTTTATTATTATTGTGCTCGCAAAGATCTGTGGATCTTCTACATATATCTAGTGGGAATCGAGCATTTGTAGCTCGGATCTGAGGTTAGGGTTTGTTTGGTGCGAGAGAAAGAAATTTGCTCGGCAGAATGAGACCTTGTGCCTCTCTCAAATGTTGAGAAAGTCGAGCAATCGTAGTTCCCACTTATGCTAGTGGAAAGCAACGGGATGTTAGTAAGAGACAGACAAATGTCATCTTAATGAAAAATGTATCTAATCTATTTCATCACATACATTTTTGAAAAAGTTTGATTGATTAAAATCTTTCATCGTAAGTATTAGGTGTTTTGCTTGAGTGTACAAGCGTTACCACTTACATGTTTAAGGAAGATGTTTGAAAAAGATGATTGAATCTTTTAACTGTAAGTATTGGGTGTTTTGCTTGAGTGTACAAGCGTTACCACTTACAATTAAGAGATGTTTTTGTTTGAAAATAGTTTGAAAAGAGTTTGAAAAGTTTTGAAAAGTTTTGATTGTATGTGATGTGATAGATGAGATACTTCTTCCATAGAGATGATAGATATCTAAATCTCAAGGAGAAATTGTTTGGATTAAAGGGATGCTTTTAAGAAGCCCATGGGTCCTTGTATTGTTAGCCCAAGAGGAGGCATTCCGAGGGTCATCGATGGTCCTTGTATGAAGCTCAAGAGGAAGCTATAGGGTATGGCTGGCTTTGGCTTGAAAGGGATTTCACCGAGAAACCATCCTTTTCTGAATAAGAGCAATTTCACCGGGAAATTATACTCTCTGGGGAATTTGAAAGTGATTTCACCGGGAAACCATCCTTTCGGGTTCTATCTTAGCGGGTGATTCTTTGTATTGGCCCAATAGGAGGCTGTTAAGACTTCCTATCTCTTTCATTGTATGATGCCGAGAAGGCTAAACTCAATGAGGAGTTCTGAGCGAAGCCCAAGAGGAGGCGACTCAACGGAGTGTTGTCTTATATGAAGCCTAAGCGAGGCTAACTCTGAGGAGAGTTTCTTTGTCGAAGCCAAGAAAGGCTAAACTCTTTGGAGATAAAAGATCTTGTATGAAGCCCAGCGAGGCTAACCCTTGGTGATGGATTGTCTTGTATGAAGCGCGAGGCTAAACTCAACTGGGATGAGTTATCTTGTATGAAGCCAGCGGAGGCTAAACTCAGGAACCTATTGATTAGTCTAATTTGTTATGTTATTATTAGACAGTTGTATAAGCAGTGTGTGTGTGTGTGTGATATGTATTCACGAGGAGTTTATGAAGGAAATATAAACAATGCATGATGTTTATTTACAGTTTATGAAATATAAACAAGTGTTTGTGAGCGAACGTTAAAACAAGCGTAACTTGATTATTCACAAGTTTGTATTGTGTACAAGGAAATGAATATGTACAGACGAGTTTTATGTAGAGAAAAATGGATGTACATAGGAGGGTTGGGACTTACATAAAGGAGGCCCATTGATTTGAAAGCGATTACGAGAATAATGCTCCTTTCAATGTCAATGGTATTCGATGTAAAATGTACGGATGAAAGCGGAAATAATTGATCGAAGTTTATCTGTAAAAGGTATCTGTATTATGTACAGATAAAAAGTTTGATATGTACAAGGAAAAGATTGTGTATGTACATAAAGAATGTTTGGTTGGTGTATACACAAGTGAAGTGAAAACAAACGATTGAAGTTTGTCTGTACTTGAGTATGAAAAGAAGTATCTGTATTATGTACAGATAAAAATTTGTATGTGTTTGGAAAGTTTTTGATATGTACAAAGAAATATTATGTACATAAAAGAATGTTATGGGACTTACACGTGATGGAGGCCATTGGTCAAAAATTTAAACGGAAGAAACCTTTCTTTAGAACCAATGGATTCAGCGTATAGACAAACGAATAAAAACAAACGAAAGAAATTTGTTTACGTTTGAATATTAACAATGATAATTTGAGTATGTACAAGTAAAACTAAATATGTACATAAAGGATTGGGACTTACACCATAAGGGTGGCCCATGATCGATCGAGAAATTCGAGAGAAGACGAAATCGTTTTATCGTTTTAAATCGGATCGATCATGGTAAAAAGATGCAAGTTTGATGAAATGTTTGAAAAATGATTTGAAAATATTTTGAAAATGTGAGGTTCATTTATGAGAAGTTTTGAAAAAAAATCGGAAGTCGAAAACTTGAAAAATTCACCTTTTAAGGAGGTTTGAAAAGTGTTCAGAACGTCGTTTTCGGCTCGATTAAAATTTAATCAGATGAAAGTTTTTTTTTTGAAAATTTTTGCATTATCACAAAATAGATGTATTTATTGACAAGTTTTTAAAAAATCATCTCAAAATGAGAAGTTTTGATTGGTCAAAAAAATTGTGAAAGTTTGATAAAAAACATGAAAAAAATGGAAGTTTTTGTAAAAAGAATGGTCTTGGTGGGTTTTGAACCCATGACCATGAGGTGGGACGCGTGGCAAGAAATACTTAAAGGCAAGCCAGGAACCACTAGACCAAACGTGCATCTGTGTTGAGTGGATTAAAACACGCGTAGACATAATATTGGATAATTTGAAAATTTAAAAACGAAGAACACCAAGAACACGCGCGCAGTTCTGGGTTTGTGTTTTGATTTCCAGATTCTTCAACTCATGCTATAATCCTTATTTCTCAACCAAATTGAATGAAATAAAAACCAAACTTGATCGGTTTTTCATCACGAACATGGAGATGCTTGTTAATTTCATTTATATTAAGCCCAGAATGATTTAGGTTTTGAAAAACGCGAAGAACCCTAATCTGAAAATCTCAAATTAAATGATGTATGTTGGATGATTGTTTGATTTTATTGAGGGTTAAGGATCGCTATGAGTGCAGAAAGAGAATGGCCAAGAGTTTTTGTCAAAAGAATCAAGGAATCATGAGAACCAAGTTCGTGTTCATACCTGGAAAAATGAGAATCGAAAACGATGATGGAGTGTTTCCAGTTGCTGTTTCTTGATCACTTAAGCACCAGTGGCCTCTAGGGATGATGTATGAGTGTTTAGAACTTCATGAGCATGCTTGGATTACTCTACTCAAGTCCACCTGCACGAGCTTGAAAACAAAACTGGAAAATGATGTAAATCGTGTTACAGTTAGATGTTCTTGTTTTGGATCAAGTCTATGAGGTATAGGGAAGGTGTATGGATGATTACAACATCAATTGATCAAGCCTAGCTTCAGTTTCAAATTCCATGGCAGTTTTGGAAGCTTATGTGCATAGCAAGTGATTTCTGATTTTTAGCTTTGATCAAGTTGTTTTTAAGCTTGGAACAAGTTTAATTATGATCATGAAACATGTTAGACACCAAAGATCCACCTGATTTTATCTGAATTTCAAAAAGGCACTAATTCCTACTTTGCACTAAATTACTTGATTTTGAAGAAAGTATAGTGAAAGCATGTTTTTGCATTTGCTTTGGTGTTCATTTAGGCTTGAAATGTCATCCTTTTATAGGCAACAAGTTCTGAAATGTTAGGCAAAGAAGGACAAGCTTTTGGTGATTCAAAGATAACTTAGAGGGCAAGAATGACAATTTACCAAAAAAGGAAACTTCCTTTTTTCACCATGTGCCCAATTTTTACAATTTGATCCAATCCTCTCAATTATCACCTCTCATTGATATTTATCAGTTCATCTATCCACTTGGCAAGGTTAGAAAGCTTCTAGATGAAGAAACACAAAAATGACCTATAATTTGATGTTTTGATCTTTGAAAATCAAGTTTCATGGAGCCTTATGTTTCAATTTCAAAAGTATAGCCAGACTCCATGGATTTGAGAGTTCTTGGACATTTTGGAAAGATCTTTCCACAAGCTACAACTTTCATGTTTTGAGTTTTTTCCAATTCAAATTGGAACTAGGTGAAAAAATGGCTTGAAGTTTGGAAAAAATGAGAAATTTCAACACTTAGAAAAATTTCTAAGTATGAAAACTTTTGACTTTTTGTTGACTTTTTCAAATTCTTTGATTTTTTATGATCATGATGGATCATTTGAAGTATTTTGATGATGGAAAAAGTTTTGTTTTGAAAAATTTGACCAAAAGTCAAAGTTTGACTTTTCTATGCAGATGAAATTTCATCAAATATTTCTGAAAACGACTGATGAATTCTGTGAACCTCTGTGATGTTTTGAATCCAGAAATTAGGTCAAGATGTTGTATCTAAGATATAATGACCAATATCTATCCAAAAAGTCATTTCTTGTTCAAAAAGTCAGAGAATGCTCATGCCCGATCAAAACCCTAATTGGTCGATCCTCGATTGATTAGTGATGAAAATGGATATCTGAGGATTGAAGGCTGATGATTTGATCAAGATAAATCAAATGGAGTGAGAAAATCTCAAACCCTAATTGGTTAGCTCTTGAATCAGATGAAAATCTGATGAAACCCTAATTTTGACCTGTGAGTGTTATACCCGATTAATGCTGTGAAACCCTAATTTCCGACACTATTTCCTAGCACATACCATCATAATTCAGACAGACCAGCTCATCAAGCAACTTCTAGGTCGCCCCAATATGGCCAAACGAATGCTCAAATGGTCCTTGGAGCTATCCGAGTTCGATATCAGATACAAAAGCAAAAAGGCCCTCAAATCCCATGTTCTGGCTGATTTCGTGGCAAAAATAAACTTCCCCACATCCCACGAAGGGGTCGACAAATAGACGATATTCGTTGACGGTGCCTCCAGCTCGACTAGTAGAGGAGCAGGCATAATTCTGGAAAATGGAGAAGGAATCATCGTAGATGTATCCCTCCCCCTCTCTTTCTCCACTTCCAACAACCAAGCAAAGTACGAAGCCTTCCTCGCCGGTCTCAATCTTGCCAAAGATATAAGAGCCAAATAAGTCAAAATCCTCACGGACTCACAACTTGTAGCCTCCCAGATTCAAGGAGAATACTAGGTGAAGAATATTGGGCCCTCGTACAAGATAACTTGAAGAAGTTCATCTCGGTCGACGTACAACATATTCCCTGAGAACACAATACTCGAGCGGATGTTCTATCGAAACTAGTCAGCACAAAAACGAAGGGGGGAAATAAGTCAGTGATCTAGGAAATACTCCCTCGACCAAGCATCGAGAGAAAACGCCTCAGCCACAATGTGCTCGTTACCAAAGAGAGAACCTCCTGGATGTCACTCGTCTAGAAATACCTTACAAGTGGAATCTTGCCTGACGATCCCAAAGAATTGAGCATCATCAGACAAAGGGCATGTTCATATGTCATCCTCGAAGATAAACTCTACAGAAGGGGATTCTCCATCCCTCTCCTCAAATACGTAGAAGAAGCCAGAGTGTCGTATATATTGAAAGAGATACATAAAGGCATCAGTGTCCAACACCTAGGAGGCAAATTGCTCGCCAGGAAAGCCCTCATGGCAGGTTACTATTGGCCGACCATGCAACTCGACACCAAGGAGCACGTGAAGAAATACGATAAATGCCAATGGCACAGATATATGCACTTATCCCCTCCGAGCAAACTTAAATCCCTCTCGTCCCCTTGGCCATTCTCTTGGTGGGGGCTAGATATCCTCGATCCATTCGTCATAGGGGCCTATCAAAATGAATACTTGATAGTAGCGCCGCTTAATTCACCAAAGGGATAGAGGCTGAAGCATTAGCTAAGATCACCGCTCAAAACATCTTAGGCTTCTATAAGATAAACATACTCGCCCAATTCGGCATACCACATGTTATAGTCACCGCTCGACAAGGAGATGAACGATCAGTCCTTAAGAGAGGAACTCGACCTAGTCGAGGAGATAAGGATGAGGCTGCCTTGAGAGAAGCCACACTCAAATAGAGGATAACCATCCACTATGACGCCAAAGTCATCCCTCGCGAATTCAAAGTCGGAATCTTAGTCCTTAAACGAAACCTTAGAAGCTCCACCGAGGGAAAAATCGCAGCAAATTGGGAAGGTCCCTACGATGTTTACGCCAAAACAGGAACAGGGGCCTACGACTTAGAAAATCTTTAAGGGGAACAACTTGCTCGATCATGGAACACCGAAAAAGTTAAACAATATTATAGTTAAGGCACACACCATCGACACATCTTGAGAAACTATTCGAACATCATTAGATTGTCATTCGGCACATACCCTGGTACCAGCGATGCACAATATCATGACACCAAAAGGATACTCGCCCTATTTATTCAACAAGCCAGATCCTCGCCTCGAGACGGGGACTCAAATGAGCCCCGTTGTTTATGTACCTCACCCGAAAGAACACCCAGCTCGCGATGGGACGTTCATGCCCCAAAAAATACAAAATAATCCAACAGAAGGAGAATTCACTCGGTCGATAGAATCGGGTCTTCTCCATGGGTCACTTGTAGGGGAGTCTCATCCAAAATCATATCATCAAGAAACGTAGGCCTCCTTATCACGCCTTCTTCGACATTACGGTGAACCCCCATTCTGTCGGTCACCAGCTCCACGCTTGGATTCAAAACGTGTATCTGGGCTAGAGCATTCTCAAAACTCCCCATCGAAGCAGCCACGACATCATCATAAGCCAGTTGTATCCGCCCGATCAAATCTGCCCGAGTCCTCAACCCCACAAACTCTTCAGATTCCCCCTCCATCGGAGCAAAATCAATCTTCAACCGCGCAACTTCATCAACTAACAACTACCTGTCCCTTCGTGCCACATCATGCTCCTCGATACTCTGTTTAAGGTCAGTGTATAATTTTTCTGAGCCTTCTCCTGGTTCTTATTGACCTCTTTCATCTCCTTCAACCTGGTCCTGAGCTCTCGAAGCTCAACCTGGTACTAGTCCTGGTTCTTATTGACTTTTCGATGATTTCCCCAGACCAACTTTGGGGGAGACCCCCGGTTCGCTCGACGACCCTGTTCCTTTCCCTTTTTTCTTCTACAGTGCCTGTCGAGCGATACATTCCTGTACGAGATTCATCCTAGCTGCAACAAAGAAAGAATTCGAGTTAGGGCCAATCAAATTTAAAAACATTCAACAATAACATAAAAAAATGGTGCAAAAATGTTAAATGCCAAACATCTACCCAAATAAGCCTTAGGATCCTCGCTCAGAAGGAGATCCCCCACATTAATGAGTCAGGGCTCAAAAACATGGCCCCCATCTTCTTCCACGAGCGGATTTCCCCCCTTTTCCCATACGCTGGACTTGAGGAAGACCCTCGACATAGGACGATAGCACGTCGAGGCTAGCCAAATCCTCCACATCCAGTTCCTCTTTGGCCCACACGTATTGGTCTGCATTCTGCTCTAAATGCTCCTCCTTCAAGTGAAAATTAAACTTGGACACATGTTGATACACCCGCTCCCTCCTTTGGTTCATCTTAAAAGAATCATCCTCCTCGAAAGCGGGAGTCCTCGTAAACACGTTAAATAGGGCCTGCTCGGAGATCGGTTAGACTAATACATACTTATCCTTGAAGAAACGGACAAACTCTTGGTAGAGTTTGAAGAGCTTTTTGTTCTTCTGTCGAAACGATACCCAACTCCATTGAATCTCCCCATCCACCTTGGCCGAATTTCTTTGGAGGAAAAAGATATAGAAGAACAAAGAGAGGGTAACACCAATCTCCAGGAATTCACATACAATCTCGAATGCCCTGATAAAAACTATTGCGTTAGGATGGATCTGGGACGGAGCTAAGCGAAGGTGGTCGAACACTTCCCCCTGCAAATTAGTGAAAGGAAGACGAAACCTAATCTCCCTAAACCAAATATCAAATACTGGGATATGATCAACGTCGTATATCGAGAAAATCCGATGCTCGGACGTAAGTATGTAAATAATCCAATCCTTTCGACCCTCTTCTACGTCTGCATCATCTCCCTCGGGATCATACCAATCCACCTTGCCGAAGACATTGTTCTGACGAGCAGTGAAATGTGACCCTCCCAATCGAGCGTCTGGAGCTATCCAAGTAGTTGGATCTCTACTGCCTACCAGAACGGAAGGCTCGGCCACGCCCTTAGTGGGAGGGGGATCCTCCCCCAAGACTTCCACCGAGGCGCTTCCTACAAAAGAGGAAAAATCAGATATACTCTCGCTCGGAACTCCCAGAGCCTTCACGACTATCTTCACTAGTGTCTGCCATAATACCTAACAAGCAGAGGAAGTTGGTGAAAGGGCTCGGACGAACGCGAGTTTCATCCTCGGTCAACGACCCTCTCTCAAACAGATAACACTCAAATCTGAATCCTTTCGATTCAAAGAAAGAAACACGCGAGGGCCCCAAAACTGCATATAATGGCGAAGGGAGGCTGAGCAAACACTCACCACCAAAGGAATTCCTAAAGTTCAAAACCCTAACCGCGTGCATTTTAATAAACAAACGAGATTTTCAAACTTAATCAGGAAAACTTGAGCAGAAGATTCAAAAACATACCGTTTGAGAGTGATGGAAACTTTAGAGCAGATTATCAGAGCGCTAATGCGACGGTGGAAGGTTGAGATGACTCTGTACCACCTAAAATTATTCCCCTGGATTGATAAACGTTGAAGTCGAGCGCAAACGAACAAGATCAAACAGAGAAAAGTTACTAAATGAAGGGCCTCTTCCCCTTTTATAAGACTCCACTATGCGCGTGAGATTACTCCTACCTAGAGAACCTAAGAGAGTCATCATTACTCCCAAGCCCCTAGTTCTGCCAATCAGCCAGCACACGCGGCTTGAGGCCACGTGGACGAAAATCTCCAAATTCTCCAGCCTTTCAGTTCCTCGACAATGTTTCGTTCCCCCGGATAGAAAAACCACGATCATGCTCCTCGAAATCAAGTCATCGCCTCTACGACCAGACACAACCACTTGGGGGGCTAATGTTCTGGACTGCCTGAACACCCGTCGGGTAGGTCACTTCCTCACGACTGATAATAAACCACCAAGAATTGGCAGCGTGCTAGGGGCTTTTCCTACCCGTTTGCTCGACACCTATCGAGCGGATTCGATTAGCTTATCTCGTTGAGGACCATGCCCATTAAAATCCTCTTTGGCCGACTCAACAACTAGTTCCAGGGACCAAGGCTCGGTTTTACCAGGTAAGCTCGGATTAGCTATATCCACGGATCCACGTATGCAGGCCCAAATATAGAAACCAATAGGAATCATCCTTAAGAGCATTAGATAAACCCTCATATCATTGAGGAGAAGGTAACACATTCTTACTCTCAAAACCCTAATATTCACTATTCTTACCTTAAACATTTCTTAATTTAGCATTAGAGTGCCTTGTAGGTACACCACCCCTTCTCATCTTCAAACACCGCTCGAAGGACCTCTGCTCGCTCCGACCGTCTTCAATTCTGATCAATCGTCCATATCAGAATAAGTACAGATTTATTTTACCTCTCTATCCCACATGTTCCTAGCAGCATGGTCTGCTTAAATATAAAGTAATGATGTGTTTGGGGGTCCTCCTAGAAAAACATCAAGAACAACATCAACAAGTTAAACATCTAGGGCTTATGTGACAACAACCAGGAACGTATGCCTCCAAAAAGACGATGGGGGAAATATATGAATTCAAGAAGATGACACTTTTTCATCAAATGAAGTGGATTGAATGGGTGGACGCAAGGGTCTAGCTTTTTCCCTCTAAACAGAAGCATGATGGGCCACTTTACCATGTATCAAATTTTTTTTTTGGTTGTAAGACATTTTATCTTTAATGAAACTAGTAATATCATATGATAATCAAATAAGATAAGCCCCGGGGATATAACATGCAAAACCAAACAAGATGTGCGTATTAGGAAAATTCAGAAGTTAACTTTCGTACCAGAAAAAATCAGAAGAACACATAAATGTATAAATGGAGCATGCTCTAAGCTCTAGACTTTAAAAACTTAAATGCATGCCTAACTAAACAACCTACAATGAGTTTAACTACAATGTAATATACAATAAGCAACTTATTATGCGTCTAACTACAACCTAATGTACCCCTTCTAATTTCCCCGCGAAATTATATATTTAATCAGAGTTTTAACATAACGAAACGGCGTCACAATTTAAACATTTAAAATGATAAAACATTTTAACAGTAATCATGCTTTTACTGAAGAACTTTGTTAAATAAATCAAAACCAAAGATTATGTTTTACACAGCAGAAATAACATAAGAATCCGGAATAATTTAAATCATAATTATTCCAAAACATAAACCAAAAGAAACAAGTTAATTCGGTGATTCCAAAATAATCGTTCTCCAGTGTTACAACTACCAAAGCATGATACTGACACGCGGACTATCTAAATAGCACAACTCTATAAGCCATCCTCACCAATTCCTGAGCAACTAATCACATCAATCTGAAATCATCAAAGTAAGGGTGAGATTTCATCAAGAATTAAAATGCATTATGTAACACGGTGAACTGACTTTTTAGGTTTTTGTATCGCAAATGTGCGGATAGCAAGAGTCGCCACCGACTTTTATTTTTATCCAATTAAGGGAAGGTAAAAGTACAGAAAAAGACCTTCGTTAGATTCTGAGTAAGGGAGAAGGTTATGAAAAGGGAAGGTATTAGCACCCCTTTCCATCCGTAGTTATCTACGGGCTCTTAGTTGCTCTTAGATCACTTTAAAATTGTGCTTTCTGTGTGTTTGACAAAAATGTTTTGAAAATGCATTTCGCTTTGACTTTGTAATGATTCATGTAGGAATGTATACAAAGTTTTCGGAAATGTTTCGTTTTGAAAAGAGTTTGAACTTTGACAAAAGTGTGTTGTGTGAAAAGTATTTTGATAGAGCAAGCAACTAAAAGTCTTATTACCTACTCAGAATTGGTCATTTTCGTATTGTTTTACTTTCCTTTAGAATAGCGCTATCCATACCATTAGTTGGTAGGTAACCCCATTCGTTGGATGTAAGAGGGACATTCGAAGGGACATCGGATGGTCATAGAAGGCAACTTGTAGGAAGTATCCTAGCACATTCGAAGGGACTATCATTATTTTTTCGTAGGCGACAATCGAGGGTCAAGATCATGTATTCGTAGGCGACATCGTGGGTCTATGATCTTTGTATCGAAGGGACTATGATGATTTTTTTGAAGGCAACGGTGCTAGAATACCTCTACGTTCGAGGGATATGACCATTTGTATTCGTAAAGGCAACGAGAGAGAATAACCCTAAGGGGTGCATGTGTGAAAAGAATGTGTTGATTTCAGATATTTTATCTTGAAAATTAATGGGCTATGTTCAATTTTATCTTGCCATACACGCCTAATTACTAGCAGTTTATAGGGTGCGGAAATTAAAATGCGGATGTAAAGATGCGGAAAGATAAATGTCCTACGCTTTTACATGGCTTTGGGGCAGATACATAATTTAAACTTGCGGAAAATAAAAACCTAATTTAAACTATTACATCCCATGAGCAATTACATTATAGGAAAAATAAAACGATAGAAGAAAAATCGCCCGAAACGGGATAACCTGTAAAAAGATGAGAAATCGGAAAATACGAGAGAAATCGAATAAGAGGAAAACGTTAGTAAAAATGCAAGTTTTTGAATGAGAAAAATATGACATGCTGGAAATAACATAAATATGCTAAAATAATTTTTTTGGATTTTTTGGATGCATTTTAATAATTTAAAACTAATTAAAATTGATTTTAATGCTAAATTATGAATAAAAATAAATATGCATGCAAAATGATATTTTTTAATTTCATAAATTAAGTAAGTATTTTCTGAAAATAATGTAAAAGAGAAAATAATTTTTGGTGATTTTTTAATGCATGAGAAAAAATATTGAAACTAATTAAAATATATGCAAAATATTAAATAAAAAGAAAATAGAAAAATATGAAGTTTTGTAAAAGGAAAAAAAACATTGGTCTTGCCAGGATTCGAACTGGAGACCTTGGAGAGCATCTATGCACAGTCCACGCCTTAACCAACTGAGCCAAGTGTGCAAGCGTGTTTGGAAACTGGAACGAGTGAAATACAAGCACGCGTCGTCTCCTGGTTGTACCGAACTCGCGCCACTTCATCATCGTCCTCGTTTTGAATTTTTAAAAAGCCAGCGTCGGCCATTGTTCGACGCTATGTCCCTTGGCAAAAATCAAAAACCAAGCACACATAATATAAATAAATTCTAAGGACATGGTTCGATTCCAGACATCATTCCGAACGCAATGGACAGGGTCTCGTGGTCCAATTTTTCCTATTTCGAAAAACCCTAAAACGGCGTAGGAAACCCTAACAATGGTGATACGTGTTTCCGGCCATGGAAATTCAATCAACCTGCCCATAACGCTTGCAAACTCATCACTAATCACAAAAACAACAATAAAACAAGTTAAAAATGCATGATAATTGAAATACGATTTTGAGATTTTCTTGAACAAACCGATTTCGGATTTTCCAATTCTTGATGCTTTTTGGCAATGTAAAGGTCTGGAATGCTTCCAGGGATGTCAAGGAACGTGTTTGGATCCTCAAAACCAATTGAAACAAGTTGGATCAATGGCTGCTAGTTGCTTGAGAGGCACGGTTTTTTGAGCTTCAATAAGGGTTTCTCCAGCCAAATTTTCTACCCTAATTCGTGTGGTATGTATCATGTATATATAGTAGAAGGATTCAGAGTTGTTTTTGGGAAAGAATTAATCAATAATCAATGCCAATCAAATTTGATTTTTGTACAAAATCAAATCTTCATATTTTGATCAATTTTCAATCCAATCTTGCCATATCAATCCAAATTTCGAAATTTGCTGGCTTTATTGAGTTACTTGGACTTCAAGGAAGAAAGAAAAATCAATTTTGCATTTAATTTTGATTTTATACTTTATTTTTAAATTTAATTTGTATTTAAATGAATAAATTCCAAATTAAATAGAAAAATAAAATAAAAATTCGTGGCATTGGGCTTGGATATTCCTAATGGTGTAAGGAATAAGTTTGGATGAAGAAAAAGTAAGCCCATTTGCAAAGTTTTTGATTTTTAGAAGTATTTCTCTTTGTGCACTTCTTCAAAATTGCCCAACTTGTGAATGGTGTATCTTTCTCAATTTTCCACATTTTTGAGTGTTCTTGGACTTTTTGGAAATCTCTAAGAGTCCTCTAACCATCCTTTTTGGTCTCATCTCAATTGGAGTTTCCATGCTCAATATATCTTCAAAACAAAAAGTTGACTTTTTGTTGACTTTGAAAATGACTTGTAATGTTTTGGGCCATACCTCTCAAATGAAGCATTTTTTGGACATTCTTGTGAGACATGAAGTTGTGGAGAATTTAATTTCCTTCAAAACAAGAGGTGGTGGAAAAATTTCTGAGAAAGTATGAAGAAGTTACGATCAGTCAAAGTTTAGTTGACTTTTCACCTAGAAACCCTAATTTAGAAAGTTTGACTTTTGAGCAAATCTTGAGTTTTCTTGATGAGTCATGATCAACCCTTGATCAAATGATGAATGTAACTTCAAAATGAGGATGTTGACCAAAAATTATGAAGTTTGACTGTATGTTGACCACAGTTGACTTTTTGTCCAATACAACTGATTTTCAACCATCTGAGCAATTTGTCTGAGCAATCTTGACTTGTAAGGCTTGAAACTTGACATGGAGAATCTTTGAAGCATATGAGGAGGCATGAAGACCATTGGAGATGTTGGAAGTCCATCTTGATTGACGATCACCAAACCCTAGTTTGGGTTGATTGTCTAGGAGAGAGTTTGTCTGATCAACTCTTGAGGAATCCTTGAGTATGGATGTATGAAATATCTTGAGAAGATGGAGGGAAAATTTTGGGGTATGACACATTATACATTTCTTTTAAACAATAAAACAATCAATACATTATTCCACCCGCATTAGCATACCCAGATTAACAATTCCACAATTACATTCCATACAATTCATTATGCACATAACAACAATCAATGCAATTATAACACTGGAAACCATCCTAACATGTTATAATTACATATGCAATGCAGACTCAATGCATGTGTACCAAACGTGAACCAAGTCCACACCCTGTTCCGTTTACACTTCGAAAAACAGTGTCAATCAACGATTCGCCCATACACCACTGGGTCAAGAATCCAGCCTCACCACCACTATCCATTGGATACGGTTATTGGCTCTACAAGTTCAATTCCACACAATGGGAATGAACCATCACCAGAATGCTTATGCATGCACATCAGAAGCATGCACCAATCCAAATACGGGATATGATCACACAAAATTATTCCACTCATAACCAATAACAACAACAACATATGATAACAGCAAATCATGAACATATAACGTTAATTATAACACATGAAATTAACATACATCAAGTATACACAACGAATAATTCACGAATTACAACGAATTCTTGCTACGAAAGCCTTATCAATCCTTCAAGATCTCAATTACTGGTTTTGAAAATGTTTTTAACAGATAGTGCTCGTTCTAAGCTTTCCAACGATACCAACTATGCCTAAATCGGAGTTACGGTCACAAAGATATGACCAAAACCGTTTTCAGAAAATTCCCTTATGTTCCAGCACAATATGTATCGACACAAAACCTCATGTGTCAATACATAATCTGCTTAGGCTTTGCACTCGTTTGCATACGTTTCCATTGGGCCACTCTCTTTAGACATTCATTCGCTCATCACATCTGCATCATTACTTACATCTGAGGCAATCGGATTTCAAACTCACATCATTTTGTGTTTGGAAAGAATCCACCGTTGCACATACATGCATTGATGTCTTTGATTCTAGGGTTTTTAGGTTTGGACTGGCTTGAGGTAATTATATTACAGGATTTGGAAGATGGTTGCTGTTTTCAATCAATCCGGGAAGGAGGATTTAAAAGTTGAACGTGTTCAGAAGGTCTTTATTTTCAAATATTCATTTTCACTCGTGGGTTTCTCAAGGCCTCTTATCTTTTAGAACGCGAATCAAGAACGTATATGAAAGATATGTATAGCAACCATGTTATTGCTCGTTTGTTTCAAGGTTGCGTACTGGAATTACGGTTTGGCTTGAAATTGGAATTGAATGCGCATTTTAGTCGATACTTCACCATGTTGCGTCTAAGCCATTGATGTCAGTCACGGTAAATTTGGTTTCCAACTAACGGTTTCAAGTATTATGGAAAATAGATCGCATTGGTTATATGCTAAGATTCAAAATCAAGAACCCAAAGTTAGCTACTTTGTTCAAAAATCATTCATGTACATGGTGCAAGTTATCAAGCCAATGCATTTCAAGGAAGCTTTGCAAATTTCAAACCCTTTTTCAATTTACAAACATTGTCATATAACTTCTAAACTTGTTTACTTTCCTTTCAACTCTACAAGTTTCACAATACCACAAGGCAATTTTTGAATGACCAAAGTTCTATGTTGCGTTCAAGGTTCATATTGTTATTCAATAATGACAAGTAAGATGTTTGATTACAAAACCATTGAAATCTACAAAGTATAATTCAAATATTATGATGTTAAAAAATTCCAAACTTCTAACACAAGAATTCCAAGGTTACAAGTTAAGCTATGATTTTGAGTTCTAACATAATGCTAACATATGTTGTGTCCTAGTCCTATCTTCTATTGGAAGTCTTTGTTGTGCTTTGCCTCCAAGCCTTTCTTGCTCCATCATAAACCTTTCCTTCTTGTCCAAGGCTCTCCTTCACCTTTCTTTCCAAGCTTGTACCATTACTCACATTCATGAAACAACAAAAGAAAATGGTTAGCAAGGTTAACGGGCAGCTTAAACAAGAATTCAAAACAATACTTTTTTTATCTCATCATTAGGGATTAATGATTGGGATCAGGTTATGTTAAGGGTGTGCTTCTCAATCATGTTCAAGAGGACTCTACCCTCTTGCAAATCACAACAACTACGTGTTGTTGGTTCACAAAAGAGGGGTGTGATTCAGACAACATCATCATCACTAAAAAAGGATGCAATAAGTACGAATTCAGAATTTCAGTGTCAGCCCAATAACATCAAAGGTCACCAATAGCAGCAGGAAAATATAAAAATAGCAGAAAGGACAAAGTCAGGTACCAAGGATCAACATCAACATGATTCAGCCCAACAGTTTCTTTCAGCCCATCAAATCAAATGCTAAAGCCCAAAACACAGAAAACACAAGGCTGGCATACTTGTTTTCTAACCAACAGACCAAATAACATAACACCAAAGCCCAGATTTTCGGTTTTGTTTTCTCAAGCCCTGTTCCCAAAATCTGACATCAAGACTAAAACCCTAATGCAGAACATTATAAAAGCTAAAAAGGGCACAAGAATCAAAGAGGCAGTAACTGTTCACCTAAAACCCTAATCCAAACATCATTCGAAAAAACCAGAACCCAGAATACAAGAACAGCAAGCAAAACCAGTAACATAGCAAGCCAACCGAATCATAAACCCAAAAGAACATCAAAAACATCAACAGAAACCCCAAAACATTAGAAAGTCATCATTTCCCAAGCATATCCCTTCAGAAAAAAGCCGAAAAACAGCCACAGAGAGAGAGTCTCGTAAGGTATTACCCGATTTTGATGAGGAAGGGGGAGGTTGCGAACTCTGTGTCCCATCCTTCTCCTTTCCTCTCTGATTTCTTTTCATTTTTCTGCATTGCATCGCTACCATCATCACAAACAGAAAACTAGGTTTCCATTTTCCCCCTTTTTCACTTCCAATGAATCTGTAAACAGAAACACAAATCAAAACAGTTTTCTGAAATCAAAACATGCAATAACATAGTAAGAGAGAGGGACGAGTCTCGTTTGCATCGCGAGAGAGAGAACAGAGTATGATTTCTGGAAATCGCGAGCCATGGAGAACGAGAACGGAGAGCGACGATGAGAGGGTCACCGTGAGAATCGCGGCGAGTTTGAGAAAGCAGCGGAGAGCGACGGTGAGATGAGAGCGGCGCTTAGGGTTCGTGAGACAGAGAGGATGAGGGTTGTTCGTGAGGAAGAGAAGATGAGTTTTTATAAAAACTAATTATGTTTGTTTAATATAACTTAAAAACTAAGTTTGTTTATAAATCGATTTTGTCTTAATTTGTAAACTGATTTCAGTTTTTGATTTTGTTTTATTTTTTTTGTAAAATATAATTTTAGTTATTATTAACTTAACTTAATTAGATTTAATCTTATTTATGCATTTAAGTTATAATAAAAAGGGTTTAGATTAGTAATAAAACTGATTTAGTTTTTTTAGTTAATAAGAAACTGTTTTTTTATTTTTTTTTATTTTATATTAGTATTAATTTTAACTTAATTAGAATTAGTGTCATTTATTTATATAATTTGTAATATAAAAAAAATGGGTTTAGGATAGTATTAGTTTTAAGAATGATTAGCCATGATGGTTAGTTTAGGTGGTGACACTTGTCACTATCTGTTTGGTTTATTTGAAATCTGGTACAGGTATGTCCATGGTATCAATCTTACACCTCCTGTCATAAGCCATCAAATCTGTTGAAACCCAGATCTAACGCTCCAGAATGGTGGACCACTCTATGTTACCTTGGAGCTTCCATACAAGATCCAACATTGTTTTTGGGCTTGGGCTCAGTTTGCTATTCACACCCCCAGATTTAAAGCTCCAATCAGGCCCATTTCTAACTCTTTCTTTAAATTTATTATTATGCAAGTATTTTTTTTATATTGATGTATTTAATAATAATTAGTATAAGATATTTTTTATTTGCTAAATTATCGATTAAATTATTAGTTGATTTTTTATCAAATAGAAAAAATCTATCCTAATAATTATTTAAATTCCGGTTGTATTGTGTGTTAATTTACGTTTTTTTATCCGTTTTATTATGTTATTCGCTTGTATTTTTTATTACGCGATCGTACACTCCACTCACAAATTAACATAAAAGAAACAACGCCTCCGATCTCTCATTTTTGGTTACCCACACCAAATTCTCTAAGGGTCTCATGGTTGGGGATGGGCATGGCCATCCTCACGAGGTTAATCAAGGCCCTCGTTGCCTTGATTAATCATAACCCGAAAAAACAATTGGTCCACATACCAATATCCATGCACCAGGGTCTCATGGTTGGGGATAGGAGCACCTATCCTCACGAGGTTAATCAAGTCCACATACTTGGTTAATCATAACCCGAAACATCATTTCTCTACGTCCAATGCCGAAATTTTCAAAACACTTTCAAATCAAAACAATTAATTGAACTTGTTTTCTTTAAATCAATTTTTCTACAAAAAAGAACATTTGGATAAGATTTGTTTCAATTGTTAGATGTTAGCCTAATGATTAAAACAAATCGAAGTTTCTAATTTATTAGATGATAGCCTAATAAATTAAGAAACTTCAATCCAAGTTCTAAAACAAAAAATATAGTGCTATGGTATTTAATTAAATTGTTGGATGATAGCCCGACGATTTAATTACATTTAAAGTATTTGGGCCATTAGATGATAACCTAATGACTTAAATACTTTTATTCCATACACTTAATAAAAGTGAACTTTGTTTCACCTCACCTTTTCATAAATAAAGATTTTGGATGAGAGATGATTGGTCGAGCTCACTCACCAATTTCGAGTATTCGAATCGTTAGATGATAGCCTAACATTTTGGTACTTGTCATCTACAATTAAAATCAATTCAACCCATTCAAACTCCTTTTCCGCTCATACGCGGTCATCAAAAATATTTTCTTCTAAAATCAACACAACCAATCCAAGACATTTTCAAAAGAACTACGGATTTTTGATTTCCCATTGCACTAGGGAATACGTAGGCACGCGGTTTTCAAGACCGTGTCAAACTCAAAATAATAATAAACATCCTCTCTTTTCTTTTTATTTATTCATGACTTAGAAATTAGCGATTACACACACAAACACATTTCGAAATAAACGGGTCTCATCGAGTACGATGGACGTAAGAGGTGTTAATACCTTCCTCTTGCGTAACCGACTCCCGTATCCATGCTTTTTGGTCTTGTAGACCGCCTTATCCAATTTTTGTGGGTTTTATCTATATTTCCCTGTTCTTTCTAGAACAAATAAAATTAGGTGGCAATTTCATTGTTTTGAGAATTCATTTAAATGATTTTTGAAAAACGAGTTGCTTCACTTGCGTCGACTCATGTATCGTATGCATCGATACATAGCTTTAAAAATTCTGCATTTTTCAAATTTGATTAAGTATGTGTCGATGCATAACACGTATGTGTCGATGCATAACTTTGATTTTTATCCTATGAGTCGATGCATGCATTTTCCACGCCTCTGGTTTTCTAAATTCTTCCTGCTTGCATCGATTCATAATGCCATGTGTCGACCCATACTGTTATTTTTCATCTAAAAACCAGTTTTTCTTCACTGTTTTCAATTCCTATTAATTCTATTCATTACCAAACTTTATATTATACCAGAACATAATTAGATAATGTATTTTCACATTCAATTGGTCACCAATTATACTTTCTACTTAGCCTACGACCATCCTACATAATTTAACTGTTCATAACAATTCCAATTGAAGTTTTTACGTCGGATTATAACGTTAGAGCACAACCTAGAATCCTAATTCGAGATTCCTAACGGATCAATTCGTTCTATTGATCATCAAAACCTATAAGGCATAATAATCAGATCAAATCACCCCTTACCTCGCGATGAATCTTCGAATTCTGACGATTTGGCTTTTTCTCCTCTTTCCTCTTCTCTTTTCCAAAAGTACGTAGAATGTAATCCTAATTTCTCTTCTCACTTTTTTCCTTTATTTATTCCTTTTTATTTTCCAAATAATAGAAATAAATAAATTAGATTAATTAGAGTCTTTTACTCTACACACCTCCTAAATCTACTTTACACCCCCAACACATCTATTTATTTAATTAAATAATTAAATCTATTAATTTAAAAATGCCAATAATTAAACTTTTAATTAAATTAATAATTAAATTTCTAATTATTTAATAATTGAATTATTTGGGGTGTCACATTTAACACAACCCAACGCACCACAAAATAAAAAAGAAAGTAAATGTGAAACTTACAAAATTAAAGAAAGGAAAAGAGAAATTTACAAAATACAAGTGGACGATTGAATGGAGTAAAGTAGAGATTGGGCAATGTCTTTGGATTGAGTGCAAAGCAATAAAAGATGTGACAAAACTTGAAAAAAAGATGGAAATAGAGTTTGCTCACGAGATCTATTTTACATTTTGAATAAATTTTTAAAATAAAGAAGGAAGATGAATAGTCTAACACGATTATATAAATCAAATTGTTCCAAAAATTAACCTTCGTAAAAAATACGAAGATTACCCTCCATATAAAAGATAGAGATTAACTTTTGAATTATTTTATCTTTATTTTAACTTGGGTTTTAAACTTTACTACGATTACATTTTTTGTTTAGGAGCATTGTTTCCAACTTGGTAGGTGAACCCCACTAAAAATAAAGGGTGCAAAGATTAATCCCATTTTAAAAGGCACTTAAGATTTTAGAAATAGAAATCAAACGTTATGTATTGTACACTCTAAATGCTCTCTTAAAATATATTTTTTTAAAGAATGATCGTTCTAAATGTTTTTATCAATACTTTAGAACTCTTCTTTAATTTAGCAACAATTTTTATAACTTAACGATAATTTTTACTTAATAATTGAATTAGCACCAAATTTTGTAATAGCACGAGGGACCAAAAGTATAGATACATTTTTTTTATAGAGACTATTATTTGGAAATAAAGCTTATAAATATTAAAATCAAATTCAACTTATTTATAGGGACAAACAATATATTTAACCTAGCTTTAAAAATATATATAGTTTTTTTTTTTTTTATGGAGTCTGGTGAAAAGCATGGTAGATACAATTATTTAGATGTGATTTCTATTATTTTTCGATAAAAATATAACAGATGTATAATTTTATTTTATAAATATGTAATTTTTTAAATATTTTTATTACTTAAAAATATTTAAATACACTTATCATATTTTTATTTAAAAAATAATAAATAATCTGCATAAAAATTTTATATAAATTTTGTTGGGAATCTAGAACAAAAACAAAATAATTAGAGCGACATTTAATAGATGAATTCCTATTAAAAAAATTAAAATGGTAAAGTCACAATACTTGACTTTGACAACGATGTAATTATTAATAAAGCTAAATTCATGTAACCACATACAATATAAATAATTTTCAGAAATAATCACATGAAACAGGATAAAATAATATTAAAGTGTCAAATTTAATTTTATGACACATTGAATATCTATTTAATGCCCATTTATATAATAGACTGATTGTTGGACTAAAAGCTACAATTGTATAAATTATATTTACAAAATTTAACAGTGATAAAAAAATTATTTAACATGTCAATAAAATTATCTTACTTAACTTTATCAAACCAACTAATTTTAATCCTTCTCTTAAATACATCAAATAAATTTGTTATTAATCTTAAACAATATGATTTTATATATATATATATATATATATATATATATATATATATATATATATATATATATATATATATATATATATATATATATATATATATATATATATATATATATATATATATATTAATTAAAAAATTAAAAGAAAATAGTATTATTTTTTTTACTTGAAAATGATAATTTAGTAGATCAACGATGAACTCGTGCTCTTATCTTGATTGTGTTTCAGAAATCAATTCTATGACTATGACATGGTTTTAATGTTTGAATAATGAATTGGTATTTTTTTTTGGAGAAAATATTTTAAAAATCGGACTGATCATCAAACATGTAAAAAATATCATTGGACTATTGGTCGAACCACATAATTAAATTTGATTAAATCAAATTAGTTGAATAAACTGGTCTTTAATTATAACAAAACTATATATATATATATATATATATATATATATATATATATATATATATATATATATATATATATATATATATATATATATATATATATATATATCATATTTGTACTATTTTTATTTAAATTTTTATAAAAATATTACCGTTTTGTTCAAAAAAAATATGCATTTAATCGGTTAATTTTTTAAAACCATCGATTCAATTTTTTTAATCAATTTTGACTAATTTCTATTTTTTTAATAGCATATCCAATCCAACTATCAAATCAATCTTACAACCCTTCTTTCGATAGTTTAATTCGGTCAAATTTTTAAAAGTCTATTTGAAAATATTTTTTTGTTTGAAGGTGCTCCATGTGATTTCAAGCTCTAGCCTGAGCCCTCTTAAGAGTGAGGTTCAGGTTGTGTGTTATGATTTTGTTGCCATATATATATATATATATATATATATATATATATATATATATATATATATATATATATATATATAATATATATATATATATATATATATATATATATATATATATATATATATATATATATATATATATATATATATATATATATATATATATATATATATATATATATTTATATTTATATATAAAAGCTTAAACTACTCCTAAAATTGAAGGTAATTTGTCTTAAATAGCACAATACCAATAAAATTTTACTATACAAAATTAATTTTTAAAATCAAATATTAACACAAAACTTTAAAATATTAAATTTATATCTTTTCTCAATTAAAAAATAAATTAATATCTTCACTTCCATTAAATGTCAAAATTATTACTCATACATGATATATCAATATTTTATTATTCAAAAATTAAATAATATATTATTTTATTATTCATTTTGATTCTATAAGATTTTAACATTTTATTATTCAAAAATTAAAATATATTATTTTATTATTCATTTTGATTCTATAAAATTTTAAATTAATATGTGATTTTAAAATTTTAGTTTATATAATATTTTATTGATACATATAATAAAGAATTACATAAGGAGTAATAAATTTGTTATCATTTATATATTGTTTTACTATTAATAAATATATATATATATATATATATATATATATATATATATATATATATATATATATATATATATATATATATATATATATATATATATATATATATATATATAAAGTTTTGAAAGTGATTCACAATTGACTCATTTAACAAGTTGAATATGTTTTAAAAAAAGGTTGAATATATAAAAAAATCAATTTTATTCTTAGATAAGATTAAAATGTAGAACGTCTAACCCCTTAATTAAGATGTCCAAATCTTTTTCATAAATTCAATTTAATTTTTAATAAATATTAGAATACTGTAATTATTATCCATAATTGTCCAAAAGTAGATAAAGTTTTTCAAAAATATAAATATTTAAAAAAGAATAAAAGAGGACAAAAAAAGGAAAAAAACACAAAGGCATGCAGATGCTGAAATGGGGAGGCAGTATTAGCCATGATTGGTTAAGAGAGCACCAAAAGCGGTTTACATGACAGGGCCACACAGTCACACACCAATTGAGTCAGAAAAAAAAAATTATGAACCAAAACATTCTTGTTGGTTTTCATTCCCGGACACCATTACACTCTACTCTACTGACTAGTCACACACACACAAGATGCTAAATAGGTGAACCCTTCCTCAGACTCATCAGACTAAACCCTAAAACCCCTAGGTTTCACATAAGAACCCTATATCCTCTCCACTGTTACCTATACCTATATATCTATCATCTATTCTAATACTACATCTACATCATTCATCATCCATTTGCCACTTATTACTCTCCCTTGTTGAGATTTTTCTCAGATATATGAGATTTTTCTCAGGTTTTGTTTATTATATTGTATAGTCTGAGTTCTTAGGTTCACACCTCTCTTATGAAACACAAAAGTCACACAGTACCTATGCATGAAACTTCAGCAAACAGTTGTGTGGGGGTGTGAGATCAGGCACACTTGGTCGTACATTTATTTATTCACTATGATAATATGATATGAAAGAGAGAGGAGAGAGTGTATGTATATGTGTGTGACAAAGATGTATCGTAGGTTTGCAGGAGAAATGATAAGGACAGGAGTGAGCAAGACTTGACCAGTATAAAATTATTGGATTGGTGGTAGGGAGAGGGATGATAACCTAATTCTATGCTACCAACAACAATGACAAACAACCTCCCATACTTATCTTTTTTCCTTAATATTATCAAGTTTTCATTCATAATTCAACATAGTGAAATCTGAAAATGACTTTTTTAGTAGATATAGTATACATACATTATTGTGTTATATTTTACGTAAAGTTTAGTTTTATTTTGAAATATTATGTAAAATAAACTTTATCTACACCCACGAGTACTTAACAAAACCTAAAGATATTAAAGATTTACTTTTAAAATATTAATATTTTATAAATATTATGTTCAGTTCGAGAATAATTTTAATATTTTATTAATATGTTATAAATGAAGAAGGTTGGATAATTGTTAATCTTGAACGTTGAGTCTCATCTTTCTTACAATGGTGCGGAATGAAATTGCATGGTTAGCATTCTAACACTCATATTAGTTCAAAATTTTATGAGTAAAGTGTAATTGAAGATCACATATTATACTTTGCTCTTTGTCTAAGAACTATTTTTATTTTTGGGATTGAGTAGAGTGGATTTGGGATAGATTGAGCATTTTCGTCGATCCAAAATAGTTGTCCCTAAGGTTATGCTGGGCACTGAAGGTGCCACAGAAAACCTTAAATAATGTTGATTGGCCCTAAGACAGGGTCGTGTGAAACTGAAATGCTTTATAATAGATTGAAAGGTAGTGAGAGACACGAGCATTAGATGCTTTCTTGTCCTAAGAACATTTTGGTACCTGCTAACAACACGTCAGTCTAATGGCACATGCTAGGGAATGATTTCTATATTTAGGTCACTTTAGTGTTTTTGTCAATTCATTTTTTGCATCGAGGAGCGACTTGTCGATTTCCTTCGGATTGATATTCCACTTTTAATTTGGATCGTTAATGTTTGATTGATTTTTCTATAAAATTTGGGTCTTCCCCTAGTATTCATTTTCCTCTTCTAATTTGCTCATTGGTGATTTCCTCTTTGTATCATTGAACATCGTTTCCTTAGTTTCACCAAATTGTTTCCATCATGATTCCCTTTCCTCTTCATTCATGAACACTAAACCCAAAACCCTAGATTGAAGTTCTTTGGAGGAGTGAAGAAGACACAAATCCAATGCCATGGATCCACTCCCTTCCTAGGAGAAAGTGGTAATTGACCCTAAAGGTTATAACCATGAAGACTGCTTAGAATTTCTTTTACAAACTATCAGAACTTCTTATGTCTTCAAACTTGTAACTAGTTATCCTTTTCCATTCAGAAGCAGAACATCATCTGCATACTTTATTAAAAATTAGGAGACAACAATATTTCATACAAAATATTTATTTAACAGGGTCATAACATAAACGTCATCAACAGTACTTGTTATCATCAAAACTTCTAAGATAGGTGTAGAACCAAACTATGATCTAACAATCTCCCCCTTTTGATGATGACAAAACATAAATATTTTGACTAAGAGAGATCTCCCCCTGAGTTTAATATTCATAAAACTTTAAAACATTATACTTCCCTGAGAATGTTCATCCAGAGTATGTTGCAAGTTCTGACAGTTCCAATTAGTATAAGTTACTTTCCAGCATAAATGTTCCCTGTTTTAAACTTAGACAAAGTAGAATCAAGGGTGATATCAGAATGTTTGGGACTTAGTCTAACAACAACTATGATGTTCAAAATATCTTAAATATCTTACGTTCTACCCCTTTTTGTCAGAAATCAAAAAGCAAATGTTTGTGTAAGATAAACAGAACAGAAAGAAACTGATTGCATTGATGAAACAAAACAAAGTACAGAAGCAAATATGCAGAAATTGAAAATGGAAAGAAATTTCAGAAAAACACGTTGAGAAAACTAAATCTTAAGAAGACGGAGCAATTCTTGAGAACAGTGCTTCTAACATCCCTTTGATCTCAGATGTTGAAGCTTCTTGTTTTCCCATCATCTCCTTGAGTTCTTGGTTTGTTTCATCTTGCTTGTCCAATCTTTTTCTGACCTCCTCATTTCCTTCTTTAAAGCTTCCAGAGTTTGAAAAACAAAAGAAAGTGGAGAAGTATCCTTTTCAGTAGTGGTAAGAGACTCAAATGCAGGGGCTTCAGAGATTGCAACAACAGATTTTCCTCTGTCTTGAAAAATAACCAGAGGTTGAGACTTCTGCTTCTGGAGAGATGATTCTGCTGCTATGGATTCCCATTGAGCATTTGTTAGGATCAGATTATGGGCATCCTTAACTGAATTCCAGAGGTAGTCAGACGCTGCTAGATTTAGGTTATCCAAAGTAGCCTATTTTAGATAGTCAACCCAGGCTTAGATTTCTGTTCCAAAAACCAATAAAGAATCACCAAAATCTGCTTGGGAGGGTTGCGGTTTTGGTTTGGGAACTGCTATTTTTTTTGGAGCGGTCAGAAGGTAGTTCCATTTATCAAGATCAATGATGGTTTTTACGGGAATTATCTTGTGATTTTCTAGGTGATGCAGAGTCTGGGAGGACAATTGGAGAATTTGGAGAGTTAGGTGGTGTAGATTCATAAGGGCATGGAAGATCTGGAATGGTGAAAGTACTGTGTTCTGGTTGCGAAGTGTTGAGTGGACAGGTGATTCTAGTGATAATGGGATTAAGTTTTGGTGATGGATCAGATGATATGTTTGGATTTTTTTGGTTGGGGGGAAGAAATTCCTAATGGGGTAGAAGTGGTAGTACCTTCTGGTTGTGTCTCAAAAGTTTCTTTTGGATTATCGGGTTGGGGAGAAAAAGGAGATAATGGAGTAGTAGAGATGGCAATTTTTGTTTGGGTTTCAATAGTAGAGTCAAATGTTTCAATATCGGACAAAACTTTTGCAAGTTCTGGTTGGGGAGTAGTTATAGGTTCAGTTGTAGGAACAAATGTATCAATTTCAATGTCAAAATCATCAAGGGTTTGAGGTGAATTTTCTGGTATGGTATTTTTGGAAGGAGAAGATGGAGTGGAAACAAATCTTGATATCAATACTGGTTCAATAACAGAAACAAACATTGAGTTACCTTTCTTTTTGGCAGCTTTGGGTTGCTTCTGAGAAGTTCCTTCATCAGCTGCTTTTCGCTTCTTAGATTTTCCAAGAGCAACATTAGGAGCTTGCTGATGAAGATCTGAGATGTTGAGATTTGGATCAGTAACACTTTGTTTGCAAACTTGCATATAGTGGCAGATGATGTTAGGTCTTGAAGCATCAATATCTGAGAATAGAGGAAAGTCATCCAAGGGAATTCTTCTGATGGAGATGTTTTCATTCACCACAGATGTGGGTTTCTTCTTGAGAGAGGGAATGATTTTCATTTGCTTCAGATTTTTGTCGTTTAAAGTTTTCCCAACAATAGGATTCAAATCATCTACTAGCTTAGCATCACTCAGATGGTCAATCAACTTATTTTATCTTAGAACATATGAGATGAGCCTTCCTAGAGGAATCCAGTCTCTTTTGGTTTGTTCTCCTTCTCTTATTTCTTTGACGCTGGTCTTCAGATAATTTCACAAACTGTGAGGTAGATGAATTTTTTGTTTTGTGGCAACGAAGTAAAGAAGATACTGTTGGTCGATGTTGATGTAGTCAGCTGAACTTGAAGGTTTCCTATGGTTGATGCACCCCAGAATTATCTTGGCCCAAATTTTGAAATGATCCTTCAGATCTTTGATTTTATTAGAAGGGTTTCCATAGATGAAAGTCTTTTTGGAAACAACAGCTAGGTCAGAGTCAGCTTTTTCATCAGCCATTTCAATATATTTGATTGTTGCCGTCATGACCAATGAGCTTTCCGATTAGGTCTTCAATAATGATAATTTTCTTCCCTAACACATATGACGTGACTTGATTTTGAGCAACTGATGCATGAATCCAGAATTCTTTCACCAATTTTGGAAAAAACTGGACCAATCAAACGATCAAAATACTGAGACCATCCTTGAAACAACACTTCTTCAAGGAGATCATGCCCAATTTCTCTCATGCTTTCAAAATCAACAAGGAATTCACAGAGAACCTCAAGATTTTCAAACGGAGTGTTCAACGTTCTGTGGGGATCAAGAAACATTTCTTCACTGTTGATGGGTTGAGGTTGTTGTTGAGATTAGGAAGCCATGTTCAATACAAGGATTTGAAATGGAAGGAAAAAGGAGATCTTTTTTGAAAAAGAGGATTTTGCACGAAAGGAGGAAGAGAGTAAATTGTGATTTGAAAACTGTAAATAAAGGGTTATTTATAGGAAAACAAATTCTTGAAAACAAGCAATTACGAGATTTAAATGCAGCAAATAATAATGATTAAAAACATAATGATTGCAGACAAAGGAGATATCGTGAGGATTTTATGAACAATTACTGATGTGACCAGCGTCTCAATGCATCAACTTAAGCATTTTCACTTATATTAGAATTTGAACACGTGTTCATTTTCCAAGAATGACTTAACGATTAAGATTGGTAGGTGTTATTCTGGTGAACTGCATGCTTCTATCTTGAGCTGAGTCATTTTTTAGATCTTCTGATAGATTCTAATTCAGTTACCCTCCTCACTTTCTGAAGGATAATTGATCAGAAGTTCACAAAAAAATAAAGTTGTAAGAGTTAAACATACAGAGTTAAACTTTTCGTTCTGGACATAATTCCATACTAAGATGTTTTAGAATGAAATTAAACCTATCTTCAACAAGGGGTTTTGTAAAAACATCAGCCAATTGATGGTTTGTGTCAATAACTTTTAGAGAAAGTATTCCCTTATGAATATAGTCCCTAATGAAATGATGTTTAATTTCTATGTGCTTAGCTCTAGAATGCAAAATAGGATTTTTTGATAAAAAAAATAACAGAAGTATTGTTACTCTCGAATATTTGAAAGTCTTCAAGCTGACTTTTCATCAAGAGCATCTGAGTACTGCATCCAGCTGCAGCTATATATTCTACTTCTGCAATAGACGGAGCAATAGTGGATTATCTTTTACTAGACCAAGATATCAGATTTGCTCATAGAAACTGACAGCTTCTAGAAGTGCTTTTTCTTTCTGTTCTGTCTCCAGCAAAGTCTGCGTCACAATATCCTACAAGTTTGTATTCTCTGGATTTTTTGTAACACAAATCGAGATTAGTAGTACCTTTCAGATACTTGAGAATTCGCTTAACAACTGTTAAATGAGTTTCTCTAGGATCTGATTAGAATCTGGCACAGAGACAAACACTGTATAGAATATTAGGTCTTGAAGTAGTTAAATATAAGAGAGAGTCAATCATACCTCTATAGTTCTTCTAATCTACTTTCTTACTTACCTCTTCCTTCTCCAAGATACATGTGGGATGCATAGGAGTTTTAGCAGGTTTGCTATCTGACATGTCAAATTTCTTCAGAAGTTCTTTAATATACTTACACTAATATATGTAAGTTGCTTCTGAGGTCTGATTTATTTGAATTCCCATAAAGAATTTGAGTTCGTCCATGAGACTTATTTCAAACTCTGCCTGCATAGACTTAGCAGATTCTCTCCCATAAGAGGCTTTAGTAGAACCAAAAATTATGTCATCAACATAAATTTGAAATATCAGAATATCATTTTTAAATGTCTTACAGAATAAAGTTGTGTCATTTTCCCTCTGGTAAAATCTTTTTCTAATAGAAAATTACTTAGTCTTTCATTCCAAGCTCTGGGAGCTTGTTTTAGACTGTATAAAGATTTTTTTAAGCTTATAAACAAAATCTGGATGTTTTGAGTTTTCAAAACTAGGGGGTTGATGCACATATACTTCTTCATTAATGTAACCATTTAGAAATGCACTTTTTACATCCATCTGATACAGTGTGATATTGTGATTAACAACATATGAAATTAAAAGTATGATAGATTCTAACCCGGCGTCTGGAGCAAAGGTTTCTATATAGTTGATCCCTTCTTGCTGACTATAACCTTGTGCTACCACTCGAGCTTTGTTTCTGACTACTTCTCCTTGTTCTCTAAGCTTGTTTCTGAAGACCCACTTAGTTCCAATAATGTTGAAGCCTTTTGGTGTGGTTACAATATCCCATAAGTCATTTCTGGTGAATTGATTTATCTCTTCTTGCATTTCCATGATCCAGCCATTGTCTTGAAGAGCTTCGTCTATAGAAGTTGGTTCAATCAAGGACACCAGACCAATGAGAGATTCTTTAGAAATTCTGAATGTTGATCTGGTTCTGATTAGATCGTCTTTCTTTCCCAGAATCATTTCTTCAGGATAAGCTACACTGCTTCTAGATGGTTTCTTCTGAATGGGTCCTTTAGATGTTTCTTTGATGGTTTCTTTAGAATCTGTTTCTTTGTCAGGACTATCTTCTGATCCTGAAATATGAACTTCTATATCTTCAAGAGAATCTTTTTGCTTTGACTTTTGAGGGTCAAGCTTACCATCAAATCTGACATTAATAGATTCTTCCATAATTTGTGTTTCAGTGTTATATACTCTGTAGCCTTTTGAGCGTTCAAAAGATCCTAACATTAAACACTTTTGTGCCTTAAAATCAAATTTATTCAGATAATCTTTTGTATTTAGAATGAAACAAGTGCATCCAAAAGGATGAAAATAAGAAATGTTGGGCTTTTTGTTCTTCCGCAATTCATAAGGAGTCTTTTCCGTAATAGGTCTTATAGAGATTCTATTCTGAATATAACACGATGTGTTCACTGCTTTTGCCCAGAATTGTTTAGCAATGTTAGTCTCATTGATAATGGTTCAAGCCATTTCTTGTAAAGTTCTGTTTTTACGTTCTACAACTCTACTTTGTTATGGAGTTCTATGACAAGAAAAATCATGAGAAGTTAGCAAACACAGAATGTGACTCATCCTTTACAATTCTCCATCATGATCACTTCTGACTTTTACAATTCTAAACTCTTTTTCATTCTGGAATGTATTACAGAAGTTAGCAAACACAAAATGTGACTCATCCTTGTGTATTAAGAACTTTACCCATTTCCTTCTGCTATAGTAATCTATGATCACCAATCCATACTTCTTGCCACTGATGGATGCAGTTTTCACTGGTCCAAATAGATCAATATGCAGAAGTTCTAATGTCCTAGAGATAGAAACAACATTTTTGGATTTAAAAGGAGGTTTTGCAAATTTCCCTTTCTGACATGCTTCACACAGAGCATCTGAGCTGAAATTCAAATTTGGAAGTCCTTTGACTAGATTGAGCTTGTTAATCTAAGATATTCTTCTCATACTAACATGTCCCAATTTTCTATGTTAGGGCCATTGCTCATTATCCATAGACATAAGACATTTAACATTCTGACTCTTAAGTTTAGAAAGTTTGATTTTGTAAATGTTGTTTTTCCTTTTACCATTAAAGAGGATTGTTCCATCTTTCTGACTAACAACTTTACAAGACTTTTGATTAAAGATTATATCATAACCGTTATCACTTAATTGACTTATGGATAACATATTATGCATCAATCCATCTACTAACAGAACATTAGTAATAGAGGGTAAAGAACTGTTACCGATAGTTCCAGAGCCAATGATTTTACCCTTTTGGTTGCCTCTGAAACCTACATAATCACCAGCTTTAAGTTCCAGACTTTGGAACATATGCTTTCTTCCTGTAATGTGTCAAGAGCATCCAGAGTTCAGGTACCAAGATTGGTGTTTCAATTTTGCTGTCAAAGACATCTGCAACATATACTATTTTGTCCTTAGGTACCCATATCTTTTTGGGTCCTTTTTTGTTAGAATTTATAAAGTTATGTTTTAACTTTGGTTTAGCATAAGATCTTGCATAATATGAATCACTAGTATATTTTATGTCATGAGGGTGACCATAAGTGAAGTGTGATTTCAGAGGAGTGTATTTTATGACTAAGTCATCTACTTCAGAATATGTTTTTCATTTTTAGAAGGCACATATCCTAAACCTTTTCTACTGTTTATGCTAACTTTATAGATCATTGAAGCCATCTTGATTCTATCTATGCTATTAGTAAGAAATTCTTGAAAACCAATGTCATATTCTTTCATAATATTATCAGTATTACTTAGAACTTCTGAAACAGGTTTTTCTTGAGCTTTTTGTAATTTTTCTTTAAAAACAGAATTTTCAATTTTTAGTTTAGAAATGGTTTCTTTAAGCTTAGAGTTTTCTGTTTCTAGTTTCTTAGTTTCTTCAGAATCAGATGCAAGATTCTGTATAATATTCTTGTATTTGATTTGAAGTTTCTAATAGTTTTCAAGAATTTCTAATAGACTTTCTGCTAATTCAGTTTTAGAGAAATTAACAGCGAAATTAGGAAATACCTCTTCAGTATCAGAATTAGATTCAAAGGATTCCGAGTTGTCTGCTATGTTGGTCATTAACGTTATGTTGGCTCTTTCATCTTTTGAGTCTGACGAAGCTTCAAAAGAATATGAATCATCCCATGTTGCCATAAGACTTTTCTTCTTTTCTTTGTCAAACCTCTTCTTTGCCTTTTCTTTCTGAAGTTTAGGAAAATCACTCTTATATTGACCAGGTTCCTTACATTCGTAGCATACAATATCTTTGCTTCTTGTCTTTTTGTATCCAGAGGATGAATCAAAATAATTGCTAGATCTTCTTGGATTTCTGAACTTCCTCTGTCTGTTCTTCCAGAGTTGTGGGACCCTTTTAGATAGCAGAGATAACTCATATTCTTATGATGATGATCCTCCAGAGTTTTCTTCTTCATCCTGAAAAGCTTTAGAGTAATATTTTTTCTTATATTTAAGCGCAATAGACTTACCTTTCTTCTGAGGCTCATCTTCTTCTAATTATATCTCATAACTTTTTAATGAGCTGAAGAGTTCTTCTAGAGAGATTTTGTTCAGATCTTTTGCAAGCTTGAGAGTTGTCACCATAGGTGTCCATTTTTTGGGAAGACTTATGATGACTTTCTTTACATGATCGACAATAGAATATCCTTTATTCAGAACATTTAAACCAGCTACCATAATTTGAAACCTTGAGAACATTGATTCAACAGTTTCATCTTCTTCCATTTTGAACGCTTCGTACTTCTGAATGAGAGTAAGAGCTTTTGTTTCTTTGACTTGTGTATTGACGTCATGCGTCATTCTTAAGGAGTCGAAAATGTTCTTAGCTCAGTCTCTATTTGTGATCTTCTCATACTTAGTGTATGAGATGTCGCTTAGGAGGATTGTTCTGGGTTTGTGATGATTTTTGAATTCATTCATTTGTTGATCTGACATTTTCTTTCTTTCAATCTTTTGACCACTTGTATCAACAGGATGAGTGTAGCCATCGGTTACCATATCCCAGAGATCCGCGTCATGGGCCAGAAAGAAACTTTCGATTCTATCTTTCCTGTAGTTGAAATTTTATCCATTAAACACTGGGGGTCTGCCGTTGACTCTGTCTTTATCGTCATAATGGTCATTGTTTTTCTGAACTGGTTCTGTCATTATGTTTTTCAAGCTGGATCTTTTATCTGATATGGTTAAGTGTTAGCACCCAAAACCAAGCGCTCTAATTCCAATTGATGGTTGAGAAACACAAGAAAGGGGGGTTTGAATTAGGTTTTTCTAAATTAAAACAGTTTGACACAGTTATTTTTATCCTGGTTTGTTTGAACTCAAACTTCTCTAGTCCACCCGTCAAGGTAATTTGCCTCTCTCAACGTGGTCTTAATCCACTATTCAACAATAGATTACAATTCACAACGACAACTGCCTTTATCTTCTCGAGATAAACCACAACCTGGTTTCTAAAGGTATCAACAACTTACATAAACGATATGTGTTTACAATTCTTCTTATAAGCTATATCACAACTGTGATGTATACACTATTTAGACTCAGTGAAAATATAAAGAAACTTTAAGATGAAATCTTGTGCGTTGTTTTTGCGTGAGAAATATTCGGCAATGAAGCATGAATATGATACTTGTTTATATAGGCGTTTCATTTGAACCGTTTGGAGTCATCAGAATTTGCAAAAGGAATGTTAATAAATGTATTAAGCGCTCCTTTCCTTAAATATAGATATTGTTTAAAATCAGTCGTTACTTTGAGTATTTCCATTTGAGTTTTGTAACGCATCAGAATCAGAGCTAAGCAGCCAGCATATAGGAATCAGAGATTGTAGTCCAGCATGGTGCTTTCAGAAGTTTGTCTTTTGATCATAACATAACTTCTTCTAATGAGTGTGATAGTCTTGAAGACTTCTTAGAATTTCTTTTACAAACTATCAGAAATTCTTATGTCTTCAAACTTGTAATTAGTTCTCCTTTTCCATTTAGAATCAAAACATCATTTGCATACTTTATTAAAAATTAGGAGACGAAAATATTTCATACAAAATATTTATTTAACAGGGTCAGAACATAAATTTCATTAACAATACTTGTTATCATCAAAACTTCTAAGATAGGTGTAGAACCAAACCATGTTCTAACAAATTTTACTTTTATAGTTCGATAAGAACATGTTGTAAGGCTTTAAGTATGTATCAAACATTCCTATTATTTTTAGCATGAACTGCGACATTAAATTCATTGCCTCTCCTGCATCTACCAAGATATTGTTGACCCCAATATTCTCCATTTTCCCTCTTATGAATAGGGGCTTTAAATGATTCTTCATCCCCCCATCCGACCTTTAGAAGAAAGCATTTTGTTCTTCGATTGTGCCATTATTGATTACATAGTAACACAATGGCCTATGTTTGGACATTTCAGTCTCATCAATTTCCTCAATCTCTTGGACTTTTGTTACCTAGTCATATTCGTAAGGCAACACAAAAACAACATTACAATTGATATCTAGGGATGACTCAGAACTTGAATTAAAATCATCTGTGAACATATCCTCGTCAGTAAGACATTTCTATGGTAGTTTTACTTTGGATTTTTCTCCTCTATGAGAGAACAATTTCCTTTCCACTAGTTTTTTTTAATCTTTGGCCATGTTATTAGATTAAGGATGGTTGATGCTAGATTCAGCCATACTTTTCTCCGCTGCTTCTTCCACTTCATTTTTCTTTCGTTGGAATCTTCTCCACTAAGACCTTAACATGGGGTTTTCCCCTTGTAGTTCTCGTATCTATACACTTGTTGTCGTGACACTTGGAATTCCCTTAGATAGAAAATCTAAGAGCCTCGGATGAACTCAAAACTTTGCCACTTTTCATGTCCAAGAGCTCCATTTTCGACAGGCTTTACCCACTTATTCGTTGGGGGTATATTTAGTTAGCTTAAACGAATCATGCTTATTGGCTCCGAGGCTTTGTCTTCCTTGTTGCTACCTTTGAGGGACTCCCTTCTTGTCGAACATAAATTTCCCCCCATCATTCTTCCAGTTCCCTTTTCAACTAGCAACTGGAACCCTTTCCAAGTTCTCAACCGCTTTTGTGGGGTACATTAAACTGCATCTAGGACACATGAGTGACTCAAATTTTTGCTTCTCATAACAAAGAAGAAAATCAAGGAAATTCTCATTGGCCCTAGGATAAGCCACTTTCATTTGGGTTTCCTCCCTCCGGATGCTTTCTTCGTTACCATCCATGGTTCCTTCCCCACTTAGTTCTATCACGTTGATTTCAAATTTAGAACCACCAGTGATCCTAAACCTTTACAACTTAAGCATGAGGCATTCAATAGTCTCTATTACTTCGACACTCTGATTGAAACTCTTAGTAGTTTTGTTCCTGGTATTCTGGTTATAAAATTCCTCAACAACTTCGGTCATGTTGGTGTCTGATGGTGCTGTGTAGTTGGTGTCAGCCACTTGTAGAGGATCTGAATCAACTTTCATCTAAACTTTGTTCTTCTCCCAAACTTAAGTCTTCCATCTCGGATAACATTTTGCACCAAATCCCTGAAAAGAACACATTATGAGGTTTTATGGCCTAAGAAACTATGATACTTTAAAAATCCTTTTCTTTCGTTGATCTAACGTAGGAATTTTAGCGCTAGGCGGCACTATCATTTGGCCGTCTTTAACTAGTAAGTCGAAGATTTTATCACACCGTTTCATCGAAGGTGTATGTTCTCTTTGGGAACTTATCATTCTTTTCTTGTCCAACGAGATTTTTCCCATTCGAAGGAGCAAGAACTTTGCATAAATAAGGAGACCCTTATTTTAATTCGTCCAAATCTATTTCGTTTTTGTCGAAACCTATATGGTCACTATACACCTCTGGTTTGTCCTCTTACCAAATATTGAGTGTCTAATAGTTGTGTTAACTCGTGTGATTCATGCTTAATCTTTACTTGTTTGTGATAACTTGAAAACTAAGAAATGATCAAGGCAATTTTTGTGCATTATGAGGAAAACCACCAATTCTAAAAAGGGCTCCAATTACCCGTGAGAGAGTGAATCCTTGTGAACCCTTTTGAGCTTAAATAGTATTTGTAGGATGAATGTATCAAATCGACTAATTGTTAAGTAGGCCACTTAATAGTTGTTGATAATCTTTGAAAAATTCAATGATAATTCATTCTATAAATTTTCTTGTTTGTGAATACCAACCCTTTTGTTAATCAACCTTTGAAGAGCATGATTTTGAATAAAAAAGGATTGATATAAATGAAGTTGGGGAGGTGGATCAAAAAGAACCTAGAATTGATGACACAATGATCCTAAGAAAGAAAAAGAATAGAGAAAAGAAAAATACAAAAGAAGAAAGAAATTTGTTTATGAAAAGATACAAAAAGAAAAAGAAAAGAGAGAGAGGATCATTGTGTAGAAAAAGAAAAGAGGTTGTGAATAATAAGATGGGAATTAGTTGTGAAATGCTCTTCATATCCTTTTACCCGATTCGTTTCAATGGCTTTGTACTTAAATATCCCTTGTTTCTAACCTAAGCCAAGTTACAACCTTGAAAGTCCTTAGTGATCTTTGTTTCCATTTTATCATTTAACTTGTTTCGATGAACACATGAATTATTCTGGATGTGCATAATTATTAGTGAGAGTGTTTAGTCCTTTGTGAATATGCATTTTGTTCTTCATGAACTTTGAAGAAATGATTAGGTGATTCAAGTGTGAACATATCTTTTATTTTGTTATATGTTTTGATATGTTGTGTTTAGAACTTAATTCATGGCCATGTTGTGTTTAGAAGAAGCGATTGATGTGTGCTTTTGCACAGGTATGTCGAGTTTGAACCATTACTCTTGTGTGAGTTTGCATGCTTGCATTTTGTTCCTTCTAGCTTTGTAAGATTATTGACTTTTGTTTGAGGACAAACAAAGAAGTAAGTTGGGGAGAGTTGTTAAGGACCAATTTGTAGTTATTTTGTACATTATTTTGTGGTCCTTAACAATGTCTTTATATTTAATTTGTATATTTATTCTAGTATATTGCTTTAATTAGGTTTTATCTAGTTTTGTTTAATATATGTATTATTTGACTTTAGTTACTCTTAATTGTAGGAATTTATTAACTAATTCTCCCAAGCTTGGATTCAAGGGTACTTGAAGAGCTTTAGGGATGATTCTTTTGAAGATAATTTTGGAAGAGGAAGCATGCTACGGTCGCGCTCAGTGTTCCAACATGACCGCCACTTAACAGCCGCGATCTGAAATCAGAAAAAGGACAGCCCATGCTTTCACCTTTGGAGCCACCAACCCATCACTTCACCAGACCTTTTTGGCTTGTAAAGGAAGCAAGAAAACATAGACCATCATTATCTTTCATCTTTGTAAATCTAGGGCAAGTTTAGGAAGAAAAACCATAGCTTTTCTCTTGATTTTTCTCATGTTCATCATCTCTACCAACAATCTTGAGAGCAAGGCAACCATGGAAATGAGTAGCTAAGCTCCTTTTGTGTCAAGATTAGAGGTAGTTGATCTATATAGTATGTATTTATTTTAATCCATTTGTGTATGAACATGGTTGATGATTAATATAGTTGAATATCTTTGTTCTTCATCTTTATGCTTTGAGTTTTGCTTGGAAAAGAATATTTCAAAGTGACCTAGGATATTCATCCTCTCACAAACAAATGCTAGGAATAGATTTGTGTGTTAGAGTTTACAAAATATTGAACTTAATGATTATCATGCTAATAGTTGTAGTGAGGAATCATGCAAGGATTAACATGATAACATTCACAATCTTGGTAGGAAATCTACAAGATTGAGAGGATATGTATTTGTAGAAATCATCTATTATGTTCATCACTTGATTAAAATGAATATGTATGAAACTAGATCAATGAAACTAATCTTGACATGCCTTCTTACTTGAAATCAATCTCAAACTCTCTCTAATCCAAATCATAACTCTTTTTGAAAGAATTAATTTAGTTGTTGTTTGGAAACTCATGGTTCTAGTAGAATAGATAACAAACCCTTTGGTTACATCATCTTAAAACATACTTTTCTATTGAAAGACTATAACATGCACCAATCCCTGTGGAATCGATAATCAAAATACTTTGTTCACGGAAAAATCCTACAACAAAATGGCGCCGTTCGGTTGGCGTTGATGTTGTTAGTATAGCAATAGTTGTGTGTTTTAAGACTTTTTCTAACCTCTCTTTGTTTCTTTTGTGTTGCTAGACTTTTCGGAATTAGTTTATGCGGGAAGTATTCCATCGACCAACTCCTTTTCGATCCAAATTGAAAGGACGGCTAGGAGACTTAATAGCGATGCTAAAAGAAGAAAAGACAAGCTAAAAAAACAAGAAAGAGGAGAAAGAGGAGAAGCATCTACTTCTTCAACACCACCGTGTTTGGAGAAGTCACCACTATGGAGGAGAATCAACCACCACCACCACCACCACCAGGCCGTGTGTCAATAGCCCTTGCCATAATGCTCAATTTGCCCGACAAGCAAATGCAAGGGTTGCGGAAAAACAGGCTTGCTTCAACTTCTATGCAAGTCCATTTCATGGCCACGACCATGAAGACCCTTACACTCACCTTACCAAGTTTTATGAGATCGCGAGGCGGCGGGTGCTCCGAAGACCAAGAAGAACAATATTTCCAAAGGCTTTTCCCTCATTCTCTAGTGGGAAGGCAAAAGATTGGTATCTTGATCAATTGCAAGAACAATGACTAATTGGAGCGTTTTGGAGGAAAAGTTTCTTGAACGCTTTTCCCTCAATCACGTTTCATGGAGGCTAAGACGGCTATCTCGGTATTTTCGCAAGGAGTAAACGAGCCTTTGAATCGGGCATGGGAAAGATATAAGTCTATGCTAAGGAAGTGTCCGAGCCATGGTTTTGACGAGCACAAATTCATATTTTCAAATGGTCTCCAACCTCAACACAAATTGTTGTTGGATGCCACGGATTCTTTGATGGCAAAACACCGTATGAAGCAATCCAAATAATTGAAAAGATGGGTAGGAATGATCATCAAACTCAACATGATCAAGGAGGTGTACAAGTGAAAAAGTTTTAGAAATTGGTTCGAGTCATGAAGCACTTGTGGCGCAAAACAAATTGTTTGCGAAACAAGTTGAAGAATTGACAAAACAAATGGCTAAACTCCCTCAACAAATCATGGAGTTACAAGGAGCATCACATAAGCAAGCTCACCAAATAGCTTGTTGTGAATTGTGCAAAGGGATCATAAACCGCTTTTGTCCTCCGGAGAATGAGGAAGCTAACTATGTGGCCAACCAAGGCCAAGGGTACCAACAACGAGCTCCTTACCCTTATCAAAATCAAAACCAAGGTTACCAACAAAGGGTAATCAAGGTTATCAAGGAGGTGGAGGCAAGATAACAATAACCAAGGAAGGCAAAATCCATATCAAACACAAAATCAAAATCAAACACAACAACAAAATCAAAGTCAACAACAAAACCAACCTCAAAGTCAAGTGAGATCTTCCAACATTCAAGACACTCTAGCTCAATTTATGCAAGCCTCAATGGCTAATCAAAAGAGCACGGAGGCATCTATCAAGAACTTGGAAACTCAAGTTGGACAACTAGCTAATCAATTTTCCGAACAAAGTGCTTCGACATTATTTTCCCCAACTACGCAAACAAATCCTAAGGAGCATTGCAAAGCCATAACAACAAGAAGTGGTAGAGTTTGTGATGAGAAAAGGAAGATAGTTGAAAGAAAAAAGAAAGTAGTGGAGAAGGATGAAGAAGAAATAGTGGAGGAAGAGGTAGTTGAAAAAGATGAAGAGGATGAAGTTGAAAAACATGATAATGTTGATGTGGAGGATGATTTAGTTGAAAATGAGGTGTTAGTTGAAAATGAAAAGGACAATGGTGTGGTTGAAAAGGAGAGAATAGATGAGAAAAAGAAAAGAATGAAGAAAGGAAAAGAGAAGGAAGTAACTTATCCATTGAGAAGTTTGCCATATCCTCACCTTCCCTCTAAAAAGGATGATGCAAAGCACTATGCTAGGTTTATGGATATTTTCAAGCAATTGCAAATAAATATTCCATTTACCGAAGCATTAGAGCAAATGCCAAAATATGCAAAATTCATGAAGGATATCTTGACGAAAAAGAATACGGATCAAGAAACCATAATGGTGGATGCTAGTTGTAGTGCAATAATTCAACGCACCATTCCGAAGAAAGAAAGTGATCCGGGGCATGTAACTTTGCCCATTACTATTGGGGATGTTTATGTCGGAAAAGGATTAATTGATTTGGGGTCAAGCATCAACTTGATTCCATTATCCATTGTGAAGAGATTGGGGGAGATTGAATTAAAGTCCACGAAAATGACATTGCAATTAGCGGACAAGTCTATTACTATCCGCATGGCGTAGCTTTAGATTTGTTGGTAAAAGTGGACAAATTCTTTTTCCGTGGACTTTGTAGTCATAGACATGGAGGAAGATGTTGATGCACCTTTAATTCTTGGAAGACCGTTCATGAAGACGGCAAGGATGATGATTGATATAGATGATGGCCTAATGAAGGTGAGAGTACAAGATGAAGAGATTTGCTTTAATCTTTTGAAGCAATGAAGCATCCATGGATAAGAAAGATTGTTTTAAGATTGCGTTATTGAGGAAGCAACTCAAGTGAATGATGATGATGATAGTCGAGATATTGAGGAAAGGGAGATTTCAAAGGAAATGCACCAGGAAGAAGAGGAAAGTTTGAAGAAAGATCTAAAAGATGACGACCAAAACTTGAGTTGAAAGAGCTACCGTCTCATTTAAAGTATGTGTTTCTTGAGGAGGGAGGTAAAAGCCCGTAATCATTAGCAATACATTGTCGGAGAATGAGGAGGAGAGCTTAATTGAAGTTTTGAAATCGAACAAAAATGCGATTGGTTGGGTCTTAGCCGATTTGAAAGGCATAAGCCCGCTTATTGTATGCACAACATTATGATGGAGGATGAGTACAAACCGTAGCCCAACCTCAACGGCGATTGAATCCGGTGATGAAGGAGGTAGTTCGCAAAGTAGTGAAGATGCTTGAAGCGGGATGATTTACCCCGGATAATACGTGGGTGAGCCGGTTCATGTGGTTCCTAAGAAAGGAGGATTGACGGTTGTATCTAATGATAAGGATGAGCTAGTGCAAACAAGAAAAGTGACGGGAGAATGTGTATTGATTATCGTAGGCAACAAAGCGGCGAGAAAAGATCATTTTCCTCTTCCGTTCATGGACCAAATGTTAGAAAGGCTTGCGGGACAACAATACTATTGTTTCTTGGATGGTTATTCGGGATATAATCAAATATCGGTAAATCCAAAGATCATGAGAAAGCGTTCACATGTCCATTTGGAATTTTCGCGTAGCCGCTTGTGCAACACGCCATGCATGCAAGCTATATTCGCCGATTTGATTGAAAATACAATTGAAGTTTTATGGATGACTTTTCCGTTTTGGAGCTTCATTTGATTTATGTTTGGAAAATTTGGACATCTTGAAGAGGTGTGCAAACCAACTTGGTCTTGAATTGGGAGAAATGCAACTTTATGGTGACCGAGGGAATTGTCCTTGGCCACAAGATATCTTCAAGAGGAATCGAGGTTGACAAAGCAAAATTGATGTTATCAAGACTTCCCCACCTACCAATGTCAATTCGGCTTTTGGGTCATGCTATCAAGATTCATCAAGGACTTCTCCAAAATAGCCAAACCTTTGAGCAACTTGCTCAACAAAGATAAGTCTTTCTTGTTTGATAATGATTGTTTGTTAGCTTTTGAAAAATTAAAGGAGAATTTGATAAATACACCCATAACCACACCTAATTGGAAACTTGATTTTGAACTAATGTGTGATGCTAGTGATTATGCGGTGGGAACATAGGCCAAAGGAAGAACAAAATCTTCCATGCTATACATTATGCGAGCAAAGTTTTGAATGATGCTCAAATAAACTATGCAACAACGAAAAGAGTTGCTCGCAATTGTATATGCATTGAATTTCCTACCTTGTAGTTTTCATTGTATTTCACGATAATATCGCTTACCCAAACCGGACTCTAAACAAAGGCTAATCCGATGGATTCTTCTTTGCAAGAATTCGATTTAGAGGTCCGTGATAAAAAGGTTCGGAAAATTTGGTAGCGGATCATTTGTCTCGCTTAGTGAGCAAAACGGACAAGGAAAAAGAGGTGAAGGAGGAATTCCGGATGAGAAGTTATTTGCAATCCAAGAGCGACCTTGGTTTGCCGACATGGCAAATTACAAGGCCGCGGGATTAATCCGGAAGATTTGACTTGGAATGAGAAGAAATTTTTAGCCGATCGTATTATGTGTGGGATGAACCTTACATTTTAGGTTGAGTAGTGATGGATTGCTAAGAAGGTGTGTGAGTGATGAGGCCAAAAACATTCTTTGGCATTGTCACAATTCCCCTTGGGGACACTATAATGGAATGCGGCCACCAAAGTCCTACAATCGGGTTTTATTGGCCGCTATTCAAAGATGCGTGCTCACGCTAAATCATGTGACAAATGTCAAAGAAGTGGTGGGATAGGAAAAAGATGAAATGCCATTGACCAATATGTTGGAAGTGGAGGTATTTGATTGTTGGGGATTGATTTTGTCGGTCCTTTTCCATCTTCGTTTTCAAATGAATATATCCTTGTAGCTGTGGATTACGTGTCAAAGTGGGTAGAGGCCATTGCTTCCCTAAGGCCGGCCATCCAAATTTTGAAAAGAAACATTTTTCTCGTTTTGCCTAGGGTGCTCATTAGTGATGGTGGGTCGCACTTTTGCAATGCATTGTTACAAAAACTTTTGAAACAATTTGGTGTAAAACATAAGGTGACGACCCCTATCACCCTCAAGCAAATGGCGCCGAGGTGTCTAATAGAATCAAAAAAAAGCTTTGGGCTCTCGAAAACATTGGTCAAAATTAGATGAAGCTTTGTGGGCGATCCCGCCGCTCCTAACTAACCCGTTTCATGGCAAAACTTGTCACCTCCGGTAGAGATGGAGCACAAAGCATTGTGGGCCCTCCGATTCTTAAATTTCGATCCATCCTTGGCGGAGAAAAGCGAAAAATACAACTTGTTCATTTGGACGAAATGCGTGACGGCTTATCATTCAAACCGGAGGTATAAAGCAAAGGTTAAGGTTTCTCATGATAAGAAGATAAAGATCAAGGAATTTAGGCCGGACAAAAGGTTCTCTTGTTCAACTCCGGATGAGGCTTTTAAAACTCAAAACAAAGTGGTCCGTCCGTTTTAATCAAAGAAGTCAAGGAATATGGTGCAATTGTCTTGCAAGATCTTGCACGAACAAAAGAATGGCGGTGAATGGGCAGCGGTTGAAGCGATGCGTTGGCGGAGAGGTGAGCACAACATAGCGAATCTTTCTTTGATGATCAATGATCATCATGAACCGTCACTTAAACAAAGCGCTTGTTGGGAGGCACCCCAACATTGTAAGTATTCTTCCTTGAACTCATTTACACTTGCCCGCACCAATTTTGTTTTCTTAAAATTTCAATTGCGAGCCGCCCGCCATATTTTGACCCATCACTTTCGCCGCATCCATTTTTAAAAATATAGTTTGAAAAATCAGATTTTGGAGGCCCAAATCGTGGCCTAGTTAGTTTTATAAAGGGTTAGGGTTATTTTAAACCCTTTTCCTATTTTCTTCATCATTCTTCATCCTCTCAAAATCCCAAAATCCCCAACCAAAATCTCCGAATCTTTGCAATTTCTTTGTCAAATCAATCCCCAAGGCATCCTAGTAAGTATTCTATGTTTTCCTTTCTCAATTTCGTCTACATTGCATGTTTAGGTTAGATTTTGAAAACCTAGGGTTAGGAATTTTCGAATTTTTCTTAGATTTAGGATGTTTTGTGTTAGAGAAGTAATAGGATGTTATTTTACTGCCTAGGAAGTAATTGTGTGGAGAAAAATTACATTTTAAAGAAGAATTTTTCAATCAAGCATTCATGCCATCAGCGAGAAAAAATTCTGCTGTGTTTTAGTGTTTCCATTAGTTGTAATGCTTTGGTAGGTTGGTTTGCTTTCTGTTTGCTTGATTCATTGCTAATGGACACCTCGGTGTCACTTTTTTGATTTTGTGTTGAAATTTCGGATGGCACCTAAGCGACAAAGACTTTCCTCTCGCCTCTCGGCTTCTTGCGATCTTTGCGATTCTTGGGGCCTGCTCGGGAGGCTCGCTACAAAGAGCTCGAGGAGCGCACATCGGGCGGCGCACCATCGACCTCCGTGAGCAAGGGCACTACCACACCCTCATGTCATCTGGATAACTACGGGTTGGAAGTTCTTTGTACCCCTCAAACAAAGGTGAATGTGGAGCTTGTTCGCGAGTTCTATGCTAATGTTATCCCGGCCGAGGGATGTGAGTTTAGGTTTGCTTCAGTTGTTCGAGGCAAGTCCGTTTCCTTCTCTCGCTCGAAAATCAATTTTCGGGCATCAATGGACAGCCCGGAGGACCAATTGGATGTCTACCATGAGCACGGCTCGTGGTAATTGGGATACAACATCTTTGAAGAATAAGCTCTGTTTGTCCGGCATTCTTATGAAACGAATCGGGCTGGTCAACCTTTGAAATTCAACAGGACGGTCGAAAACTAGCGCGGTGATGATGTGTGTGACTCTATACAATCGAAACCTAGGAGCCACACATCTTGATACCCATGGAGGCGCGGGTTTGATTGCTTACATGCTCGATGAGGAGCAAATTGATTTTGGCCGTCGATCGCGAATGAGTTGAAGAGGTTCTGTTGAGTTATACCTCCGGGGCGTATAAAGTGTGCTCTCACTTATCAGCTTGATTATGGGTTTCTTTGAAGAAGCGAAGGTGGCTTTTCTGCGATGGGACACCATTGATGGCGTTGTTGATGATCACTCATGATCGCTTTTGTAGGGTCCTTGATAATCTGCTGCCCGGTGTACCGATTGCGGCACTTCCTCAAGCTAGTCCATCGGAAGAATGGAGCAGACGGATGCATCTCGCTCATCGAGAGCATTTATGTTTATGCATGAGAGCATGGAGCACCTTGCTCTCAGATTAGAGAGCCGGAGTGAACCATTTCACTCGCGCGGGTGAGCACTCGAGCATATCTTTGGTTGGCGGGGTCGGGCCAAATCTTGAGGAGGAGGTGGGAGATGAGGATGATGGTGAAGAGAGTTACGGTTACGGTTCGGTTCGACTCGGGTCGATTGGAGATTCGATTCTCGAGACCACTGATTGATTTTCTCCTATTTCCCTGCTTTTATTTTACTTTCAGCATTCTAGTCTAGATTTTACTTTTACAATTTAGTTTTAAACTTTGGATTTTGTTGGTTGCCATCCAATTTTGGGGATTGGCTTGTAATTCAATTAATTTTTGTAGGCATGAAGCCTAAATACTTCTTTTAAGTTTTAAACACCATTTTGGGGTGTCTTTTTATTTTAAGTTTAGTTTCTTTTATTTTGTTCTATTTTATTTTATTTTTAGATTATAGTATTTAGTTTGAATTTACTTCTTGTGGTTTGTCCGGATTGTTCAAATGGTTCTTCAAAGCTAGTAAGCGTGTTTCACCAAAGTGATGGTGATGATAAAATTCTTAATTCATTCCACAAAGAAGGTACACATTTTATCGTTGTTATAGAAACATAATATGTCTATGAAATTTGTTCTTTATGCAAGATATTTCGGCATGTACAAAAATTTTGTGTTCACATTCGAATCATTAGGACATAAACCATATATGTGAGAAGCTTCCACTTTTTACCAAATATTGAGTGTCTAATAGTTGTGTTAACTCGTGTGATTCATGCTTAATCTTTACTTGTTTGTGATAACTTGAAAACTAAGAAATGATCAAGGCAATTTTGTGCATTATGAGGAAAACCACCAATTCTAAAAGGGCTCCAATTACCCGTGAGAGAGTGAATCCTTGTGAACCCTTTTGAGCTTAAATAGTATTTGTAGGATGAATGTATCAAATCGACTAATTGTTAAGTAGACCACTTAATAGTTGTTGATAATCTTTGAAAAATTCAATGATAATTCATTCTATAAATTTTCTTGTTTGTGAATACCAACCCTTTTGTTAATCAACCTTTGAAGAGCATGATTTTGAATAAAAAGGATTGATATAAATGAAGTTGGGAGGTGGATCAAAAGAACCTAGAATTGATGACACAATGATCCTAAGAAAGAAAAAGAATAGAGAAAAGAAAAATACAAAGAAGAAAGAAATTTGTTTATGAAAAGATACAAAAGAAAAAGAAAAGAGATCATTGTGTAGAAAAGAAAAGAGGTTGTGAATAATAAGATGGGAATTAGTTGTGAAATGCTCTTCATATCCTTTTACCCGATTCGTTTCAATGGCTTTGTACTTAAATATCCCTTGTTTCTAACCTAAGCCAAGTTACAACCTTGAAAGTCCTTAGTGATCTTTGTTTCCATTTTATCATTTAACTTGTTTCGATGAACACATGAATTATTCGGATGTGCATAATTATTAGTGAGAGTGTTTAGTCCTTTGTGAATATGCATTTTGTTCTTCATGAACTTTGAAGAAATGATTAGGTGATTCAAGTGTGAACATATCTTTTATTTTGTTATATGTTTTGATATGTTGTGTTTAGAACTTAATTCATGGCCATGTTGTGTTTAGAAGAAGCGATTGATGTGTGCTTTTGCAGGTATGTCGAGTTTGAACCATTACTCTTGTGTGAGTTTGCATGCTTGCATTTTGTTCCTTCTAGCTTTGTAAGATTATTGACTTTTGTTTGAGGACAAACAAAGAAGTAAGTTAGGAGAGTTGTTAAGGACCAATTTGTAGTTATTTTGTACATTATTTTGTGGTCCTTAACAATGTCTTTATATTTAATTTGTATATTTATTCTAGTATATTGCTTTAATTAGGTTTTATCTAGTTTTGTTTAATATATGTATTATTTGACTTTAGTTACTCTTAATTGTAGGAATTTATTAACTAATTCTCCCAAGCTTGGATTCAAGGGTACTTGAAGAGCTTTAGGGATGATTCTTTTGAAGATAATTTTGGAAGAGGAAGCATGCTACAGTCGCGCTCGGTGGTTCCAGCATGACCGACGACTTAACGATGATCTGCGAAATCAGAAAAAGGACAGCCCATGCTTTCACCTTTGAGCCACCAACCCATCACTTCACCAGACCTTTTTGGCTTGTAAAGGAAGCAAGAAAACATAGACCATCATTATCTTTCATCTTTGTAAATCTAGGGCAAGTTTAGGAAGAAAAACCATAGCTTTTCTCTTGATTTTTCTCATGTTCATCATCTCTACCAACAATCTTGAGAGCAAGGCAACCATGGAAATGAGTAGCTAAGCTCCTTTTGTGTCAAGATTAGAGGTAGTTGATCTATATAGTATGTATTTATTTTAATCCATTTGTGTATGAACATGGTTGATGATTAATATAGTTGAATATCTTTGTTCTTCATCTTTATGCTTTGAGTTTTGCTTGGAAAAGAATATTTCAAAGTGACCTAGGATATTCATCCTCTCACAAACAAATGCTAGGAATAGATTTGTGTGTTAGAGTTTACAAAATATTGAACTTAATGATTATCATGCTAATAGTTGTAGTGAGGAATCATGCAAGGATTAACATGATAACATTCACAATCTTGGTAGGAAATCTACAAGATTGAGAGGATATGTATTTGTAGAAATCATCTATTATGTTCATCACTTGATTAAAATGAATATGTATGAAACTAGATCAATGAAACTAATCTTGACATGCCTTCTTACTTGAAATCAATCTCAAACTCTCTCTAATCCAAATCATAACTCTTTTTGAAAGAATTAATTTAGTTGTTGTTTGGAAACTCATGGTTCTAGTAGAATAGATAACAAACCCTTTGGTTACATCATCTTAAAACATACTTTTCTATTGAAAGACTATAACATGCACCAATCCCTGTGGAATCGATAATCAAAATACTTTGTTCACGGAAAAATCCTACAACAGATAGTCATCAAATGGCTTGCGAAACTTACGTTTAATGCTAGCAAATCTTTTCAAACTTATCTTTGACTGTCCCATGTAAAATTTCTCATGGAACAATCTTTCCAAAAGAGTTTAATCATGGATAGAATTTACAGGAAAATTTGTGAACCTAGTAAGGAATTTTTGGTCAGAGAACTAGGAAAATATTTTATCCTTGAGTTTTTGTTATTTGTTATGTCCCCAACCTCAATCAAATATATGGCTATGTGTTGGACAGCGGACTCGCTGGTATCACAAGAGAATTTTGTGAACTTTGGTACTTTTCATCCTCTAGGCAATTCGGTTTGTAAAACATACTCAAACAAAGGGGAAGTATAATTTATCCTTCGAAGGCCTATGTTTACCCTATTTCACGCCATTAGCCTTTTGACCATGGCTTCCAGATTATTTTCCCCTAAAAATTTGTTTTATCGAACACGGTGAAGATTTTGTCAGCATCTTGGTTTCGATTGACCATTACTACTCTTGGGGCCTGAACTTCCCTTGATATTGCTTGTTCGATCCTAGATTGTTTGAATCTTTAGCCCTGGTTAACTTTTCCAACATTTTGTGCAGCTGGTTGCACTTGGTTAAATGTTAGATCTTCTTCGAAGACCACTCCTTGATTTTCTCTTAGCCAATATCGATAGGGTTGTCGAACTAGAGCTTGAGGGGCACCAAAGAAATATGCAATTCGCGCCATCTGCTGCCAATTGTTTATTTGTATAGGCATTTTGTTGATTAATTTAAGAAGAATCAATGCGTTAAAGATCATACCCATTTGCTGGGCTAAAACACCTACCATTTCATGATTGTTGTCATTTATCTGTTGTCTAAATGCTGCCGCAAAATTTGTTGTAATTGTAGGCAATTGAGCAAAAAATCTTGGATGCTAGGTATTTCAACCCATGTTATTTATGCCTGATTTTGACCTTTGTAAAGGGAAAAAATAGACATTTATGGATCAAGGAGTATTGACGTGTTATTATGAAGCCTAATCATTACTGATGTTAGCATACCACAAATTTGTTCATAATCATCCATTGGCATCATAAATCCGGATGCAAAATGTTTGAAATTACTCATACCTAGTAGTCTTGGGGTCACTGGAGGACCCTGTTTTCATACTGGGGAGAGAACTAGTCCATTGTAAGTAATAGTTGGTATTACCATCATACTTATTGGAACAAATTTTGATTCAGTTACAGGCATTGCAGTCGTATTTCCCTAGTCAAATGAGAAGATTGTTCTCCATTGTTGTTTGGTGGATTGGCCATTATTCTAATGTATTTCCTCTTAGGTAATATTTTGTTAGTTCTAGATATTCTACCACTTCTTAATCTCAAGCAAAAATGTTAAAGAAAAAATTTGTACAAAAATTAGTGAAAATTTCTAACAAAATCAACACTTGGTCCCACTGGGCGTGCCAATTTGTTTACCGTGAAATTTAGTAAACAACCACTAGTTTTTCGAATTTTAATAATTCTGGTTACTTACAGGATCAACTAGATTGATCATAGGACGATAGTATATATTTTGTGTTCTCTAAGTTTTCTAGACAACATTTTCTTCAAAAATATAAATAAATCGAAAGGAAATGAGCAAACATATAAGACCCAAAGTTAAATTTTGTTTTGGTCCCTACAATGTAAATGAACATGTCCAATCCTATAGCAATGTTGGAAGTATGGTTTGTGAGAACCCAATTTTCTTCCCCAATTTTGTGAAGCATACCATATGTCACAATAAGCTTGCTAGTAGAAAGCTTACCCTTCTTTGGCCATTGTTTCACCTGATTACCAGTTATCTCTTTGCAGAGATCATTGTCAGTCACATCCACTTCAGCATGTTCTTCCTCATTTCTTCCCAAAAATATGTTTATAATATCTGGAGAAAAATCCACACCTCTTCCTCTAACATACACTTTTCTAAACTCATTACTTCTCTTGTCATCACAACTCTCAGATATATTAACAACAAACTTTTTTACAAGATTTCGTAACACTTTCCAAAGCCAACCACAACCTTTATCTGAATCAAATTTCGGCAGCTAGTCTCCGTTGGTAAACAAATTTCCAATTCTCTACATTTTCCATATAATAAAAGGATACGTTGTCAATTGGAACTTCAGGAATGTTGGCTAGAACCGTCTTCCCAGAAGTTTGCTTTCTTGCTAAGGGCATAATGTCTAAAACATTAGTTTCAACATCAAAAATCATAATCACTATAGGGCACCTTCTTCCTCTTCAGAGACATTTTCTTTGAAGTAGGAGTCATAAATTTACTCCATCTTTTAGCAAGACCAACATTTGGACTGTTCTTTGAGTCTTGGAGGATTTACTTTCAGAAACCATATATGTTCCTTTACTCCTATTTAACCTTTTGGCAATACCAAAAGTCACCCTTCTAACAATAGGGACATCATCGAAGTATAATTCATCCATATTGACAATGTCAATATTTTTATTTTCCTTTTCAGCAACACTTGCTTCCATGTCTTCTTTGTCAGATAAGTCTTCTTCACCAGCCACTTCATCATGAATATTTTTCTCTTATTCTGCAACAAATCTTTTTTTTAATCAACTTTCTTATTTTTACCAAATTTGTCTTTAGATACATTCTCTTAGGACATTTTCTCAAGCATATTATTCTCAAAACTTTCAAAAGACCAATGGAACCACATTCTTTATAACACTCATTAATAGAATTATCTTGAGTAGTTTCAACATGAGGTTCAGATTGGGCCAAAGATGTTGTAACATCTGGAACATCACTGAAATCATATTTAATCCCCAAAATATTTGAGACTAACACACGAATACTTTTGTCAACAGAGAATTTATCATCGACATTCAAACTGACATGAGCTAGTGTTTCTTCAACGTTTCTAGGACGAGACATAGATTTTCCCATTGTTTCCACACTACCCTTTAAGTTAGAAATATAAAAACCTTTAGAAGATGTTGTAGCATTAGGTTCGACATTAGTAGTTTTAATGAGATCAAGATACAAGCTAGTCACAAAAAAAGGTTTCTTAACATCTGAATGGGGCTCTACATTCCTAATATTCCTATCAGATGTTTGAATCGACATAGAATGTTTAGAAGATTTACTTATAATAGATGATTTCCACCTTGTATGGACTCGCTTGATTTCCATCTCTTGACCTATTGGTTCCTATACCAAGTTCCTTTAAAGGGTTTCATAGTTGAGTTTGGGCATGTCCATTCTCACAAAGTTAATCAATGTTTCGACTTTGGTTAATCATAACCCGAATTGATCACCTTGGTCCATATACCAAGTGTTCCATGCAAAAGGGTCTCATGGTTGGGTGTAGGAGCACATACTCTCACAAGGTTAATCAAGCATTGCCCTTGGTTAATCATAACCCGACTAAATCCTCCATCTATACACCAAGCATTCCAAGTATTCTTTTTATGATACTAATCATTTCATTGATTTTGTTGCCAGGAGTTCGTGACTGTTTGTTGGCTCAACTTGGGCACACTTGGATGGTCGATGGTAAGATTCATAAGCTGTTGAGAATGGAGATTTAAAGACGCTTTCAGCAGAGTGGGCTTATCTCGTGCATGTTGAAGAGGCAACAGAGTTTCTCCGTTAGGTATCATCGTCTCCTTCCTTATACATGATGTTTCACCATCATTCTCATTGCATGTTTTATCATTCTTTACATGATGTTTAGCCATCCATGTCTGTTATCTTGATGTTTTGTCATCCATGCCTGATGTTTCGTCGTCCATGCATATGTTATCTTTCTTACATGATGTTTTTCCATCCATGCCTAATGTTTCGTTGTCCATGCATATTTTATCTTTCTTACATGATGTTTTGTCATCCATGTTAGATGTTTTGCCATCCATGTTAGATGTTTAGTCATCCATACATTTCTTATCATTCATTACTTAATGTTTTGTCATTTGTACTTGTTCTCTCTTATTTAATTGTGATTGTTTTCTTCTTTATCTCTTTTACGAGATTTCCATGTTCCCCATAGGATCTTTAGTTCACTCTTCTCCAAGTTTGAACTAAATAGGCCTTAGGTTTGCTATCCATGCATGATAACTTTACGTAGATTCTTCCCCTTGTTCATACCCATAAATTAGGAACAACTTTGTAGGATAATAATTAGGATTTAGAAATAAGTTAGTTACCCCTGGCTGTTTTACCTTTATCCTTTTTGCATCCTTAAAAATTAAGATCTTGTTTTTTCAAGTGCATTAAAATACTCTAATAATTGGAAACTTTTTCCAAAGTAAAAGATACAAAACAATTAGTTTTAGGATGTTTCGTCGTCCTGTTTGTCGTTGATGTTTCGTCATCCCATTTGCCGATGTTTCGTTATCTCGTCTTCTGATGTTTCATCATCTTGTCTACCGATGTTTCGTCATCCCATTGCCAATGTTTCGTCATCCCGCCTGTAGCTGATGTTTCGTTATCAGGGAGGTGTTTCATCATCGTTTGTTGTTTCGTCTGCTAATCTAAAAAACACAAACCAACCAAAGTAAGTGAGTTGAACTACAGTACTTGAATTTCCCATTGCACGAGGGAATATGTAGGCATCCTGTCGCGGGGCTTGATCGAGAAACCTTTGTAAATATTTTCTTCTTTTCCCCATGTTTTCTTTCTTTTATTCTTTTCTTTATTTATTTATTCTTCTTTTATTTTTGCATGCATTATACCTCATATACAGATATAGTTAGACATTTACACCCATTAGACAGAAAGTAAAAGCGGACACCGTAGAGTACTACGGGAGCGTGGGGTGCTAATCCCTTCCCCTCGCGTAATACACTTCCTTACCCGATCTCTTGGTTGCGAGACCGTGATTTCTCCGTTTCAGGTTTACTCGATTTTTACCTTTCCCTCTCAGTGGGATAAAAAATGTTCGATGGTGACTTCATTGATATATAGTTATATTCTTTGATTTTTCGGCCGGTTGTTTCACCTTCTCACTGAATGAAAAGGTAGGTTCTCATAGAACAAAGTGGTGGGATCTGGATTCTCACGAAACAAAAGGTATGTTTTGGCTTGTCACATAAAAAATGACGGGTTATGGATTCTCACATAATAAAATGTTAGGCGCTAGATTCCCATAGAACAAAATGATGGATTTCGGATTCTCAAGTAACAAAAAGGTAGGTTATGTATTCTCACTGAACAAAAATGTTGGGTTCCAGATTCTCATGGAAAAATGCAGGTTCTAGATATTTACAAAACAAACCAAATGGCATATGAAAATCCTCATATTAAGTAGGATTCTAAATTTTCTTGGACAAGAAACTAGATTATGTAGGTGTCAATTAATGTTGGGCTTTCTTCCACATTCATAATTTTCTTGGACAAGAAACTAGATTATGTTTCACCATGCTTCATCTGATGTCTCATCACCTATATCCGATGTATTGTCATCCATACATTTCTCATTTGATGTTTCACTCATCCATCTCTTCATATACTATGTATCGTCATCCATGCCTTGATGTATTACCATTCATGCATGAATATTTTATGTCTTATCATCCATATCTTTGTTTTTAGATGTTTTATCATCCATTTTCATTTATATCATGTTTCAACATGCTTCATCCTTCACATCTGATATATCATCATTTATGTCTTGGTGTATTGTCTCCTACATTTGTTATTTGATGTTTTACCATCTATATATTCATTATTTGATATTTTTCTCATCCATTTTCATTATATGATGTCTCATCATCTATGTCTAATGTGTTATCATTCACATACACTTTACCCGCATTTGCATGGATCGATTTTGTTCTCCTTAAGTGATTTGTCCGTGAATATTTCTCATGTATGCTTGTATGCTTTGATTGTTGTATTGATGTGTTTACTACTGTATTGTATGCATATTAACCTTGCCTGGTCCATTTCCTTTCATCTATGCCTTTTCTTGGTTTCGTTTGACGTGTAAGCACAAACTAGGTCGAGTTTTAACTAGTTTTTGCACTAGTGTTGTAATTGCATCTTTGTGACATTTTATTTATGATTTTATTACCATTTCCTTCATGTGATGTTGCTACTGTAGTCACCTCATCTTGACACTCACTTTGTATATTATGTATGTCACTCACTTGTATTCACGTCACCACACGCAATTGTCGTCCATTTACGCACTCTTGTAGGATTTCGTTCGTGAAACTTCTGTGGTTTGGTTTGCATGAAGTAAATAGGATATTAGAATGTTAGCTACTGACTTTTATGTAATTTTATCATATAACTCTTCCTTCATTTCATCTATGCTTAATATCTTGCACGATTTGCTTCCCGTATACTTTTGGTACTAGTTTTGACCTAGTTTGACAATTAACTTTGCATGTGTGCATTCATGGTGGTGTTTGATGTTTGTTAATAGTTTTTATAAACCTTGTATATGTATGTTGTGTCTACTGACCTCACCTCACATGACACCTTGCATGATTTCTCAATTACTTCTTTCCACTTTATCTTCTTTCCCATTTTCTTGGTGTTTAGCTATTGTGCTTTTGTTTGAGATGTGTTGTCATCATCCATTATCTTCTTGATGTATAGTCATTTGTAGCTTAGTGTTTTATCACTCTACCTTGTTATTTCTAATTTATTTGTTGAGTGTGCAAGGGATTTCTATCCGATGTTCATCTGATGCGTGAAGCTTTGTCTGACGTCTTGAAGTGCACCTGAGGCGATTTCTCACATCATGCGATGAAGTTCTTTATTCTTAGTTGAATTATTTGATGTATTTAGATTGGGTTGTATTATTTGAACTTTTATTCGGACTTTTGATACAATACATCCCCATTCATAAACTTGTATCCCCATTCCCATATGGTTTGTAATAGTTTAGAACTACTTCACCAATGAACAAATAGCCTCCTCTTGGGCTTTTCACCAATGATCACATGGCCTCCTCTTGGGCTCTTCACCAATGAATACATGGCATCCTCTTGGTCTTTTCACCAATGAACACATAGCTTCCTCTTGTGATATTTGTCAATGAAAATGAGTTCATGATCGTTTGTTGATGCAACTTGGGCACACTTGGATGGTTGATGACGCTTTCCAGCAGAGTTTTCTTACCTCGTGTGTGTTGAAGGGGCAACAAAATTTCTCCGTTAGGTATAATCATCACCCTCTTTATACATGATGTTTCACCATCATCTCCATGCATATTTTATCTTTCTTCATATGATTTTTTGCCATCCATGTCTACTATCATGATGTTTTATCATCCATGCCTGATGTATCATCGTCCATGCATATTTTATCTTTCTTCATATGATGTTTTGCCATCCATGTCTATTATCATGATGTTTTTCATCCATGCCTGATGTGTTATCATTCATGCATTTTATTATTCTTTACATGATGTTTTGCCATCCATGTCTATTATCATGATGTTTCGTCATCCATGCCTGATGTGTTTTCATTCATGCATTTTATTATCCTTTACATGATGTTTTGCCATACATGTCTTATCATTCATTCTAAGTGTGATTGTTTGCTTCTTTATCTCTTTCATGTGATTGCCATGTTCCCCATAGGATCTTTAGTTCATGCTTCTCCAAGTTTGAACTAAATAGACCTTAGGTCTGCTATCCATGCATGATAACTTTAGGTAGATACTTCCCCTTGTTTATACCCTTAACTTAGGATCAATTTTGCATGATAACATTAGGATTTAGAGATAGGTTAGTTTCCCTTAGCCATTTTTCCTTTATCCTTTTGCATCCTTAAAAATAAAATCTTATTTTGTCAAGTGCATTAAAATACTCTAATAATCTGAAACTTTTTCCAAAGTAAAAGATACAAACCAACTAGTTTTAGGATGTATCGTCGTCCTGCTGCTGATGTTTTGTCATCTCATCCTCTGATGTTTCGTCATCCCGTCCTCTGATGTTTCGTCATCCCGTTTGCTGATGTCTCATCATCTCGTCTTCCGATGTTTCGTCATCTCGTCTGTAGATTATGTTTCGTTATCATAGAGGGGTTTCGTCATCGTTCGTTGTTTCGTCTACTAATCTAAAAAACACAAATCAACCAAAACAAGTGAGTCGAACTACGGCGCTCTGACTTTCCCATTGCACGAGGGAATACGTAGGCATCCTGTTGCAGGGCTAGATCGAGCAACCTTTGTAAATATTTCCTTCTTTTCCCCGTGTTTTCTTTCTTTTATTCTTTTCTTTATTTCTTTATTCTTCTTTTCTTTTTGCATTTTCATACCTTATACCATATACAGATATAGATAGACCTTTACACCCATTAGATAGAAAGTAAAAGCGGATACCGTAGAGTACTACGGGCGCGTGGGGTGCTAATCCCTTCCCCTCACGTAACAGACTTCCTTACCCGATCTCTCGGTCGCAAGACCGTGATTTCTTTGTTTCAGGTTTACTCGATGTTTACATTTCCCTCTTGGCGGGATAAAAAACGTTCGATGGCGATTTCATTGATATATAGTTATATCCTTTGATTTTTCAGCCGGGTGTTTCAGAAGTCAATCCTAGCTTTTGTTTTCTTTTCTTTTGGGTGTTTTATCGTTTTGTTCATTGTTTTATAGCTTGTTTTTATTATTTGTATATATATACTTGTACGTGTTTGCATGCATCTGCATCTGGCTATATTATTCTGTCGGTTGTTGTGTCGTTGGTTTTTGGTGGGTGGGAGTTACAAGAGGTAAAAGGCTCACTACCCAGGCCAGTGACATATAGGATAGATGGATGTTCATGTCGAATCCCGCATCCCGTGATGCGTGGGAGGAGGCATGAAGTACCAAACTCAGACGAGGTTCAATTGATGGTACTTTCTCCCTACATCCTTTGTGTAGCAAGCGAAGTGCTCGATAAAGAACCATCAACTCTGTTTATCATTAGGTACCCAGTTGTGTCTAGAATTACCCGTGAGGTTGGGTTGGGACAGTGATAACACGAATTTATATAACATATTTGACGTAATTTTCATAAACAATGTTACTATTTTTATTTAATTATATTACTTTATTTCTGTATTACGCTAGTATTTGTTTATTTTGCAGATATTTAATTAAATGAAGAATTTTCGAGAAAAGAAGTAAAAATGGAGGAGACATGAAGAAAAATGCTCAAAATATAAAAGAAAAGATAAAAGGCCCAATTACAGAAGCAAAGCTAGGCCCATCAGCCAAACTTCCCATTATCACCCCATGATCTTTTCAACTTCCCACTTTTCCACTTCTTTCTCCACTTTCTCCATTATCATCACTACTTCTCTCATGATAACTTCCACAATTTCTCACTATATAAACTAGTTAGCATTCATTTTAGAGACATCCAAGTTTGTGCGCGGAAGCGTTATTCATAGTTTTAGGCAGAAATCATATTTGTAAAAGTGGTAGTTTCTCATATCGGGGAACTACCACACCATTAGTTTTAGGCCTACAATCTATGTACTCTTGGATCACAATCTTGTCATCATAATAGAAGTTTATTTCAAGTTCTTCATTTCTCGCATTTACAGGTTCTTTATTGTATTGCTATTATTATCATTATTATTATTATTGTTATTATTATTATTGTTGCTATTATTATCATTTACTACTTTTAATTTAATTATCATGTTGCTCTTAATTTTTATCTTCATGTTTAGTTTGTTTATGCTAAATTCTATGTTTGGCTAAATCGTTTTGATATTGGTATGAAAATTAATCGAACCAAAGGAATCTGAAAATAAACTGGCATAATGTTACGTTGTTAAAAATATTCTTTCGATTTAGATATCTAATTTAATTTATTAAAGGTTTAGAAACCAACAGAGCGAAAGTTTGAGGTTAATAAACGGATTAAGGTTAGAAACCAACAGCGACAGTTTGAGGTTTAGAACGGATAGTGGATACTAGGTATTAATTTTAAAGATCTATGACGGCGTTTTAAAGAGATTAAACTTTATTTATTTTCAAAAAGTGTTTTAAATTCGGGATAGCGAGAGCATACGTTAGGATTTAATTACATGATCCGAATCAATAGGCGACGGTTTGAGATAGGATCTTTAGATGAATATTGTTTCTTGAAATAGGATTTTATTCAACTTGAGTAACACGTCGGTGGAAATTGGATCCTTAGGTTAGATGAATTATATACTAATATCTATTTATTTATTATATTTTCCTTAACCAAAACCTTAAAGAATTATTCGCCTTAGTATATAGTAGGATAACAATAGTTCGATTTATAGTCTCTGTGGGTTCGATATCTTTTAAAACTACGCGATAGGACTGTGCACTTGCAGTCTGCTGATTAATAGACGATAAAGTCGCGATCAAGTTTTTGGGGCCGTTGCCGGGGACTATTTAAGTCGATATTGTAACTCTGGTGTTACACCTTATAGACTAAGGCACTTTTACCTTTTACTACCATGTATAACCCAAATTTTTCCTATGCCCATTATCAGTATTATGAGGAACCACAAGAATCCCATAGATCCAACCTTGAAATACTGATGGAAAACTTTAATGCTTCACAAACTTACTCCTACCCCAACTACCTTGAACTACCAATCCCATATTTTGAAGAACCACAAGAAACTTATAATTTCAACCAAACTTTTCCTCAACCCAATTCTTCCTACAATTATCACACCCAATATTTTGAAGGATCACGGAACCATACAAATCGATCTCGAAATATTAATGGAAGATTTTAACGAATCATGTAGGATGATAGAACGCGATTGGGAAACACAAAGGAGACTTTAACTTACTTTCAAGACTCGAAGAATCGCAAGATTTTAATTTCGAAACATCAATGGAAGATTCAGATGAGATGATAACTAACTCTAGGTTAGAGTCTATGATTGAGCACTTTATAGAGGCACAAACTATCCAAATTGAAGAAGCAAGAAAACAAAGTCTTAAAAATTATGAAACCCCTAGCCAACTAACCAATATGGTTGAATCCCTCGCGTCTCACACCATTGGCTTAGAGACTAAAATCTCCCAACTCAAACAAAACCTTCTAGAACCTCAACCCGAGGAAGATGTGGATGTTGAAACAGCCATTATGAAAATACTACTTGGAAATCTAGAAAGTGATGATGAGTATGAGGAGAATGATATTGTGGCCGAGGAAAGTTCTGACGAGAAAATAGTGGAGGTTGATGAAAATCCATCAACATTGTTCGAAGAGGAGGTTGTAAAAGAGGTAGAAAAAGAAGCATCTATTGTAATCCCAAATCACTACATCCCAGATTCCTTCCGAAAATTTTATGGAAACTCCGGTAGACTCCCAATCTAAAACGTACGTTGCGGTATTGAAAAATATCCATACTAATTCACCATTATTTGAAGTCTTGCCTAAAAAGCGAAAATTAGAGGACCATAAAATTAGGGATATAATTACTTTTAAAAGGGTGAGGTTAACTTATGAGGCGATGGATGAGATCACTAAGCTCGAAATTGAAAAACTTATAAATCTAGGACCACTACCAAAATTTCGAAAGAATAACCCGCTCTGAACGTAAGAAAAGAAAAGGTGAGGGATATGTGAGATGGCTTGATAAGTGGCGATGGAAAATCAACGAGTAGTCATTCAATTTTAAATTTTCTTTTTTCGTATTTTCAATTTTTCTATTTTATGTTAAATTTTAAATTTTTAGTCGGTTATTTATTGCACCCTTTCTTCTGATGCGCTTGAACTATTTTCCCGTAATACCGATAATTAAACTCAATAAAAATTTCACGTTAATATTTATAATTATAATTGAGTATTATTTTAATTATCGTATTTTCCTATTAATATACCAAATCAATATTTCCCAATATTTATTATATTAATTAAAAAGCATTATATACTAGTATTATATATATTAAAATTAAAATTCTAGAATTATTTATAATATATATATATATATATATATATATATATATATATATATATATATATATATATATATATATATATATATATATATATATATATATATATATATATATATATATATATATATATATATATATATATATATATATATATATATATATATATATATATATATATATATATATATATATATATATATATATATATGTGTTATATTTGCCTAAGTCACATGTATTACTAAAAAGGCATGCAAATTAAGATTCCTTCGGTGACCACCCTTCCCTTTGATTTCTCTGGTTTTATCGCATTGAGGACAATGCTTATTTTAAGTTTGGGGAGTCGAACATTTCTCTGTTTTTATTTTCTTTGCTCTATTTAGTTTTTCCCTTTTAGTTTCCTTTTCTATGTATTGCAAAATTTCCATTCAATAAAATACATGTTTATGAAATTTTAGTCTTTTATGTTTAAATTTCGTGCTTATTCGAATTTCTCCTTTTCTTGAGCCATAACGACAAAATTTTAACAAACATTAAAGCATATATTAACACACTCAAATAGTACTAAGGTTGCCTATTTTTAAATAAGAATTGACTTAGCAAAATTGTTATCGTCCTAACACTTTAAAACCCCAACGTGTTAGATTGATTTAAGTACTTATTATACCAACACCTTAAGACTTAGTTTTAAAATAGGCCCAAGTAGTTTATTAAGCGATCGGCACAGAGCGACAAACTACGTGGAGAATCGATGAATATAAGTGATTGATCTAGTTTTTTAAAAGAGAATTTTATTAGAAGATGCACTTATTAAGTTAGATGGTCCTTACGGATCATTTAATTCAACGGTCGAAACTATAAAATATTTATGCAAACATCCATTATGAATTGGTTCGGTGGTCCCAGTCTTGAACTTGGTAGGGCGGATGACGATCCGATCCCCAATTTGTAATTGGATAAAGGAGTACCAAATATAATTACCGGACTCTAGCTGGATTATAAAGATCAAAGTCACTAACGGTTACTCCACTATGTGCGCGTAAGGTAATGGGCTTAATGTGATTGCGCCAGAATGAAAACGGGTGAAACAAAACGAAAGTATTAGGTCGAGCTATAATTCATGACTTAAATTAGTCTGCATAAATGGGGTTATCTAGTGTTATTACGGTAATTTTGGTGTCAAAGTCTAAACTCGAGTTATCCAACAAAGAAGTGAATTTCAACCAAGTACAAATTGAATTGTATTTTATATGCGTTTAACCTATCTGAAGTGATTTTCATTTTACTTTTGCTTGAGGACAAGCAAAGGTTTAAGTATAGGGGAGTTTGATAACACGAATTTATATAACATATTTGACGTAATTTTCATAAACAATGTTACTATTTTTATTTAATTATATTACTTTATTTCTGTATTACGCTAGTATTTGTTTATTTTGCAGATATTTAATTAAATGAAGAATTTTCGAAAAGAAGTAAAAATGGAGGAGACATGAAGAAAAATGCTCAAAATATAAAAGAAAAGATAAAAGGCCCAATTACGAAGCAAAGCTAGGCCCATCAGCCAAACTTCCCATTATCACCCCATGATCTTTTCAACTTCCCACTTTTCCACTTCTTTCTCCACTTTCTCCATTATCATCACTACTTCTCTCATGATAACTTCCACAATTTCTCACTATATAAACTAGTTAGCATTCATTTTAGAGACATCCAAGTTTGTGCGAGCGTTATTCATAGTTTTAGCGAAATCATATTTGTAAAAGTGGTAGTTTCTCATATCGGGAACTACCACACCATTAGTTTTAGGCCTACAATCTATGTACTCTTGGATCACAATCTTGTCATCATAATAGAAGTTTATTTCAAGTTCTTCATTTCTAGCATTCTGAGTTCTTTATTGTATTGCTATTATTATCATTATTATTATTATTGTTATTATTATTATTGTTGCTATTATTATCATTTACTACTTTTAATTTAATTATCATGTTGCTCTTAATTTTATCTTCATGTTTAGTTTGTTTATGCTAAATTCTATGTTTGGCTAAATCGTTTGATATTGGTATGAAAATTAATCGAACCAAAGGAATCGAAAATAAAGGCATAATGTTACGTTGTTAAAAATATTCTTTCGATTTAGATATCTAATTTAATTTATTAAAAGGTTTAGAAACCAACAGCGAAAGTTTGAGGTTAATAAACTGGATTAAGGTTAGAAACCAACAGAGCAGTTTGAGGTTTAGAACCGGATAGTGGATACTAGGTATTAATTTTAAAAGCTACATTTTAAAAGAGATTAAACTTTATTTATTTTCAAAAGTGTTTTAAATTCAAGGGATAGCGAGAGCATACGTTAGGATTTAATTACATGATCCGAATCAATAGGCGACAGTTTGAGATAGGATCTTTAGATGAGTATTGTTTTTGAAATAGGATTTTTATTCAACTTGAGTAACACGTCGGTGGAAATTGGATCCCTTAGTTAGGCAATTACATACTAATATCTATTTATTTATTATATTTTCCTTAACCAAAACCTTAAAGAATTATTCGCCTTAGTATATCGTAACTTAGGATAACAATAGTTCGATTTATAGTCTCGTGGGTTCGATATCTTTTAAAACTACGCGATAGGGTGTGCACTTGCGATCTGGCGATTAATACGATAAAGTCGCGATCGATGTGCAGATATTGACTATTGTTACTTGGTTCTCTGATATTCTGAAGTGGTCCGAGTTATTGGTTCTATTGGTGACTATTGGTTTTGTTATGATGGTGACTTTTGATTTTTTTGGTGACTTTGGTTCCGATTGGTGATGTTGTTCCCGTTGGTTACTAGTGATATCCTGGTTTGGTTCCGGATTTCTCACTTTGTGGTGGCCATTTATGTTGGCAATTCAGCAGTTATCCAGCATTCTAGAAGCCTTGATCCTGTACAGTTGCTGATCTACATAATGGTTCATGTGTGTTCTGATGCCGAATTTTTGATTAGGTGTCTTTCAGATGATTTAGAAATAGTGCAACTGGTACCTGTTATAATGGAAACTTTGATCCCATGTGCTTGCATACATATTTTTTCTACACCTGTTTAATACACATGTTCTTTCCATTTCCAAAGAACCATGCTTGTGAGCTTTGTGTTGCACTTTTTCACCTATTACCAGTTTGAAATGAAATTTGAAAGCATATGGGTTCCTTGGAAATGATTGAACATGGTATTGCACCCACTTATGCACCTCATACATCTTCATGCACTCATAACAGGTACTCAAAGACATAGAGATTCTTATTCAGACATGGTATTTTCTTCAGAATTGCAGACTTGACTTCTTATTACTTCATGTTCAAAGATTGGTTCTGGAATGACTTTGTGGGGTATTGACTGAGAAGGAAGTTCAGATGTGGTTGTTTATTCCACCTATGCCAGCCATGGCCCGTTGTCAGAAACTCTTGAAAGAGGAAAGCAATCAGTTTGAAGACTCAGATGAGTTTGGTTATGAAAATATTGAATACAGTGTTGATAAATGATTCTACACTTGTTGTTGCAGCATAAGCTGTTATTTCTCCCTATCATATGGGACCTTCTTCAAGACTTGAAGTATTTCGTGGATTCCTTCCACAACCTTGGATCTTTTGGTTCTTATAGTCAGCAGCCAGTAGTTGTCTGTTGTCTCATGCTCAGTCATTTCCTTGGTTTCTTGGATTACAGTTGGTTAAGCTTCTTGCTTTAAGTTCTTCACCTACCTTCGGATTTTGTTGCTGCAAGATGCGAGTACCATTTGGGGGCATTTGTTCATGATTTTGAATACCGATTGGGTTGAAATAAAAAGTCCAACATCTGTCTGGTATCCTTTCTGGAGGCCAATTCTGTTTGGCAAGCCATTGCATGATCTTTATTTTGCGAAGTTTCACTCTTGTGTGGCAGAAGATGAGGTTGAAAGTTCCCGATCACAGTGTCTGATTATTTCTCCTATTCGTAGAAGATGCTTTCAGTTGCAAGTTTTGGATGTCTATTTCATAAAGTAGAAGACACTTGGTGATTCTGTTGGTGCAATTTCGCTTTGCACAATTTTCATCGTTTCTTTTGAAGAAAATCCCCCGTGAATGTCTCCCTAGGGCACTCGACCGCTTGATTGAAGATGTTTTGTCGTCCAGAGATAAGGTTCGAGTTTGGATTAATCCGAAGACTGTTGTGTTAACGATAGATCGGAAGGGGAATCTCTTGTCCAATAGCATCAAGACTGTAGAAAGTCGTCAAAATCAAGAAGTCCAGACGGAGTCGAGTCTCCTCAACGATGGTAATCTCGAGTTTCTTTATTGCATTTTCATTTGCACCCTTGTTTGTTTGATTAAACATTGCTATCATGTAAAAATTTGTTTATTTTTGAATGAAAATCTTAATGCATTAAGTATGTTTGTCTTGAAGAAATATTTGTTATCACTCATCCATTCGCTATCGCTCATAAAATGACTTGCTTGCATATTGATGCCAACTTCACCAAGTCTTTTGCTTAGGCAAAGATTGGGGGGGATGACGATTCTAAGATGTCAGTCTTTGATTTGTATGCTTTCGAGTGGAACCCTGTTGATGATGTACAGGTCTTGTTTCAATTCCCAAACACCAGAGATATAAGGGAGATAGACCCTCGTTAACCCCTTTGAGCCTTGAAGTAGGAGTTTCTTTTTTATTCAGAAAAAACCCTCATTTTTTCTAACTTCAGGAAGGGTAGAGTTCAGTTAATCTGATCGAGCATTCAGAAGAGCGCAATCAAAGGATACAACAATGGTTATCCTCCAAAAGGCTGAGGAAAGTCCAAACTGCAACGGTCAACCTTCGTCTGTCAATGTGGAATCCCTCAAAGACTCAGACAGTCACAATTACTTCCAACAAATTGAAGATGGTGTAGGGATCACACGATTTGTTCTAGAAAAAAAAAAGGAAAAGCAGAAAGCCCGCTAAGTCGAACTTGGCAATAAGTCGCTTAGGCAAAAAAAAAAAGGCAAATTTCAGAAAGAAAATTGGAAAGCCGGAAAGGCAAGAAAAGTTCTCAGTAATAGAGCAAAGTCGTTTGATCTGACACCAAAATTAAAGGTGCATGGCTATCATGTCCGTAAAGCCTGTGGGTTCCTCGAGCATGTCCAAGAAATCCTCAGCAGAAGCAGCCATAACATACTCCTTTGAGAGTAGAATGCTCGTATCAAGTTGACTGAATCTAGGATTGGAGAACATCACGAAGGGGGTGGGCACCAAATATTTTGAGCCTAAAAATCTTTTTTTGAAAAACCGTGAACCAGGCCACGTTACAATCCTTAGAAGTCCTAACTGAAGCTTGGGTTAATTCGAAAGCATACTACGATGAGATAACATTTTCCTGACTCCTAAAGTGTGTGCTGATTCTTGTGTTGGTATCATATGTTTGTCTTGTCATTTTAAAAAAGAAAATGTTTTTTTAAAAAATAAAAATAATGTTGCATTCTAAAAGTGTTTTGTTCACAAGAAGTCGCAATACCTTTTCCATAAAAACTTCAAGACTTACGTAAGTGTTGCACTAGAATTTTCATTCTCATAATAAACATTTTTATGTATGCGAAACAACTGTTTGACATCAAGCGAGTTTGCACAATGAGCATCAATGAAGAGCTTAATCTTATCAAAGGAAAGGATCTTGACTCCATCGAATCAAAAGTCAATCTTTTCAAAGAATTGATGATATCCAGGGGCATGCTTTCCAGATACCTTTTGAAGCGAAAGTAGTTTGTTGCTTTATAGTCTAAGTACCCTAAGGGGTTTTGCTTTTCAAGTACTCCGTTGAGTATGAATATTGTGTTGCTTTACTGTTTGTGTACCTTCAAGGGGAATGAAGTTTGCAGATTCAGCTAATTTGGGGCATTTTCCAGTGACTCCGTTGAGTAGCAGAAGACCCATTTGAGGGACGATAAAGAATCAGATTGGTTGAGGTCTGGATGCTTATGTTGAAGTTTGGATTACCCAGAAGTTTCTTTTGAGAAATGGTATGTCTCCTTCAGTTGATCCTAAGGGATAGTTTGTTTCAAGCATCTGCTTAAGTATGAAGCAGTTCCAATTGAAAGTTATGGTTGTGTTGTCATCCAAAATCATGAACTTCTCTTTCCTTTGTGAGCATGAGATGAAGATTTGACCTCTCAAGATTCCATTAACCTGGGGCAAGTGGTTTTGATGACATAGATCTCAGGAAGTCTTTTTCAAGACAAGTTCTTCAACAGTCCCACAGATTGGGCCAAGACATTATGCAGGTGCATTCTGTGAAATCAAGCCTCTCCAAATATTAGTTTTGATGACGACATCTTCTAGAATCAAATGATCATGACAAAAGAATGGAAAAAGTCTTGAAGATTAGAAGAAGAATTTTTAAAGAATCAACAATATCAAAAGGTATAAATAATTCTTCAACTTGAATATAGATGTTCACAAAAATGCATTCATAATCATATACATATCCCATATGTTTAATAAAAGAAAAAATTATGTTTGAAATATTTTTCATAAGGAATTTCTCAAAACAAACTTTCGTGAACGGTTCCTACCATACGAGGAAGGGTTCCAAACTTCTTCAAAAATCACCTTCCTGGTTTTGTACCGGAACGGGTTGTACCATAGGGAACCGGTTCTGTGTAAATTTTCAATTTGGTTGTAACGTTCACGGGAACGGGTTACACTGTCGGAACCGATTCCCGAACCGTCTGATTTCATGTTGATTTTGAACTTATTTCAAATGGGACTCATTCATGGTTGCATTGCATCTTTTCATATCAAAAGGCATGAATGGAAAGGTATTTGTGACATTATAAATTGTGCAGAATTTTCAAATTCAAACAACCTTCTTCAACTAACAATTTTCATTATTCATTTTCATATTCTCTTGCAAACTTTCAAGTGTTCATACAAAGTCATAATTTTGTGAAACTTGCATTACACATTTTCAATCATTACAAGTTTCATATATGCATTGTGAACACTTATAATCATGTTGAGAATTGTTTATTTGTGAAGAGGAAGATCAATCCAAGATTGATATAGTATACTACAAACTTCAAATCTCCTATAAATTCAAATATACTAGTTGTATTCTTGTTGTCCAGGATTGTTGGAAACAAGTTGTGCATTGAAGAGGATTGTTCTTCTTGCACATAGTGTTGTTAGATCTTAAAGGTTTTAAGAACCTTTGGTCTCCCTATAGGTTAGATAGTAGGCTTCACCTTTTGGTGTGAATAGGCTGTACGATAATTCTGACTATAGTGAAATCTCTTTCGTGTTGGAAAGGGGACTGGAGTACTCTCGGATTGTGAGGGGAACCAGGATATATCTTTGTGTTCTTTACCTTTCTGCATTTATTGCTTTCATCACATCATAACCAAAAGGAAAGAAACACTTGTTCAAAACTTCATATACCAAACAAGAAAAATTAGTACAAGTTTTCATTAAACCGGATAAAATCTTAAAACACCTAATTCACCACCCTCTTAGGTGCACTCTTAAACTTACACATTCCTTTATTTCAAAGTTGATCAGTTCAAGTCCAATTGCAAACTAAATGATTGGTGAATTTGAAGAGTATGTCAGATAGTTGGGATTTTTATCCTCAGTCCATCAGAGACTTAAGTTCAAAGTTTTATTGCTACTTCATCAGAAGTCAGAGATTTTTATCTCCAATTGAAGTCAGGATTGTTATCCTCATCACAAATCTCGTGAAGCCCTCTCAAGGCGAATATTTTCAAAGATCATTAATCTGAAGCAGTTACGTCGAGATTTGACAAATCTCTACACGAACCAGATGTGTCAAGAGAATTATCCAGAGCTTAAATACACCAGGGGCAATTAATCTTAAATCAGTTCTATCTGTATTTCGACAGAGATTCTCCCCAGTGAGTTTCATTTCATTTTAGACTTGGGGCAGATTTGGTTTAATTGAATTGACAGGGTTGATCATATGAAATATCTCCAGCATGGGGCATCCCGGTGACACAAGTCTCTACTTCTCCCAAAGAAGTGAAGAGTATATCCGGATGATTCCCTAGTTTTACCTGAAGGTTGTCTACTCCCCAGTATCGTCAAGTGGAGAGTTTTTGTCTGATAAGTTGTGACTGATGAGATTTCTTGATTAAAAATCTGTATCGCCAATGAAGTTGTGTTATTGTTGTGTTCACAAAAGAATGCCCGTTCGAGGCGGAATGTTTATTGATGACTCCTTTAAGTCCCCAATCAAGTTGTTGCATTTGGAAGTCCTTATTCAAGACTATCCCCTCTTCCCTAGTGTATCAGTTATTCATCTGAGATTTCTTCTTCAAGGTTTCTCCTCTCCCCAGCGAAGAAATTTTCTTTCAAGGTTGCGGCACAATATTCCCCATTTTCCCAATGGAATCCCCCCCCTCATTTCCCCAGTGGATTTGTCCTATATGAGGTGTCTTGCCTCTTCAGGCCCAGATGAATTACTTGATTTGGATTTCTATTCCAAAAACTCGCCCATTTCCCTAGTGAGTATCACTCGAGACGTATGCTTATGTGGGCGTGCATCCCACATCACTTTTTATCCCCAGTAAGGATTTTTCTTATCAAAGATCATTTGTGAGTCTCCAGTTGAGCTTCTTAAAGCCCCCAGTTATCCACTTTCTGCAAGAGTTGTGTGTAGATTTTCTCCTATCATTGATGAAAGATTGGTCGCTCCCCATGAAGTCAGAGGAATCTTTATTCCTGTTAAGTCCAATATCGTTTGGTATCCTGCCCAATGTCGTTCAATATCTATTTGGCCTTCATAAATTACAGTTTCAACCTGATATTTTCCAACGACGTCCAATCTCCATTTGGATTTCCTCTCCAGAAGTCATAGTTTCGCCTTGATCTTCTCTGGCTTTGTCCAATTTCATTTGGTATCCCATATCGGAATCAACGGTTTCGTCCATAATTATTTCTCCAGTGAAGTCTGCAATTTATTTTTGCAACTCTTCTCAGCAATTGTGGCTTGTTTCTACTGGTTACACAAGCTATTGCTCCCTGCAGAGCTTTATCTCTTTGAAGGTTTTCTCCCCAGTGGATTTTGAAATTTATTTTTGCAAGTCTTATCAAGTTTTGGCTTGGTATTTGATTGGCTTTTCGATTAGCCTTTCCCCCGTTGAAACATTTAATCATGCATCATCACATTGCATCCTCAAAGTGTAATTTTCCATAATCTTGTGGAACTTTACTCCATAGAAAAATTTCAAACAGGCATTAAAGCATAAGCCTTATTGCCACTATGTTCCCCAGTGAATCTGCTAACTCCGGATTATTTCCCCAGTGAGGCCTTTATCCTTAGTATTTCCATACCGGTTCTGTTAATCATTCAATTTGGTTGAGTGTTTACTCAATGTTCTGGTTGTAGCCCATCCTCTCTTTGGTGCAATTTCATTGGTTTAGTCCCTACTACCTTTGTTGGTTCATTTCGATGATAATCAATATACCTTTCAAATGTCAGCTTTGTCCTGATGATTATTTCAGCAAGTGTTTTGGAAGTACGCTCTAATCACTTTGCTTTGGGTCGAGTTTTGCCTCTTCGCCTGTGCATGAAATCCAGTTGTTGTCCTGGTACTCATCTAGTTTGTTTCGTCTAACTAGGTTCTATGAGTCGAGTTTTATCTCATTTTGTTTCTTACTCCTGGGATTCTTTCAGTTCCATCATACTGTTTATCTCAGGTTGAAACCTTTCCCTTTTACTCCGTAGATTCAATCAGCTTCGTCTACTGTCTATCTTCGGTTGGGATGGATCTTTTATAACTATTGGGTTCAATCAGTTTCGTCTACTGTCTATCCTTTAGTTTGAGAACAACAAGTGCTCTGAGAAACATGCGCTCTCATCACTTTGCTTTGGGTCGAGTTTTGCCTCTTCGCCTGTGCATGAAATCCAGTTGTTGCCCTGGTACTCATCTAGTTTGTTTCGTCTAACTAGGTTCTATGAGTCGAGTTTTATCTCGTTTTGTTTCTTACTTCTGGGATTCTTTCAGTTCCATCATACTGTCTATCTCGGGTTGAAACTTTTCCCCTTCACTCTGTGGATTCAATCGACTTCTCTCATCTTGGTTGGGATGGCTCTGTTATAACTATTGGGTTCAATCGACCGTCTCTCTATCCTTTAGTTTGAGAACAGCAAGTGCTCTGAGAAACATGCACTCTCATCACATTGCTATGGGTCGAGTTTTTTCTCGTTTCCCGTGCGTGAAATCCAGTTTTTGTTCTGGTACTCATTTCTAGAAAGTGTCGTTCTTCTAGTTCTATCAAGTCGAGTTTCGTCTCGTTTGATGTCACTCCATGGATTCAATCAGCGTCGTCTACTGCCTATCCTTGGTTGACCTGTCTCTTTCATACCTTCGGTTTGTCACAGTTTCTACTATTTACCCCTGGTTGAGACCAGCAGGTGTCCCTAGAATCGCGCACTCTAGTCACCTTGCTTATAGGACCCTTTTCGTAGTTGTCCTACTGCGTACTGTTTCAGAGTCTAGTTTTGTCTAGTCTTCTGGTTTGAGTTTCATCTCATGATATGAGTCTTATCTCACCCCTTCTTGTGATCTGGTTTCATCCCGACACATACTTTTACAAAGTCTAGTTTTGTCTAGTCTTTTGGTTTGAGTTTCATCTCATCTTTATCATGGTCCACGTTATAGTTTCGTCTTGACGTATATTTTTGGAAGGCTAATGTTCATTAGACTCTCCCGCTTGTTAAAGCATGTTATTTGGCTTTTCTATGAAACCAATTTTATTTGGTATTCTCTAAGTCCAGCATTCTCTGGCTCCTTCTAGAAAGTTTCACTCTTTTTCTCAAGAGTGTAAATTTTTGGGTTCTTTTGTATTCAATCCTTTTCCACTTTGAACGCTCGAAGGTTTCCACCGGTTCTCGCTTATCAAGTTGAAGAAGATTGAATAGGGGAAGCTGTTGCACCCCAAAATTTACCCTCTTGATTTAGGCTTATGTTTCTTCATAAACATCATATTGCATTGCATTCATGCACTGTGTGGGATCAAGGTTTTTCTTATCTTACAGGTTTTCTCCGTTAGCTGCAGAATTTGGTGGTATTGTCAATCGATCCAAGATAGCTCTTATTTCCTCTCTCTCTCTGTTGTCTATTCAGTCACCAAGGCTTCTTATGACTCGAGACACATCAATCGATTCTCTGTTTCATCAGAAGAGCCACAATTGCAAGTACTTCAAAGTAGTTCTCATTTTCTTATCCAATGGCTCTTGTGCACAGACTTTGGATCATTGAGGTGTTTGATGTCTTTCTTGATGTAGTTCTCGAGGCATTATCAAGTTGAGTTTTTTATCTCACTACATGCTCGCTCATCAACCAAGTTTCTATGTGAATTGTCATTAGAAAGGATTTTATCATGTTTTTGTGATTAAGTAAATTTGGAGCTACTGATTGGGCCATGGATTTTAAAGATGAATATTGAAATTTATCATGTGAGAAATGTGAATTGTTGGGCTTTTAGAGTGCATTTCTTGAGTTTGTTAGAAGTGAATTTAAAGAAGTAATTTGAAGAGAATTTTGTTTCTTTTGTCATAATTAAGAGACTTTCCATCTTGGCAAGTTTGGAAATGTGAGGAAAAGGTGGAGAACTGGGTTTTGTTTCCAAGCACCATGCTTTAAGGCAATTTGATGGATATTCCTCCTAAATTCTAGTACACCATTCAAAGTTTGATTGCAATTCTTGCAAGATTTCTACAAAGTTTCTATTGTTTTCTCCACAAATTCCAAGAAATCTTCATTCTTTTTAATCAAGACATGTTTATAACCCCTTTGAGTCATTTATGTTTTTATCCAAGTTATTCTCACAATTTCAAGTTCTAAAGAAAAGGGATTAAATCCAAATTTTCATCCAAAGTTTGTTGCATTCATATTTCATCCCAAATTTTACAAAGTTTCACAAGTTAATTTACATCAAAGAGAGAATTACAATTCTTGAATTCAAATTACAAGGTTACACAAGAGTTTAAAGAATTCTTAATCCTAAAGCTATTCTATGAAGTTTTCTTGGCCAAACTTTCAAAATTCTTCATATCTTGTTCCATAGCCATGGTTTCCTTGCCTTCTCCATCTTCTCAAGGCTTTCTTCTCCAAGCTTCATGCTAGGCCACGGGTTCATCATCTCCTCACCTTGCCATTCTCATAGTACATGAAAAACAAGACAAAAGAAGCATGGTTAGTAAATAATCAATGCCAAAAGTGTGAAACTTAAACAAAGAAGTTTTCAAAGGTTTTCCAAACTCATCATTAGGGTTGTGTATAGGAATCAGAAATTAGGGGTGTTTCTCAATCATTTTCAGGCAACACAAAGCCTCATTCATTTCAATCATAGGCTTACTACTCCTATTGCAAATCACGATTGGTTTCGGTTCACAAAAGGGGTGTATAAAACAGAGGGCAGCAAGCATAGTTCAACATACAAAATCAGAAAATAACATGTTCCAGCAGTCCAAACAGTTTTTCTCAAAATAAGTCAGTAATAACAAGTCAAGCCCAGTTTGGAAATTCACGAAACTATCACAACAGCCCAAATGCAGAATTTATTTTCAAAGTCAGAAGAGAATAATCAAGTGTCAGAGCCTAGTACAGAAGAAAAAATCATAGGCATGTTCACACAAAAAATGAGCATTACATTCTCAGAGATATAAAAGCATTCATTGCACTGAAATCAAGATTCAGTCACTGTTCACATGAGAAAACCCTAGCAGCCGTAACAGAGAAAACCCAGAAAATAACCAAAACTGAAAAACCATCACAGATCATAAAAAACGTAGCAAGCATTCATGTACACAGCAAGCTAACCTAACCCTAAGCCATTATCATCATCTTCCTAATCTACCAACCCTTTAGAAAGTTAAATTTCAAAAATGGAAATTCTGATTTCGAAGAGAGACAAAGAAAAGATGGAGTGTTTCGATTCAGAGAGAAAGAGGGTCAGTTACAAAAAGATCTCACCGAGATAACCACTGCCGTCGCGTCTCCAAGGCTCAGTCCTCGTCATCATCGCCAGAATCCCGATCGGAGAAGTTAGGGTTCCGGCCACCCCTCTTAAGATCTAGGCTAAATCGGACCTCCCCTGCAAAATCAAACACAGGAATCATACTCAGAAAGCAGAAACGAAGCAGAATGTCAAAGAAAATTATAGATCGGAGCAAGCCGCCACCCAAGGCAATTTCTGGCCGTCGTATGTTCATCATCGCCGCCGTCAATCTTCATCAGCGCCGCCGTGATGTTCATCACCTCACCGGGCCAGATTTCTCCGTTTCATAATTTTCTGGGTTTTTACGTTTTTTTAGAGAGAGGCGAGAGAGAGTAGGAGTTTAGAGAGAGACAGGGAGTGTATTATAATTAGAGATTAGTTTAACATTTTGTTTTGTTAATTAATCATTATTTAATGGCTAATCCGACGGTGACAAGTGTCACCGTCTATTTGGTTATTTTGTGATTCCATGCAAGTGCACTCACTACATCAGCCGTGTTCCCTCGCTTCCTAATTGTTGGATCTCGCTGGATGGTCACCAACTCATCATCACTGCCATCGGATCACTCTCAGATCATCATCAGCATGATCAGACGCTCCATAAAAGCTCCCCACTAAAGACCATCTGAAGTGCAGCTATACCTGATCACACAGTTCCTCTTTGGACTTGGGCTTAGCATTCTGGGCCCAGCGAATTGCTACTGCATACCCCTATTTTTTCACTCAATTCAGGCCCAATTCTTTTGTTTTACTTGCATCTTATATATTATTTTGTAATCTATCAAAATGTTAATATTATAAATATATTTTGTTTTAATTATTTAATTAGATTAAAAGATTTTTGTTTAGTTTAATTATTTCGTTGATTAATTTTACTAAATAGGTTAGTTCAATTAGTTATTTAATTAATGGCAATTAGTTTGTATCATTGGTCTATCTAGACATTGTTATAGTATTGTCGATTCTATGCATTGTAAACCTATTTCCCATTCTCATATAGATCGAAGTAGTTTAGAATTTCGTTTCTTTGTAGCTTAGGATTTTATTTCTTCGCATGCTTTGATCATTATTCAATTATTGCCACGATACTCATTTCGTTGTTTTTATTGCCATGGATTCATGATCGAACGTGATACAACCGGGATACTTGATTATTGGATGATCAAGATAAGACCAAAAAGAGATACTCATCATCAAGGGAACTCAAGGATTCTTTATGAAGATTTTTCTTATCTTGTGTGCAATGAAGAGGCAACGGACTTTCTCTGTTAGGTATCATTGTCGCTCTCCTTACATATTTCTCGTGCCATGTGCATATGTGATTTTGCATGCTCCATTTGATGTCTTATCATCTTTACCTGAAGTTTCGCTCATCCATTTTAATCTGATGTATTCTCATCCATGTCTTGATATATTGTAATCTATACATGCATTACCTGATGTCTCGCTCATCCATCCTTCATTATACGATGTATTGTCATCCATGCCTTGATGTATTATCCTTCATGCATGCATATTTGATGTTTTATCATCCATATCTTTCTTGTTAGATGTTTCATCATCCATTTCTGTTTATATCATGTTTCACCATGCTTCATCTGACGTCTCATCACCTATATCCGATGTATTGCCATCCATACATTTCTCATCTGATGTTTCGCTCATCCATCTCCTCATATACGATGTATCGTCATACATGCCTGGATGTATTACCATTAATGCATGCATATTTGATGTCTTATCATCCATATCTTTCTTGTTAGATGTTTTATCATCCATTTTCGTTTATATCCTGTTTCAACATGCTTCATCCTTCACATCTGATATGTCATCATTTATGTGTTGGTGTATTGTCTCCTACATTTGTTATTTGATGTTTTACCATCTATATATTTCTCATTTTATGTTTTTCTCATCCATTTTCATTATATGATGTCTCATCATCTATGTCTAATGTGTTATCATTCACATACACTTTCACTCGCATTTGCATGGATCGATTTTGTTCTCCTTAAGTGATTTGTCCGTGAATATTTCTCATGAATTTTTGTATGCTTTGATTGATGTATTGATGTGTTTGCTACTGTATTGTATGCATCTTAACCTTTCCTGGTACATTTCCTTTCATCTATGCCTTTTCTTGGTTTCCATTGACGTGTAAGCACAAACTAGGTCGAGTTTTAACTAGTTTTTGCACTAGTGTTGTAATTGCATCTTTGTAACATTTTCTTTATGATTTGATTAACATTTCCTTCATGTGATGTTTCTACTGTATTCACCTCATATTGACACTCACTTTGTATATTATGTATGTCACACACTTGTATTCACGTCACCACACGCAATTGTTGTCCGTTTACGCACTCTTGTAGGATTTCGTTCGTGAAACTTCTGTGGTTTGGTTTGCATGATTTAAATAGGATATTAGCATTTTAGCTACTGAATTTTATGTCATTTTATCATATAAATCTTCCTTCATTTCATCTATGCTTAATATCTTGCACGATTTGCTTCCCGTATGCTTTTGGAACTAGTTTTGACCTAGTTTGACAATTAACTTTGCATGTGTGCATTCATGGTGGTGTTTGATGTTTGTTAATAGTTTTTATAAAACTTGTATATGTATGTTGTGTCTACTGACCTCACCTCACATGACACCTTGCATGATTGCTCAATTACTCTTTCCACTTTATCTGCTTTCCCATTTTCTTGGTGTTTAGCTATTGTGCTTTTGTTTGAGATGTGTTGTCATCATCCATTATCTTCTAGATGTATAGTCATTTGTAACTTAGTGTTTTATCACTCTAAATTGTTATTTCTAATTCATTTGTTGAGTGTGCAAGGGATTTCTATCCGATGTTCATCTGATGCGTGAAGCTTTGTCTGACGTCTTGAAGTGCACCTGAGGCGATTTCTCACACCATGCGATGAAGTTCTTTATTCTTAGTTTAATTATTTGATGTATTTCAATTGGGTTGTATTATTTGAACTTTTATTCGGACTTTTGATACGATACATCTCCATTCATAAACTTGTATCCCCATTCCCATATGGTTTGTAATAGTTTAGAACTACTTCACCAATGAACACATAGCCTCTTCTTGGGCTTTTCACCAATGATCACATGGCCTCCTCTTGGGCTCTTCACCAATGAATACATGGCCTCCTCTTGGGCTTTTCACCAATGAACACATAGCTTCCTCTTGTGATATTTGTCAATGAAAATGAGTTCATGATCGTTTGTTGGTGCAACTTGGGCACACTTGGATGGTCGATGACGCTTTCCAGCAGAGTTTTCTTACCTCGTGCTTGTTGAAGGGGCAATGGACTTTCTCCGTTAGGTATCATCATCACCCTCTTTATACATGATTTTTCACCATCATCTCCTTGCATATTTTATCTTTCTTCATATGATGTTTTGCCATCCATGTCTACTATCATGATGTTTTATCATCCATGCCTGATGTATCATCGTCCATGCATATTTTATCTTTCTTCATATGATGTTTTTCCATCCATGTCTATTATCATGATGTTTTTTCATCCATGCCTGATGTGTTGTCATTCATGCATTTTATTATTCTTTACATGATGTTTTGCCATCCATGTCTATTATCATGATGTTTCGTCATCCATGCCTGATGTGTTGTCATTCATGCATTTTATTATCCTTTACATGATGTTTTTCCATACATGTCTTATCATTCATTCTAAGTGTGATTGTTTGCTTCTTTATCTCTTTCATGTGATTTCCATGTTCCCCATAGGATCTTTAGTTCATGCTTCTCCAAGTTTGAACTAAATAGACCTTAGGTCTGCTATCCATGCATGGTAACTTTAGGTAGATACTTCCCCTTGTTTATACCCTTAACTTAGGATCAATTTTGTATGATAACATTAGGATTTAGAGATAGGTTAGTTTCCCTTAGCCATTTTTCCTTTATCCTTTTGCATCCTTAAAAATAAAATCTTATTTTGTCAAGTGCATTAAAATACTCTAATAATCTGAAACTTTTTCCAAAGTAAAAGATACAAACCAACTAGTTTTAGGATGTATCGTCGTCCTGCTGCTGATGTTTTGTCATCTCATCCTCTGATGTTTCGTCATCCCGTCCTCTGATGTTTCGTCATCCTGTTTGCTGATATCTCGTCATCTCGTCTTCCGATGTTTCGTCATCCCGTTTGTAGCTGATGTTTCGTCATCATGGAGGTGTTTCGTCATCGTTCGTTGTTTCGTCTGCTAATCTAAAAAACACAAACCAACCAAAACAAGTGAGCCAAACTACAGCGCTCTGACTTTCCCATTGCACGAGGGAATATGTAGGCATCCTGTCGCGGGGCGAGATCAACCAACCTTTGTAAATATTTCCTTCTTTTCCCCGTGTTTTCTTTCTTTTATTCTTTTCTTTATTTCTTTATTCTTATTTTCTTTTTGCATTTGCATACCTTATACCATATACAGATATAGATAGACCTTTACACCCATTAGATAGAAAGTAAAAGCGGATACCGTAGAGTACTACAAGCGCGTGGAGTGCTAATCCCTTCCCCTCGCATAACAGACTTCCTTACCCGATCTCTCGGTCGCAAGACCGTGATTTCTTTGTTTCGGGTTTACTCGATGTTTACCTTTTCCTCTTGGCGGGATAAAAAATGTTCGATGGCGACTTCATTTATATATAGTTATATCCTTTGATTTTTCGGTCGGGTGTTTCAATCGTCATTAAGAAATCTAAACATAAAACAACAATGGACTTTGAGTCTTAAACTCCAACTTTGATAACATCAACAAACAAGTCAATTTAAATCATCTTAAAGTAGTTCAACAAATTCAATAACATTTACTTATAAAATAAACAACATAATAGTTCAGGAAATCAAACATATACCCCAATGTGATGTTACATGATCATAGTAGAGTTTGCTAAAAATGATAAACTAAAGAGTATCGCCAAAGACTAGCTTCCGCTTACTTTCACATAAGCCACTTCTAAGTATCTATAAGTTACCCACGTAGAGACAACATTCAAACGAAAGGGGTGAATTATCATAATCAATTATAAAAGACATAAGAAAATATAAATTGCAACATTAATATACAACCAATTTAATAATATCAACATATCATAAACTCACACCCCAAACATCATAAATATCACACATACAACTTCCATCACAAGGATCAACATATAATCACATAACTTTTCAAGAATAAATACACAACATAGAACTAACAAAATTATGCAATGCCACATAAAATGTTATGCAACCAATACTGACTCAATGCAAGCGGTACCATATCATCAAAAACTGGTCCACTCAGGAACCAAGTTCACCCTACTCGAATCCCGAATCGAACATGCTCGGATTAGGGACAAGTCACCAATCCACCCTACTTGTATTGAAACTTTCTTCTTTAATAAACAAAAATGGCATCATGAATGCATGTCAAAATACGTCAATGAAACAACAACATAATGCTTAAAGTCACCTCTAGACAATAAACAACATATGTATTTACCCACGATTATAGTTCACTAAAATCTAACTATTATCCCGCAACACATCAACAAAATCAATATCATTAAACATCAATATCATTCACCATTTCAACATCAAAAAATCACCACCATCCAACCACCACAACAATATACTTATAAAATCAGCAAGTATTCAATATATAACATAGTAGTTTGGCACAACATAATCAACACCTTAAGAACATTAGCACGAAAACATTAACATAACATGCATATATTTTATCATACAACATCATTAACAACATCGACATAGAAAAATCATACGTCATATGCAAACATTAATCAATACTAACAAACAAAAACATCAACTTCAGCAACTCAAAATATTCATATTCACAAACATACAATCATGTTATTTCATTATAACACAAACATTTCATTGTTAACTAATTATAATTAACATTCTCAACATCCTAACATCATCACAAGATAACATTAACAAATAAGCACAATCCTCATTACTTATTCATGTTATCATGATAAATTCAACCCCTTAAACTAATTCAGTTTGATGGTAAATTGCGTTAGCTTTCCAACACTCCGAGTGAGGTGGCATTTGGACTTACAGATCAAAATTTATGTCTAAACACTGTTAAAAAACATGTACAACAGCCTCTGCGTTGAACAAGCCTCCAAGCGCGGAGCGCGAACTGTGACAGACAAAATTCATGATTTAATATATTTTTCATTGCCAGAGTTCTTCAGAACCCCCAATTTTAATTCCACAAAAAGCCCCGATCTCAAAATTCGAAATACTACAATTATGTAATAATTATATCAATATATAACACCTATTTAGAGGTCCTAACATCATACATACATTATGCAATCATCAATTTCATGTTTATAACTCAAATCCTCATAAGTCAACAATGAAGAAAAACTGATCAAAACCAAAAGAAGGATTATCACGTAAATAGGCAACGAACTTCATCATGTAATCATCATATAACAACATCACTATCATCAATTATTTCATAACATTCATTATCAATCCAAAAGGGTAATAAAACCTTATTCTACCATTCCCTCATATTCATCATAATTGAAAACAACTACCAACCCTTACCTTAGAATTCTTCTAGAAATTGCTTCATCAAAGTCTACAGATGGATGCTCTCTCGCCTTCTCCTTGCCCTAGCCTTTTTTCTCCTAACTTTCACGTATAATGCATAATGAATCTTCTTCTCTTAATTTCCCCCTTTTATCTATTATCACTAGACCCTTAATATGTTTTTCCTCATATTCCCTCACTTATTCTCATGCAATTACCTCACTTCCCCTTAAATCTCTACACTTATAATTATTTTATTTTCCATAATATTTCATCATTAAATCACATAAAACTATTATATAAATTATTCTAAACAATTTTAACCTAAGAACTTATATTTCACCACAACAAATCACTAATATTTATAAATAAATAAATAAGCATCATAATTATAAATTTGGGGTGTTACAAAGGATGCTTAGGTCGTATTCGAGCGGAAAATATTGCTTGCTATCCAATCATGAGATTAAGAAACGTTGTAAGTCCATCACATTAGAATGGATAAAACATAATCCAGATTCTCTCAGATTATGCCTCAATCACATTCAAGCAGAAAATATTGCTTGATATCCAGTCATAGGAGTAAGGAACATTGTGAGTCTATCACGTTAGAACGGATAAAACATTATTCGTATTCTCACAAACTGTGTTTTAATTGCATTCAAGCGGACAATGTTGCTTACTACTTGCACATGGGAGGAACAAAGTATTAATTTGAGTTTCACATTGAAATAGATAAATCATAATTTGTTTATGAAATGGTTTTCATCGTGCTGAAGTGGAAAATGTTGATTTGACGAGTTGGATTGATTTTAGGTGGAAGATGAATACTCGACATTAAACATTATATCACATCTTGCGTTCGAGTACTCAAGGATAAGATGGAAGTGAATTCATTCACTCGTTTTCTTTCGATTTTTTAATAAAATATCTTTGGTGGAAGACGAATAATCGAACTTAAACACAGAGTACACCTTGCGTTTGATTATTCGAGGATAAAATGGAAGTGCATCAATTCATCCATTTTCATGAGTTTTGATTAATAATTTTAGTGGAGGACGAATAATCAAACTTAAATAAGATGTTGCATTTTTGTTCAATTATTCGAGAATAAGATAAAAGTGTATCTATTCTTCTCTTTTCACCCGAGTTTATTTGGAAAAAAAAGATTTTGAAGTGTTTTGATTAGGCTTGGAAAAAGACTTGATATTGATCAAATATTTGCTTTGTAATTTGAAGAATAGTTTGATCAGTTAAAGAATTTTAAGAAACAATGAAAAGAAAGCAAAAGCAAAAGAAGTGTATTGGAGTTTAAAGCCTATGGGCCTTAAGGCCCAATTGTTGTGTTGCAAAATTCAGTGTTGTAGTGTGAAAACACACGGTTGTGTGCAAAATTCAGCAACTTTCCAAGATAAAAAAACATCAATAATCACACGAATGCGCCGGAATTTGGAAGCAGATTTCAATTATGATTCTAACCAAATGCTTAAAATTAAACAACAATAAAAAACAACACCTCAAATATACATTTTATCTTACAAATATATGTTTTTCAGTCAATCACTTCAAATGTTTTTTTAGTCAATCACTTCAAATATATAAATTGTATCGTCTTTTTCATTCTATATTATTTTTTAAGTCATTCATTCAATTTAATTTAAAATATTTAAATAAAAATACATTTATTTTTATTTATGAATATCTATTATTTATATTAACTCAAAATTAATAAATAATAATTTTATCTAAACTATCATAAATTATATAAAGAAATAAGTAAATAATTATTATTCTAATTTAAATAGTTATATAACTATTAAAATAAAACTAATACAAATTATAGAAACTTATAATAAAAACTCTAATAACAAAAATTATACTAATAAAGATATTATTAAGATAAATTACATTTAAATTTAAATAATCACCAAAATATATTAAATATTCAAATTACATTTGAATCATTATAATTTCATTAATATTCTCGATCCAAATTTAAAAATTGAATCATTATAGTAAATAATCGAAAAAATAATTTATTGTGAAACCACTTGTAAATTGTAATAAAAAATAATAATCTACAACTTTTTGTAGCATTAACTTAAAAAACCACTTATTATCACAAACAGATGTTCTAATAACAAAATTATATTCAGTTGTTAATTCTAAATCGTAATACTCTAAAGATACTTCAACAACGATTATGCTAACTCCTACTAAATCATAATTCTCAAATGCATTTTCAGAATGCAAGATTTTGAAATATTACCTAAAACAACATATATGATCAGCTATTTGACATAAGAAAACTATAAGATTATTAATTTTATAATTAATATATTAAAATTCATATAAAATAAATAAAAAACCATGTATACTCCATTAACGCAGATTTATATTAATATTGTTCATATATAATGTTAGCATTGTCAAACTATTTTTTATAGTATAACTCATTTTAAAAGAATAATTTAAAATTATGACATTGAAGATAATAAGAAATATAAAATATATGATATAAAGACAATAAATTTTTTATCACATAAGAATAGACCTTTCAATATCTCAAATATATATTCAAAACCTCCAAATAGTATTTTAAAATAATAAAAGATTATAAAAAATGAAAAATAAAGTATAAGAATAGAATTTTAGTGATACAAAATAAACATAAATAGATAAAAGAGTGAAGACTCATTATTTTAGTCCCTCACAAAAATTGTAGAGTCTAAATTAATCTGTGTAAAAAAATAATTCATATTTAATCTCTTATAAAGTTAAAATTGGATCATGTTAGTCTCTCTATTAATATTTTTTTCAAACCGGTTTATTTTTATTTTTTAATTGTGACTGGACTACAACGTGTATTACTTATGCTACTTGTATTATTTACCAAAGAAACTTTTAGGTCCTAACATTAATTTTATGGGACAATTTGGTCCATAACAAAAAAATCATATTTAATCCTTTACAAAATTTGATTGGCCCATATTAGTTCTTTATGTTCAATGATATTCATTACATTAAAATTAAGGAGCAAAAATTTTATATTACCATCACATACACTATAGATATATCATCAAATTCAAAATATTATAGTAGCATCAAATTTTAAAACATTGTACCAACAAATAGAACTTTAAAATCCAAAATATCGAGTGGATGAAGAAATGGAGGCGTTGGTGGTTGGATCGATGAAGTCCCAAGTAACACCTTCATTTCACGTCATCTCAACCTCAACAAGTTGGACCTATTACTCCTGGATTCATGCCTACTTGTAGATTTACACAATGACGGTCAACTTAAAATTTTCTTCTACTTTATTTAGATTTATCTCAATAATTTTATGGCACTTTGTTTGTGTTTGTTGATTTTAATTTGATGATATGAGATGTTTTGAATTTTGAAGTTCTATTCATTGGTACAATATTTTAAAATTTGTTGGTACTATAATAATTTGAATTTGTTGATATATCTACAATATATGTGATGGTAATATAGAATTTTTACTCCTTAATTTTAATGTAATGATAGTATGACTGACATGACTGTCTCAAGTTTTTGGAGGTTCTGTGTAAGCTAATCACAATTTAACATCAACAAAATAATTAGAGGCCCTATATAATAACTACTTGACAAATTTTTTATGAGGCTCCATTTAACCATAAGTTAATCATAAATTTTTTGAGGTACTATGTTGTAGGCCGCCTTGCACGCCCTCAAAGACGACCCTTATAACTGAACATAAGGGACTAATATTATTCAATTAAATTTTTAAGGATCATACTTTTTTATTGTTAGAGACCAAATTATCCCAGAAAATTAATGTAAGGACATAAATGTCTATTTTATAAATAATACATGTGTCATAAGTAAATATACATGGCGGTCACAGTTAAAAAATAAAAAATCAATCAATTTTAAAAATATATTAATAGAGAGACTAATATGATCTGGTTTAATTTTATAAGGAATTAAATATGAACTATTTTTTTTACAGAAATTATTTTGCATTTTCTACAATTTTTGAGAGGGATTAATACGAGTCTCTAGATAAAAATTAATGAGTCATTATTGGTCTTAAACCTCTCTTAATTCTTAAATAGCATAATAAATTAATAAAAATGCAATTGTAAATATGAATTAAAATGAAAATATGTTGAGGAAATTCTACCTTAAATAGCATAGTATATTATTATAAATCTGAATCAAATAAAAACAGTCAAAATTAAATATTGCAACTTTAAAAAAATTATCATTGAAATGTAAATATTTTTTTTTTAATAAAATAGATAATTATCAAACTAGTCGGTTATAAATGAGATTTAAACATTTATTTTAATGTATTGTTTAATTTATAATTAATTTATTTAATCAAATAATTATTTTTATTTTTATTTTTTTAACATTTCCTAGCCCTTTTATTTTAACTATATTCATTTAATTCTATTTATTCTTACTTTTCAAAAACGTAATTCCAAACCCGATTCTAGGAGAATCTCATTTTTCAGTGGAACTCAAGTACTTGATTAATAAAAAAAAATTTTAATCAAAATTTGGATTAACTCAACCTGAAAAGTACAAGACTAACGACATAAGTAAATTAGTTATGTGTGGTTTAAACTTAGGACTAGTCCACCCTCTATACACAATTACGATATTCCTATAGACCCAAACCTCGTGAACCGTTTCGGCCAATGCCAAACGCACAAGAGCAATCCTCAACCCTTTACCACGAAAATGCATCAAAACTCACTGAAACTCGTCATCCCAATCATTGGGGTCATAAATCACTTGATCCAATCAAGAACTTCATTCCAAATTCTCTTCATCTGACCACATCCAAAAAAGCAATTTCCTCGTGAGAACACTTGATTAATAACTTTAACATATTAATTATGATATAAATTATAAAAAATTAATGACAAACTTATTTGCACGGTTACTCTTACCCTTTATATTTCTCTTGCTTGGTGAAAACGGCCCATCATATCATATAAATCATATTAATATATTAACATAACTCTTTTTTTTCAATCACAAATATAATAATTGTAATATAAATAATAAAAAATTAATTGCAGAATTATTTTTGAATTTTTTTAGACAAAATTATTTGAGAGTTATATTTGAGAAAAATTAAGAATAGAATAAATATTTTAAAAAATAAACAGCAAAGTATCTTCAATTATAAATTAGAAGTTTATGATTTTAAAAATATTTAAATTCATATTAATTATAAAAAATGAACAACTAATAAGATTAATTGTTATCTAAATATTTAGAATAATTAATCATATAGTACTGGATTTTTCATATTTTAGAACCAATTTTTCTTTTATGTTTATGAGTTTTTATTTTATTAATTTGTATATACAATTCAAATCAGTTATAAAAATTGACTGATTTGATATTAAAAATAATAGTCACACAATACTTATTTTTTAAATTTTAATATTTAAATTAATTATGAATATTAACCAATTAATAAATTTTTATATGAAATATATTATTTAATTCATCTGTGTAGTTTTTATGATTATAAATAAATTAGTCACTAAATATTTTTTAAGGCAAATTTAATATATTGATCATTAAAATAAAGGAGAAGAACATGATTTTCGAATTATAATAAATTATTTATATATATGATATTATTTAAAGTGGTAGTTTATTATTATTATTATTATTATTATTATTATTATTATTATTATTATTATTATTATTATTATTATTATTATTATTATTATTATTATTATTATTATCAACCACCATTATTAATAATAAGATAAATAACATATATTAAAAGTTTTCATAAACTAGTTCTATATTTGGGTAAACAAGATCAAAAGTTCATAAAATACAATTCTAAATTATTATTTTTTTGACAATTAAATCCAAACAAATCTTTTACTCGACTATGTATTTAATTTAATATTAATTTTATATGAGTTGTTTAAGTCAAAAATAAATAAATAAATAATACCTCAAAATCAACTTATATTTGTGTGTATAGATAAACAATTTAAGAGAAGAATTTTTAATCTTTAAAAAGTGTCTTGTTAGATTAAAAAGTTTTGAGTGTTATATATAAATTTCATCATTAATTTTAATTTTTAAATAATATAGATTTTTAAGATATATTAAATTGGGGGTTTTTAAGGCAGAGATGAGAGAGAATATTTAAAATGAATCGTGTTTGATTCCGTATTTTAGAAGAGGAGAAGATGAGAAAATCAAAATCATTCTTAATCAATGATTTTGTGTTTTTTTGAATTAGAATTTTTCTGAGGAGAGAAAACATACTCAAATATAGTTTATTATATTGATAAAATTATTCTATTTTAAAAAAAATATGATTTTATTTTTAAGATAATGTTTTTGTAAATTTTCTATCAATATTTTTTCCTTCTGTTTTGACAATGGAGTTTTCTATTTTGTAGTTAAAATTTTGATCTTATCTCAAGTAATATTTTACTTTTTAATCATCTTAACATTTTTTATTATAATTGTTTCTTATTTTATATATTCGATAACTTTTTAAGTTATATATTATTATTTTTAAATTATTATAAAATATTTTATGTTGTTCTTTAATTAAACATTTATATTCTGACAATAAACTTGTAATCGAATTATGAGTGTAAATATCACAAGTTTTATGATAAAATTATAGGAATAAAACTAAATTAATTTTGAATTATTCCGCATCCTCTAACGAACTAAATATATTTGTAATTAAAATTTTTGTCTCACCCCTTTTGTATTTTAAAACAAATATATATGTAATTAAAATTCTTTCTTCTTTTTCTACACTTCTCCGCTCGATTGAAATCTTTAATGTACCCAAACAAAAGAGTAATGCCAATCAAGACTAAAGAATTAAAGGGGACAATTCTCAAGCGTGACATGATTTAATTCCTAGCAATATATCAAATATCGATGTTCTAAATCAAATTTATACTATAGTGATGATAGAAAATAAAATTTATACTATTTAAATTTAAGATGGATAAAACTATCAAAATATCCGCAAATACTTTAATATTTAAGTGCATAAAATTTTGAAGTGGAAAGTAGGTTAAAATAATGTATATTGTGTTAAATTATGATAGCAAGTTATATGGCTTGAGACTTTATGAAAGAAAATCACCATAAATTACTCTCTTTCTTACTCATATATCAATCTATCTCATCTTAATTGTTATTAATTTCTCATATGTTTATTTCATAAAACACCCCGAAAATACACTAAAATCATCCTAACTTTTTCTCCGTCATATCCATATCCGAGTTATATAGTATGATAGACATAAATTTGGACTTAAGTTAGAACACAAAATTACAAATTCTAAGGACCTACATGTTTGATCAATTGCAAGCTAGTTAGTAAAGATTAAACTATATATGTCCAATTCGACACCATCATAAGATTCATCAATTTATATGTCATATAAGAAAAGAAAAGAAAAAAAAACTTATATTTTATATATTTTATTCAACACTATATACATATGCAAGTTGAGCATTAATGATGATAATGAATACGAAAGTACACATTACATTGTCAAGTTAAATGCAACATTAACTTATTCACAACAATGTGATAAAAAGAACAAGGAGTTAAAACCATAAGGACCCCTCAATAGTCAATTTCTAAATCAGGGTATGCATGCATGTAGAATCCGATATAAGTGGGGAGAGAAGTGGGTATAGTCTAGTTCAACCGTGTGATGCTTACACTACACCGAAAGAAAGATAGTCACATTGATTTTGATGAAATGAAGAGTCGTTTTCGTCTTTAATTTTGTTTAAACAAGGACATATTTCCATTGGTCGGTTTGGATATGCCCCTCTTGTTCTACTATTTTCTTTTCTTATGCATTTGTAGGTACATGTAAAACCAACATATTCTCAATATTTTTAATTTGAGATTAATTTATACACACTCTGTGTAAAATAATTTACTCCTTCAATATATTATAATCATTCAAATATATTATTTTAATAAAAAATAAAATTAAAAATAAATATTTAAAACAAATTAACGGTTGTTCTCATAATCAAATCATTATAATACTGATGACATTATATTGTTTATCTAATATATCTTTTTATATTTTATTGTTTTAATTAATAATTTGAATTTAATTTGTGATTTATCCTATAAAATTAACTTGGAGAAAGTAAAAACTTTGGATTAAATATTTTAGTCGACTAGCACTTAAGACATAGTGTGAGACGACAAATCTCATTTATTCTAATTTAAAAAGATTTATCTTTTGATTAATTTGTAAATAAATTGAAATGAATTAATCTAGGACTGTTTAATTAGTAAAAACTTATGGTTGAATAATCTAGGAACAGAGCGGCAACATATAATAGTGCCATCAATTGACAATATGTCGATATCAATATGAGGAATTCTAGAAGAAGTCCAAAATTAGTCTTATTTGTGGTATCTTTTATAATTAATGTACATTTTTATTATACAATATATCCCATCATCTTATCCTTAAACATACAAACCTTTTTGTTCAATTTATAATAATTCTAGAATCAATTAGAAAGAATTTCAATTCTCGAGATCAATGATTGGGAATTTAACTCCTCTTTTATTATTTGTATCAATTTAATATACTTTCTAAATTATCCATCAAAGTTTTTGACATTGTTGGTGGAGAGTACAAAAATTTCATTTTATATTAAATTTAAATTCTAGTATGAGTTGAATTTAAATTTCTTGTTTTAATTTATTTTAGATTTAAATAATTTTTGGTTTTCGTAAATTAGCGGAATTTTTATTTTAGTCCCCTATGCATCTTGCTCACAACAATAACATCTTGCTAGCAAGCCATGTTACTTGTTAAATACATGCCATGCAATGCAATGACTATAATAAATATTGTTTATAATTTTTTAAAATTTAATTTAAAATAATATAAAATAATAATTTAATATATTTACTGCTACTTAATATTTGAATATTAACCACTGAAATATTAATAAATGTACAAATGTTAATAGTTCAAATATTAATAAGTGAAAGATTAAATAGCAAAAAAAAAAAACAATTCATTAGTTAAAATAATATGAAATAGTTACTTAATATAAGATAATTGAAATATTTAATACTTTATTGATTAAATAATTTAATAAAAATTATTTAAAAACCAATTTACTATTATATTAATATTTTAACTATTAAATTTATTGTTTGTTAATATTTAAAATATTAATAGTTGAAAAATACAACCACACTTTAAAAACATGTTTAAATATTTCAAAACTTACCATTGTTATTTAACATTTTAAATAAAACCTAACATATAAAAGTCAATTTGCTACTGATACAATAAATATGTTACTAATACAATAAATATGTTGAAAATATTTAGTATATATATGTGCTTTGCAAATATCAAACAAGAAGCGTGAGTAGCCTGGTGGAGAGGCATGTATTCATTTGGTACGATGGAGAGGGTCTGAATCTTCATAGAATAAAGCTTTTGAAAATTTTGATTTTCTAACCTTTAACATTCAAATAATTGAATAATACTAAATTCGACTACGTGGAATATATCATAAATAAAAAAACAAAAAACATGTCAACTCAGCGAATATTAACCACATAAACATTTTTTAAAAATATTTTTAACTTGGACTAACACCATTAAGATAAATTTTTGAAAATTTTGATTTTCTAACATTTAACACTCAAATAATTAAATAATATTAAATTTGACTACTGGAATATATCATAAATAAAAAAGAAGCATCCCAACTCATTAAAAATTAACCACCTAATCATTTGTGTTATAGATTTTTAATGTTAGGGAATAACGCCAACAATAAATGAATATATAGGGACTTTCCCGCACACACAAAAATTTAGGGATCAAATTTAAAAACTCGCTAACAAGGACCAACACATCATTTAAACCTTTACTTTATTATAAAATTTTCTAACCTTGTATGTGTGGCAAACCCTTAGCTAATCTTCTTTTTGGCAAAAAAAAATTAAAAGAGTCACTCGCGCAATTTAAAATAAAACTCAATTAAGACTAGAAGAAAAGGGAACAAGAAGGAAGTTAGACGACTAAAAAACTTCAATAATAAAATGGAAGATCCATTAGAAAGACTACTTGAAGGCTATGGTGTACGAACAATCACAAAAAATCATTTGACTATTTTCAACTAACATTTAACAACCATTAAGTTCGAGTTCAATGCAACGTAACTTTGTCAACTAGAACAAAAGCAATTTTAGGGAAGGATAAATGTGAAGGTAGAAAGTGTTAGAAAACCACCACAACCTATAATGAATTTCTATCAATCTTGCAGAATAAAATTGTTATCACCATACAATGATAATGAAAAGAAAAGAAAATTTGAGAAGAAAAGAGATTAGGGTTTCTGCATAGTTTCTCTCTGTCCATGAACTTTGGAAAATCTTTATTCACATTACAACTGCAAAATTCGGTGAGTACAAGTGGTTATGAGTGATTACAAAAATAGGGGTTACCCCCTCTATTTATAGTTTTAGGTTAGCTTTCTTCTAAGCCAACGCCCAAAACACAAAAGCCCAAAATAACTATTTTAGACCTAAATTAAAATTCATATGTAACAAATTGCTTACAACACTTCAACAACTAACACAAATCGATACACTTCAACTTACACACTTAGGCTATTTCAACACACCATGTGTCGAGAAACATCCTGCTTCGACACAAGGAACTACACTTTCAACACACCACCTGTAACACCCCATTTACAAATAATGATAAATATAGTAAAAATACACGACAATTATCAGAGAGATCAACAAAATGGGATGTCACATGATTTTCAAAATCCTCACAAAGTTTCAAATACTTTATCCCGTCATTAATTCAAAATAATTATTCAGCAGCGGAAAATAACTTAATTCGGTTTCATGGTATTCTAGCCTCAACAATAATAAAACTCCACAAAATACATGGTTTAACATAATTCATAAATTAAAGGACATAATTGTAAAACTATAAAAGAACATAAACAAGTTCCCAATTCCCGTGTTACGTATCAGAGCGACTCCTAAGACTCGGTCAGGTAACACTCTCTCCAAGCACTACTCTTGTACCTGGTTATCTGTACTCCCGAAGAAGCACAGACACAACAACACAAAGGGGTGAGAATTTAATACAATAATTATATGGTGAAAGATACATGTTAAGGAGTAGTTAACTCACACAACAAAATCACAACACATCACAATACATCACCGCACATTAATCACACTTATTTCTCTTCAACAACTTCACATTTATGCAACATCATGAATTCTAATGCAATGTAATGAATGTAGTACCATCAAGGCATAAGCCTTCGTCACAAAGCCATTTAGGCATTCCAGAGCATTAAGCCCTCGTCAGTAAATGCAATGCCATATGGTCATGCAACAACATAATTATATAACACGCAATGCACAAACTTTCGTCACTATTCCTATTTTAGGCAAATCACATCATCACATTCATCGACGCCATAAACATCATAACCAAACAATTATTATTACTGACACATCAATTAGATTCTGATAAGAGTAATCCAACCTATTCTTATTCTAGGCCTTAACTTCGATACTTTATTCCTCTATTTCCTATTTCAATACAAGGTTCTTAGTAATGGTTACCTATTGTTTCAAACGGTACACCAATTGGATCCCTAAAACTAAAGTTATGATCATTATACGAAAATCCAAAATAACTCTTTGTGTCTGGCCTCCTTCGCCCGACGATGCTACTCTCACGTCATCACTCGCCCAGCGACTATGCGGCGAGACCCTCCAGGGACCAGCCAAATTTTACTCTTCCTCTCGCCCCTTGACTCGCCTGGCGAAACCATCGCCGACCGACGATGCTCCCTGCATCGTTCGACGATCCTGCACGATCAAGAACTTCCTGTTGTGATTTCTGCACTATACCAGTCCAATTTTATGCGATTTGCTTCATATTACAGGTTCTAAAACATACTCTAAACACATAATTTCAACACTTATCATTGAATTATACTGCCCTACTTATTATGCATCAATTACAGGTCACAATTTATCACTAAAGCCTTAATCACTAGTCTCCATTACCTAATTCCTAGTTTGGGGTTTTCACAAAAAATCACCATAACAATGGAAACGTCACAGTAACAACAACATAACATCACAATTGCATATATGATCACTTGTTCATAAATCAAATCAATTCAGATAAAACAAATCATATGATTAAACAATACCTAAGAGGGAAAGGAACCCTCACTACCTTCTCATGATATAATCACCAATTAAAGAATCCATTCACCCCCTTACCTTGATTCGAAGCTTTGATCTCCCAAGGTTGTGCAATCTCCTCTTCGCTCTATCTCTTTCTTTCTCTCGTTCTACGACGTTCTTTCTTCCTCTCCATTCTTACGATTGTATTATCATAATATCTAAGTCCCAATTTCTCTTAAGTCCAATTTTTCCCCTTGGACCTCTAGTATGGTTATTCCCATCATATCCTCACTAATGTTGTAACACGGTGGGAGAACTGAATTGTTTGTTTTGCATTTTATCGCAAATGTTGCGGATAGCAAGAGTCGCCACCAACTTTTCTTTTATCCAATAAAGGGAATGTGAAAAGAATAGGAAAAGACCTTCGTTAGATTCTAAGTACGGGAGGCAGTTATGAAAATGGAAGATATTAGCACCCTTTCTATCCGTAGTTATCTACGGGCTCTTAGTTGCTTAGCTCACTTTGAAAAATTGCTTTATGGGTTTGTGTAGTTTGAAAAGTATTTTGAAAAGACATTTTGCTTTGACTTCGTAATGATTCTCATTGGAATGTATACCAAGTTTTCGGAAATGTTTGTTTGGAAAAATGTTTGACTTTGTAATGATTCTCGCTGGAACGTATACAAAGTGTTTGAAAAAGTTTTTGAAAAGTGTAAGGTGTGAGAAGAACTTTGATTGAGCAAGCAACTAAGAGTCTATTACCTACTCAGAATGTTCGTTTCTTGTTATTTTCCTTCTCCTTTAGAATAAGGTTATCCATACCATTAGTTGGTAGGTAACTTTATCCGTTTGGATGTAAAGGGACATTCGTAGGATCATCGTATAGTCATAGAAGGAAACATGTAGGGATACCTTAGCAATTCGTAGGGACGATCATCACTTTTTCGTAGGAAACAATCGAGGGACGAGATCATATATTTGTAGGCAACATTGAGGGTCATCGAGGGACTATGATCTTTGTATCGAAGGGACTATGATGATGTTATTCGTAAGCGTCTTTGCTAATGGTATCCCTACGTTCGAGGGACATGACAATTGTATTCTGAAAAGGCAACAAGAGAGAATACCCTAAGGGGGGTGCATGTGTGAAAGAGTGTGTTTGATTCAGATATTTTATCTTGAGATTAGAAGTGATCTAGGGTTGATTTTATCTTGCCATACAAACCCTATTTACTAACAGTTAAATATATACAGTTTATAGGGTGCAGAAAATAAAGTGTGGAATGTAAAAGTGTGGAAAGTAAAAGTGAGGAAAGTAAATCTTACGCTATTACATGGCTTTGGGAAGATACATAATAGGAGGTGTGGAAAGTAAAGGCTGATCGCGACTTTATCGTCTATTAATCAGCAGACTGCAAGTGCACAGTCCTATCGCGTAGTTTTAAAAGATATCGAACCCACAGAGACTATAAATCGATCTATTGTTATCCTAAGTTACGGTATACCTAAGGCGAATAATTCTTTAAGATTTTGGTTAAGGAAAATATAATAAATAAATAGATATTAGTATGTAATTAATAAACCTAAGGGATCAATTTCCAGACGTGTTACTCAAGTTGAATAAAAATCCTATTTCAGCAAACAATATTCATCTAAAGATCCTATCTCAAACTGTCGCTCTGTTGAATCGGATCATGCAATTAAATCTAACGTATGCTCTCGCTATACCGAATTTAAAAACACTTTTGAAAATAAATAAAGTTTAATCTCTTTTAATCATGATCTTTAAAATTAATACCTAGTATCCACTATCCGGTTCTAAACCTCAAACTGTCGCTCTGTTGGTTTCTAACCTTAGTCCAGTTTATTAACCTCAAACTTTCTCTGTTGGTTTCTAAACCTTTTAATAAATTAAAATAGATATCTAAGTCGGAAAGAATTATTTTTTCCTTTGGATCGATTAATTTACATAAATATTTTTATTAATTAATGAACATATTAATATGGTTTAATATACATTTCCACAATTAAATAAATAATATAACAATAAATAAAATAAAATAAAATAAATAAATAAAGGAAATAAGAATAAAAATATTCTTTTCTTGATTTAAGAAATAAAATGATGGAATAAAACGTCTAAATTATTGAAACCTTTTTAGCGGTTTTCCGACCAAAATTGAAAATAATCACTTTGGCATAAACGGGATATATAACCGTGGGATGGTGGACTTGTACTGGGTTGCTATTGATTTCTTTGTTGGATAACTTGGTTTATACTTTGACACCAAACATTACTAATATAGAAATAAAGTGAAATAATACATTAACATTATTTATGAAAAATACATCAAATATGTTATATAAAATCATCAAACTATACTTAAACCTTTGCTTGTCCTTGAAAATGAAAATCACTTTAGCATATGTCTCACAATTCAATTTGTACTAGGTTGCAATTCAATTCTTTGTTGGATAACTCGAGTTTAGACTTGACACCAAAATTACCGACAATTTATGCATACCAATTTAAGTCATGAATTATAGCACCTAATACTTTCGGTTTCACCCGTTTGCAATTAAGCCCATTACTAGTGGAGGTTAGTGACTTTGATCTTTATAATCCAGCTAGGAGTCCTGGTAATTATATTTGGTACTCCTTTATCCAATTACAAATTGCGGGGATCGAATCGTCATCCGCCTACCAAGTTCAACTGGGGACCACCGACCAATTCATAATGGATGTTTGCATAAATATTTTATAGTTTATCATTGTTGAATTAAATGATCGGTAAGGACCATCTAACTTAATAAGTGCATCTTCTAATAAAAATTTTCTCTTAAAATTCTTGATCAATCACTTATATTCATCGATTCTCCACGTAGTTTGTCGTTTAAGGCGGTGATTAATAAACTACTCGGGATTACTTTAAAACTAAGTCTTAAGGTGTTGGTATAATAAGTACTTAAATCAATCTAACACATCGGGGGTTTTAAAGTGTTAGGACGATAACAATTTTGCTAAGCCGCGCTCGAATTCTTATTTAAAAATAAGCAACCTTAGTATTATTTGAGTGTGTTAATATATGCGTTTTAATTTTTGTTAAAATTTGTCGTTATGGCTCAAGAAAAAGGAGGAATTCGAATAAGCACGAAATTTAAACATAAAAGACTAAAATTTCATAAACATGTATTTTATTGGATGGAAATTTTGCAATACATAGAAAAAGAAACAAAAAGGAAATACTAAATAGAGCAAAGAAAATAATAAAGAAATATTCTGACTCCCCCAAACTTAAAATAAGCATTGTCCCCAATGCGATAAAACCAGGAGAAATCAGAAAGGAAAAAGGTGATCACTCGTTGCTTTGAGAATCTTGATTAATTAATATATATATATATATATATATATATATATATATACTAATTTTTATAATGTCTTTTAATTAATATAATAAACATTAGGAAATATTGATTTGGTATATTAATAGGAGAAATGCGATAATTAAAATATTACTCAATTATAATTATAAATATTAACGTGAAATTTTTATTGAGTTTAATTATCGGTATTACGGGGAAATAGTTCAAGCGCATCAGAAGAAAGGGTGCAATAGATAACCGACTAAAAATTTAAAATTTAACATAAAATAGAAAAATTGAAAATACGAAAAAGAAAATTTAAAATTGAATGACTACTCGTTGATTTTCCATCGCCACTTATCAAGCCATCTCACATATCCCTCACCTTTTCTTTTCTTACGTCTGTAGAGCGGGTTATTCTTTCGAAATTTTGGTAGTGGTCTTGGATTTATAAGTTTTTCAATTTCGAGCTTAGTGATCTCATCCATCGCCTCATAAGTTGACCTCACCATTTTAAAAGTAATTATATCCCTAATTTTATGGTCCTCTAATTTTCGCTTTTTAGGTAAGACTTCAAATGGTGAATTAGTATGAATATTTTTCAATACCGCAACGTACGTTTTAGATTGGGAGTCTACCGGAGTTTCCATAAAAATTTTCGGGAAGGGAATCAGTGGGATGTAGTGATTTGGGATTACGATAGATGCTTCCTTTTCTACCTCTTTTACAACCTCCTCTTCGAACATTGTTGGTTCATTTTTCTCAATCTCCACTATTTTCTCGTCAGAACTTTCCTCGGCCACAATATCATTCTCCTCAAACTCATCATCGCTTTCTAGATTTCCAAGTAGAATTTCCATAATGGTTGTTTCAACATCCACATCTTCCTCGGGTTGAGGTTCTAGAAGGTTTTGTTTGAGTTGGGAGATTTTAGTCTCTAAGCCAATGGTGTGAGACGCGAGGGATTCAACCATATTGGTTAGTTGGCTAAGGGTTTCATTAATTTGAAGATTTTGTTTTCGTACTTCTTCATTTTGGATAATTTGCGCTTCATTTTGGATAAATTGTGTCTCTACAAAGTGCTCAATCATAGACTCTAACCTAGAGTTAGTTATCATCTCATCTGAATCCTCTATCGATGTTTCAAAATTAAAATCTTGCGATTCTTCAGAGTCTTGAAAGTAAGTTAAAGTCTCCTTTTGTGTTTCCCCGAAGCGACTTATCATCCTAGATGATTCAATAAATTCTTCCATTAATATTTCGAGATCAGATTTATATGGTTTTGGTGATTCTTCAAAATATTGGGCGTGATAATTATAGGAAGAATTTGGTTGAGGAAAGGTTTGGTTGAAATTATAAAGTTCTTGTGGTTCTTCAAAATATGGGGATTGGTAGTTTTGGAGGTAGTTTGGGTAGGAATAGGTTTGTGAAGCATTAAAGTTTTCCATCAGTATTTCAAGGTCGGATCTATGGGATTCTTGTGGTTCCTCATAATACTGATAATGGGCATAGGAAAAATTTGGGTCATACATGGTAATAAAAGGTAAAAATGCCTTAGTCTATACGGTGTAACACCAGAGTTACAATATCGACTTAAATAGTCCCCGGCAACGGCGCAAAAAACTTGATCGCGACTTTATCGTCTATTAATCAGCAGACTGCAAGTGCACAGTCCTATCGCGTAGTTTTAAAAGATATCGAACCCACAGAGACTATAAATCGATCTATTGTTATCCTAAGTTACGGTATACAGCTAAGGCGAATAATTCTTTAAGATTTTTGGTTAAGGAAAATATAATAAATAAATAGATATTAGTATGTAATTCGTCTAACCTAAGGGGATCTGAATTTCCACTGACGTGTTACTCAAGTTGAATAAAAATCCTATTTCAGCAAACAATATTCATCTAAAGATCCTATCTCAAACTGTCGCTCTGTTGAATCGGATCATGCAATTAAATCCTAACGTATGCTCTCGCTATCCCGCCGAATTTAAAAACACTTTTTGAAAATAAATAAAGTTTAATCTCTTTTAAAACGCTGTCGCAGTCTTTAAAATTAATACCTAGTATCCACTATCTGGTTCTAAACCTCAAACTGTCGCTCTGTTGGTTTCTAACCTTAGTCCAGTTTATTAACCTCAAACTTTCGCTCTGTTGGTTTCTAAACCTTTTAATAAATTAAAATAGATATCTAAGTCAGAAAGAATATTTTTAACAACGTAACATTATGCCAGTTTATTTTGGATTCCTTTGGATCGATTAATTTACATACCAATATCAAAACAATTTAGCCAGACATATTAATTAATTCAGACATGCATAAATAATATGGTTTAATATATTTAAACATTTCCACAATTAAATAAATAATATCAGGCAACAATAAATAAAATAAAATAAAATAAATAAATAAAACCTGGAAATAAGAATACTGGAAATAATCTTGTTCTTGACTTCTTGAATTGAAAGGGAAAATAAAATACGACAAGGAATAAAAAGCACTGGATCTAACGTAAGGTTAGATCAGTGAAAACTGAAATAAAATAAATTCAAAGTACAAAACTGGAATAAAATTGCGAAATAAGAAATAGCGGTTGTTCGGTAAAAATGCCGACCCTGATTCTGAGTTTTGAACTTGTATTTATAGATCCACTTGGTAACTTCCCATTCCATAAATTTCGTATGCAAGCTAAGTACGTGGAGAAAATGCTGCCTGGAGAGTCGGAGGCGGACGCCTCAAGAATAGGCTTGTGAATGGAGACGTGCGTCTCAACTGCATGGGAAAAGTGGTGGACCCCACTTGCGTGGGAGGCGGGCGCCTCCTAGCTATGCGGGAGGAGTGAGACGACCGTCTCACTCGTGACGTGGCAGGTGCGTGCTTGCTGGACTGCTGGGGACGCTTTGCTGGGCTTGGGCTTAGTCTTGGGCCTTTGCTATAATTGTTTTTTTTTCTTCTTAACACCTCATATTTGGTGTATCACCCCTTTTGCTTCATTTCTTTGACTTTTTAATACTATTTTTCCTTGATTTTACTTCTTTGCTCGATTTCTCTTTATTTAATGCAAATACCTGAAACATAGAAAATACCAACGTAATATAGAAATAAAGTGAAATAATTGAATAAAAACATTAACATTATTTATGAAAAATACATCAAATATGTTATATAAAATCGTGTTATCAAAGGCGGAAATGTAAATTTACGTTATTACAAAAAATGAACCTTGCGACCTATACATCGATTTCTAGAATTTAAATGCAAAATACCAGTAAATAAATGAAAGAAAAATGTTTAAGGATAAGAGAGAGTTCTAAACCCTAATCATGAAAGAAAATTTTTTTTTGATATTTTTTGAAATCGATTTAGTTAAGAAAACCTAATTTCTAAGTTAATTATTAATTAATTATGAAAAATAATTTAAATAGTGAGAAAAATAAATTATATTTATGTAAAAAATAATTAAATGTTTAATTAACCTAAATCTGAAATTATTTTATTTTTGTGATTTTTGAATTAATTTTGAAAGAAAATTAAATAAGTTAAGAAAATAAAAGGAATTGGAAAAACATGAAAGAAACAATTTGTAGAAAAATAGATTTGGTCCTGCTAGGGTTTGAACCCAAAACCCTCAAGTTATTGGCGCAAAACATGACCACCACGCCACCTGCTTATGGTGTCTAAACCACGCTTCCAATTGTATTTGTGTGATACCTGCAAAAATCAGAATTTTATAGAAAAAAAGTGCAAAAGGCAGGGATCGAACCCACGCCCTTAGAGAGGAAGAGACTTAGCGCGTGCATGGTTAACCACTGGTGTGGTGATACATCCATGAATTATGGCACAATCATAAATATATATTTGAAATTGAAATCAGAAAATTATAATCAAAACAAAGTCACGCACGTGGGACCCAGGGAGTTTAGATGGTCCAATCGAAACTTGCCACGCCTGCCTCTGATCGGTCAAATAAAGTCAGAGGGCCGGAGGGACGCCGCAACCCTAGCTTAGGTCGTCTTCTCCGACAAGCTTGTTCCTGAAACCTGCAAAAACAATGAAAATAAATGGTCATGAGGGACCCTACCCCCCTAAATCGAGGGCTGCGAATTCAGTGGTGATGTTCTTTTGGCTTGAAAATTCCTGTATCTAGGGTTTTGAAGCTTTTGAACCGGACTTCCCTAATAATGACACAGTGATATTTGAGCCCTAAAACTTACATGTAACACGTTATACATGTTCTAATGGATGCCCTGAACACAAAAACACACATCAAATATGTCAATAATGCACATAAAATCAAAATCGAAACTGGGAAACCTTACCAAACTGGTGCACTTGAGGAATAGGGTTTTGGCCTGCTCTGGACTCGTGTGAGTGAATGGATCGTCTCCCGAAAGCCTCAGGACTATAAATGAATGGTTGGTTTCGATTGAAAGTGTCTGGAATTGGAATCCGAGTTTGCAAGTTTCTTGAGAATTTTTGTGAATTTTAGGGTTTCTTGTGGAGGCAAGGATTCGTGTGCTTTGCATCTGAGGTTGTTGTGTATATATAGAGCAAGATATTAGGACAAGAATAATGAGAAAATATATTGCCTTGAATGCAAAAATATTTCATTAGAAATTTTATCAAATCTTTCCAAAAATGGCTCAATTTTGCCTTAAAGCTTTGTGTACGAATTTGACAGCTTGTGATGAGCTATCTTGGACCTCAAGTCATGTAAATATCAAGCCCAACTCACTTTATCTTTTATTTTTATATTTTATTTAATTAAATTTGAATTTTGGATATTTAATTCAAAAATAAATTAAATAAATAAGTAGGAGGCGTGGCAATGAGTGTAGAGGTCATGGATAATCTCAAGAATAAGTTTGGATCATGAAAACTTAGGCCCATTTAGAAAAAACTTGAATTTGCTAAGTATTCATGCACCTCTTCAAAAATGTCAAACTTGCACAACTTGTAGTTTGCTCAATTTTCAACATTTTTTAAGAGTTCTTGGACTTTTTAGAAAGCTCAAGGTGTCCTATAAACACTCCTTTTGGTTTCATATTCATTGAAGTTTCCATGTTCATGTACACTTCTTTGCAAAAAGATGATTTTTTGTTGATTTTTAGAAGGACCTATAATGTTTTGATCCATAACTCTCAAATGATGCATTTTTGGCCAAAGCTTGAGAGACATGAAGTTGTAGAGAATTGAATTCTCTTCAAAATGAACTTTCGTGGAAAAATTTCTGATAAAGTATGTGAAAGTTATGCCTGGTCAAAGTTCTGTTGAATTTTTGTCCAAAAACCCTAATTTGGAAACTTTGACTTTTGATCAAATCTTGACTTTTCTTGATGAATCATGATCAAACCTTGATCATATGATGAATGTGACTTAAAAATATTGATGTTGACAAAAAATGATGAAGTTTGACTATATGTTGACCACAATTGACTTGTTGTCTCATGCATTTGATTTTCAACCATCTAAGCAATTGAGTAAGCAAACTTGAGCTGCAAGGCTTGAAACTTGACATAGTGATCCCTTGAGACATATGAGGAGGTATGATGACCACTTGAAGCACTAGAACTTGATTTTGTCTTGAGAGAAACAAAACCCTATTTGTGGGTTAATTTCTTAGGAGAGGGTTCATCTAGTCAACCCTTGAGAAATTCTTGAATATGGAGAATGTGGATTGTCTTGAGAAATAGGAGGGAAATTTTTGGGGTATAACAAATGCCATACAACATTATTATACCACCCTTATCTATTCAGTTAATTACAACTAATATTATAAACATTATTTTATCTATAATAATAATAAAAACAACAATAAAATAACAATACTAATAATAATGCTAATATTACTAATATTCTCACAACACTTCAACTTCTAATTTCTACTATTTGCATCCTAACACATTCTTAAGACTCTTCAATTAAAATAAACGCATCGCATTATTGAATAAAGTAATCTAAATTGAATCGGGGTGTTACAACTCCCAAGTTAAAGGATTTTTGTCCTCGAAAATTACCTGATACAAATAACTCTGGATAAGCCTCTTGCATCCTGCTTTCCAAATCCAACGTCGCGTTCTCGTCGGTAACACCTTTACAAACTAATTTCACTAGAGCAATCTCCTTTCCCCTTTGCTTCTTTATATCACGACCTTCAATCCTCACAGGTGCAGTTTCAACGGTAAGGTCATCCCGCACTTGTATATCATCTATCGGAATCTCATGCGACAGATCTGAGTTATACTTCGGGAGTTGCGACACATGGAACACATCGTGCAAATTGGAAAAGTTAGGTGGCAAGGCTGCTCCATATGCGACGGTCCCTACTCTCTTCGAAATCTGATACGGACCAATAAATCGAGGAGTCAACTTTTTACCTTTCAATGCTCGTCCCTCACCAATTATCAGGGATACTCTCAGGAACACATGGTCTCTTTCTTGAAACTCAAGTTTCTTCTTTCTCTTGTCATGATAACTCTTCTGCCTACTTTGATAAGTCTTCATCCTTTCCCGGATCAATTTCACCTTCTCTATAGTTTCTCGCACCATTTCCAGTCCAAGCGCTACACTCTCACCAGTTTCATACCAACACAAGGGTGTTCTGCACCTCCGACCATACAACGCCTCGAATGGTGTCATGCCAATGCTAGAATGAAAACTATTATTATAAGTGAATTTAATCAACGGAAAATGACTATCCCATGCACCTCCCTAATTAAGAACACAAGCCCTCAAGAAATCCTCCAATGTCTGATTAGTTCTCTCCGTTTGACCATCAGTCTGTAGGTGATATGTTGAACTCAACTTCAACTTCAAACCCAATGCATCCTGTAAACTCCTCTAGAAATCAGAAGTAAATCTTGGGTCTCTGTCTGACACAACGCTTGATGGAACACTGTGCAACTTCACAATTAGTCGGAGTTAAATCTCTGCCAACTTTGGAATAGGAAAGTTAATACTAATTGGAATGAAATGAGCTGATTTCGTTAGTCTATCAACGATCACCCTAATTGTATAATGTCCTCTCTGAGTAGTAGGCAATCCCATCATAAAGTCTATGGATATACTATCCCACTTCCATTCCGGAACTTCCAACGGTTCTAACAACCCTTCCGATTTCTGATGTTCAACTTTCAATTTCTGACAAGTCAAGCACGCGTACACAAACTTCACTACATCCCGTTTCAATCCAGGCCACCAAAACAATTTCTTCAAATCATTATACATCTTAGTAGCTTCCAGATGAACACTCAAGCCACTCCTATGGCCTTCTTCCATAATCATCTTTTTTATCTCAACACTATCAGGAATACAAATTCTGCGTCAGAACCTCAACACACCTTGGTTGTCTATCTTAAAGTCATCATCTTCTGATTGATTATTCCCGACCATCAAATCCACCAACTTTACATCTAACTTCTGAGCTTCCTTAATTTTATCTATGAAATCATTATGAATTCTCAGCATTCTCAACTTCACACTTTGCGGTGGCGTTTCACACACTAAACACATGTCTCTAAACTGTTCAATCAAGTCCAATTCTCAAACTATCATTGCAGACATATGTAGTGACTTCCTACTCAAAGCATCTGCCACGATATTAGCTTTACCAGGGTGGTATGTCAAGCCAAAATCGTAGTCCTTTAACAATTCTATCCACCTTTGCTGCCTCATATTCAACTCTTTCTGATCGAACAAATATTTCAAGCTCTTGTGATCACTAAATACTTTAAATCTGGATCCGTAAAGATAATGCCTCCAAATCTTTAGTACAAACACCACTGCTGCTAATTCTAGGTCGTGACTGGGGTAATTTCTTTCATGAGTCCTCAATTTCCTCGATGCATAAGCTACTACTTTATCGTCCTGGATAAGCACTCCACCTAAACCCAATTTAGAAGCATCACAATACACCACAAATAGTTCACCGGGTTTTGGTAATATTAAGATCGGAGCAGTCGTCAACCTCTTCTTCAGCTCGACAAAACTCTCTTCACATTTAACGTCCCACATAAACGCCTTTCCTTTACAAGTTAACTGAGTCAGCGGTAGGGATAATTTAGAAAAACCTTCAATTAATATCTTATAATAACCCACCAACCCTAAGAAGCTCCTAATCTCTGTAACTGACTTTGGAGTTTCCCACTGTAACACTGCATCTACCGTTGATGGATCTACAACAATTCCACCACCTGAGATAACATGACCAAGGAAACTAACCTTTTCCAACCAAAATTCACACTTTTACAACTTTGCATATAACTTCTTTTCTTTTAGCACTTGCAACACAATACGAAGATGTTCGGAATGCTCCTCTTCTAATTTGGAATATATTAAGATATCATCAATGAATACGACCATAAACCGATCTAAGTATGAGTGAAAGATGCGATTCATATTCTCCATAAATACTCTTAGCGCATTGGTAACACCGAAAGGCATCACCGTATACTCATAATGCCCATATCGAGTCTTGAAAGCTGTCTTCTAAATATCATCATTTTTTACTTGAATCTGGTGATAACCCGCCCTCAAGTCAATGTTACTAAATAAGCTTACACCTACAAACTAATCCATCAAATCATCTATTCTCAGAAGTGGATATTTGTTTTTGATCGTCACCTTATTCAGCTGCCAGCAATCAACGCACAATCTCATACTACCATCCTTTTTTTCACAAGCAACACTGGGGCTCCCCAAGGTGATACAATTGGTCTGGAGAACTGATAACACGAAATCGTATCATATATTTGCTATGAAATTAACCCGTTTTTACATCGCATTGACCCGCTTAACTCCGGAATATTCTGAGTTTTCATCTCTTTTTGCAGGTACCACATATCTCAGGACAAATTAGCAAAGAACATCAAACAAACAAAGTAAACAACAAAGATCAGAAGAGAAAGGATCATTCGCCAAAATCTGCAATTTCTTGATGTTGTCGTCACCCCTTGCCACGACCGTAACGCACCACAAAGGCATGTTACACCCGTCATAGCTTTGCCACGACCGTCACACGCTAATTCATGAAATACGCCCGTAACACAATTGCCACGACCGTAACGCGCTATGTTTCAGTTTATGAAAGACATGGAGACATGGGCAAAAGCTCAACAGAAGAGTCTTCACAGACTCCTATATTTTCTCAAGTCACGATTCAACCCACTCTCCCTATTATTTCTCAAGATTTCAAATCAAACCCACGATGAAGTTTCAACTGCCATCACTACTTTTCTCTATAAATAGCAGTAGTTACAAAGAGAAAGACACAGAGCATTATTCAATCGAACCTTGCCGAAGCTCTGCCGAATTCAAACCTTGCTTTTCCAGTTTTCATTTTATTCCTGCATTTTCATTATTCCCTTGTTTACTTCACTTCCCGATAACAATTTCCAATATCAGGAAATTGTTATTTTAGTTAGGATTTGTTTCAAGCCTCAGAATTCTTTATTTTCCCAATTCCGAAGGTCCGAGTTTCCGATTTGTGGAAGAAGGACATAGGAGTATTGCTTTATTTCAGGTTTTTATTACATTTAATTTTAGGCACAATTTAATTTTTTATTACAAGTTTTATTAATTAATTATTCAGAGTGTTTATTTTTCAATTCTTTGATTATGTTTGCTGTGAGTTTAATTTAATTACTATGGCTAGCTAATTTCCTTGTGTCGGTATGTGATAGTAAATGAAAGTAGGCATTTAATCAAACCTAAGCTAAAACCTTAATCAACTTAAACTCTGGTTATAACTTTTTGTGATTAAAAATAAAACCTTTTTGTTACGAAAGTAAGAAAAGTAGAATAGGTTAGGATCGAGACCACGAAAGTGTGAGGTTTTAACTGGATAGCTAAAGTTAGGCATTCGATTTAAATATAGCGAAAGCACTTTAAAACGAATTAGATTTAATTAAGTTTTCAAAGAGTATTTTCTAAACACTTATGGGCTAGCGAGAGCAGGCATAGGGCTTTAGACGTATAATCCGAGATAAGACCACGAAAGTGTGAGTTGAGGGTTTTTAAACTGATTATTTTTACAGAACAATTAAGTTAACCATCTTTATACGCTTAGGTACGATTAGATCCCTTAGGTCCTCTCAATTACATACCGACCGCTTAATTATTATTCATCTAAAATCAATTAGTTTTACTTTCCCTTACCTCCCAAAACCCAAACGTGGCATCATCCGCCTTAGCTAAATTAGCATACTTTCCTAGCACTAGAGTGATTACAAAGTCCCTGTGGATTCGACATTCTTTTTATTACTACCGCGATAGACTGTGCACTTGCAGTTAAGATACCGTTAGACACATTAGGTCGATCGCAGATCAAGTTTTTGGCGCCGTTGCCGGGGACTTTAATCTAGTCACTAGTGCACTCATAAAGTAGCACTGTCTAGACTAAGGCAACTATTTATTTTTCCTACGTATGCCAAATACTCGCTCTCAAGGCGGTCCTTTGCATATACAAATAAGCGATATCGGCGTTATCTCGAAATAAGAAGACGAATTCAAAACACGTGAACTCAACAATCTTCCTCCGTCTAAACTTCCGGATATTGACGAACTAAGAAGAATGGCTGAACCACCACCTCCACGTCGTCCTCTTAAGGATTACGCAGTTCCTTCTCAAGCGGAGCCTCACAACAGTATTGTTGCTCCTGCTATTGCTCGAAATGATTTCGAACTAAAATCTTCGCTTCTTTCCGCCATTCAGCAGAACCAATTTTCTGGATCTCCTACTGACGACCCCAACCTACATTTGTCAGTGTTTGTGCAGTACGTAGACACTGTTAAAGCAAATGGTGTAAACCCCGAGGCAATACGATTGCGCCTATTTCCTTTTTCTTTAAGAGACAGAGCTCGCGCATGGCTCCAATCTCTTCCTTCAAACTCAATCACCACATGGGATGAGTTGAAGAAGGTCTTCTTGGCTAGATATTTCCCACCAAGAAAAATTGCTATGCTCAGAGCTAACATCAATGGTTTCAGACAAAAAGATAACGAATCTCTATTCGAGGATTGGGAACGCTATAAGGATATGCTTAGACTCTGTCCTTATCATGGTTTAGAAGAATGGCTGATCACTCACACGTTTTATAACGGTCTCTTGTACAACACAAGATTGACTATAGACGTTGCTGCTGGTGGCGCACTAATGGATAAACCATATGCCGATGCAAACCAACTTATTGAAAGCATGGCTCAAAACCATTATCAATGGGGAAGCGAGAGAGCTAATGTAGAAAAATCTCAAACGAAAGGTGCCATGGTCGAAGTGAATAGCCTGGATCAAGTCAACGCTAAAGTGGAAGCTCTCACCCAAAAGCTAGAGAATCTTACCATCACTCCAGTAGTGCAGTAGCTAAACTTGCGACTTATGTGGTCTTCAATCACATCTTGCTCCAGAATGCCCACTTCTAACCGGAGTTCCAGCTGAACAAGCAAACTACATTCATGGAAACCCTTACAGTAATACCTATAACCCAGGTTGGAAGAATCATCCAAATTTCTCGTACAAAAGCAACAACGCGTTGTATGCACCTGGACAAGCTCCTGCTACACCACCTGGTTATCCGAAAGCTATCCCAAATCATCCTAATAATGGACCTAATGCATCTAACATTCCTAGGAAATCTAATCTCGAAATCATGATAGAAAACTTCATTGCTTCTCAATCTCAGACTAATAAAGATGTTCTAAATCAGAATTTATATACTAATGAGCAAATTAAGCAATTATCTAGTAAAGTCGACGCTTTAGCCACCCATAACAAGATGCTTGAGACTCAAATTTCACAGGTAGCTCAACAACAACAGGTGGAAAAGAACTTGACGGACCTGTTGATCCGAGACTAGAAAACCCAGCAATGTACCAAAAGCAAGACAAGCCAAGTGAAAATGAGAATGAGCCAAAATAAAAGGAAAGTGAAAACCAAGAGGCACCACCCTATAAACCACCAATTCCGTACCCTCAGAGATTAACCAATTCCAAAACGATGGGCCAATTCAAGAAATTCGTTGAACTTCTGAAACAACTGAATATCACAATACCGTTTACAGAAGCCATCACCCAGATGCCCTCGTACGCTAAATTTCTTAAGGAAATCCTATCTAATAAGAAAAAGATAGAAGATAACGGAATAGTTACACTTACCGCTGAGTGTAGCGCTATTATTCAAAATAACATGCCTCATAAGTTAAAAGATCCAGGTAGTTTCTCTATACCCTGTAATATTGGAAAGTTCGTCATAGACAAAGCTCTATGCGACTTATGAGCGAGTATCAGTGTCATGCCCTTAACTATTTGCAAGAAGCTGGAGATGGGAGAACTTAGACCTACAAAAATGTCCGTTCAATTAGCTGACCTATTAGTTAAATACCCTGTAGGTATACTGGAAAAGTTCTAGTTAGAATAGGTCAATTTTATATACCGAAGATTCAGTTACCCCTATCATACTAGGAAGACCTTTCCTAGCCACAGCTGGAGCTATAATTGACGTAAAGAAGGGCAGACTAACATTCGAAGTTGGAGAGGAAAAAGTGGAATTCATCCTTACACAATTCTTACAAGCACCAGCCATGAATGACACATGTTATCTAATCGACGTTATAGACGAGTGCGTAAGAGAGATGAAGCTGAACAAATCACATACTCTGAAATAATGAATTGAAAACTGGTTTAGAATTGAAAACTTTACCTAGCAACCTACGATACGAATTCCTGGACACCGAACGTACTCGACCTGTTATAGTAAATTCCAGTTTAGGAACGATCGAAACTTAGAAGCTTTTAGACGTCCTAAGGAAGTACGCTACCGCGCTAGGTTATAACATATCCGATTTAAAAGGAATACGTCCTTCAATTTGTATGCACAGTATTCTGCTAGAAGAAGATTGCAAAACCTCTCGAGAACCTCAAAGAAGAATTAATCCAATCCTTAGCATCGTAGTCGAGATGAAATTCAAAAGCTATTGGAAGCTGGAATCATATACCCAATCTCCGACAGTAAATGGGTTAGCCCAGTACATGTCGTACCAAAGAAAGGAGGTGTCACTGTTGTGAAAAACGCAAAAGGCGAATCGATTACACAAAGAGTGGTTAATGAACATAGAGTGTGCATCGATTACAGAAAACTAAACAAAGCTACTCGAAAAGACCATTTTCCTTTACCCTTCATTGATCAAATGTTAGAACGATTAGCCAAACACTCCTACTTCTGCTATTTAGATGGTTATTCCGGATTTTTCCAAATTCCTATTCACCTTGATGATCAGGAGAAGACTACATTCACGTGTCCCTATGGAACATTCGCGTACAGACGAATGCCTTTCGGATTGTGCAATGCCCCAACGACCTTTCAACGATGTATGATGTCGATCTTCGCAGATTTCATTGATAACATCATGGAAGTGTTTATGGATGACTTCTCTGTATGCGGGCAAAGTTTTAAAGGATGCTTATCTAATCTAGAAAATGTTTTAGAAAGATGTGTGAGAGTAAACCTCGTGCTTAACCGGGAAAAATGCCATTTCATGGTCAGAGAAGGAATCGTGCTAGGACACGTTATTTCCAATAAAGGAATTGAAGTTGATAAAGCCAAGACAGAAGTGATTAAAGAACTCCAACCGCCTAAGATCGTTCGAGAAATACGAAGCTTTCTAGGACACGCCGGTTTCTACCGCCGATTTATCAAAGATTTTTCGAAAATTACAAAACCACTTACCGGTCTATTAATGAAGGATGCTGAGTTCATATTCGATGAAGATTGTCTTAAAGCTTTTGAAACTCTTAAGTCAGCACTTATTTCCGCACCAATCATGCAACCACCCGATTGGAGGTTACCCTTCGAAATCATGTGCGACGCAAGTGATTACGCCGTAGGCGTAGTTCTTGGACAAAGAAAGGACAAGAAACTTCATGCCATTTACTACGCCAGTAGAACGCTAGACTCTGCCCAGATGAACTACGCCACAACTGAGAAAGAGTTATTAGCCGTGGTTTTCGCGCTTGACAAATTTCGTTCCTACCTCGTAGGAGCAAAAATCATCATTTATACGGACCACGCTACTATCAGATATTTACTAACCAAGAAAGATGCAAAACCCAGACTCCTCAGATGAATCTTACTTTTGCAAGAATTCGATTTAGAGATTAAGGATAAGAAAGGAACCGAAAACGTCGTAGCGGACCATTTATCAAGATTAGAAGGTATAAAACCCGAGCAAGTTCCAATTAACGACGATTTTCCGTATGAACATCTGATAGCACAAATGATAAGCAACTTAGCTCAATTGGACTTAAACAAACCAGAAGCTGAGGAAGTCGTGGAAGCGATCAATATGACCATGGGACTGCCACGGTATGCTGACATAGTCAACTATTTAGCTGCAGGAGCGCTTCCACCGGACTTAACTTACCAACAGAAAAAGAAATTCTTCCACGATCTCAAATATTACTATTGGGATGAACCGCTTTTGTTTAAAAGAGTACCGGATGGAATTTTCCGCCGATGTATACCTGAAGAAGAGATAGAAGATGTTATTTCTCACTGTCATTCATCTCCTATGACGGACATGCTAGCACTTCTAAAACCTGTGCCAAGATTCTACAAGCTGGTCTATTCTGGCCTAATCTTTGGAAGGATGTCCACATCGTTGTTAAAAACTGTGATCGCTGCCAACGCACCGGTAATATCTCAAGACGCGATGAAATGCCTTGGAAAGGAATATTAGAAGTCAAAGTCTTTGATGTTTGGGGAATTGACTTCATGGGACCCTTCCCATCTTCTTTCGGAAACAAGTATATACTCGTAGTTGTCGATTATGTTTCAAAATGGATCGAGGCTATTGCCTCTCCTACAAATGACACACGAGTAGTAATTAAGCTCTTTAAGAATACCATCTTTCCACGATCTAGACTTGTCATTAGTGACGGTGGCTCTCATTTTATTTCGAAGATATTCGACAAATTACTATCCAAATATGGAGTCAAGCACCGTGTCGCAACACCATATCATCCACAAACTAGCGGACAAGTCGAAGTTTCGAACAGAGAAATTAAACAGATCTTAGAGAAAACGGTCGCCATATCTAGGAAAGATTGGTCATCTAAGCTTAACGAAGCTTTATGGGCCTATAGGACAGCCTACAAGACTCCTATCGGAACTACACCCTTCAAGCTTGTGTACGGAAAATCCTGTCATCTCCCGCTAGAATTAGAGCACAAGGCTTATTCGGCAATCAAAACGCTCAATATAAACTATACTGCTGCTGGAGAGAAATGAATCCTCGACTTATATGAACTGGAAGAATTAAGATTAGACGCTTATGAAAACGCTAAAATATATAAAGAAAGAACCAAAAAGTGGCACGATAAGCGTTTATCCCGGAAAGAATTCAGTGTGGGAGACGTCGTACTCCTATTCAACTCTAGACTTAGGCTCTTCCCTGGAAAACTTAAATCCAGATGGTCTGGTCCTTTCGAAATTACAAAAGTGTTCCCTAGTGGCGCAATAGAAATTAAGGATCGAAATAGTGCCCCGTTTATAGTAAACGGACAACGTTTAAAACAATATCACCATATTGAAAATAGGGATTATACGAATAGTCTCAAACTTGTAGAACTACCCACTATTTCTCCCGACTGATCTTTCACTAGGAACTTCGTCAGGCTTATGACGTTAAAAACAGCGCTTCATGGGAGGCAACCCATTTATTTGTTTTTGTTTCTGTTTACTATTTTCTCTTTAGTTTCAGTTTTATTTCTTTTACCGCTTTATTTTCTTTTTCAAACTTTTATAAAACTGCTGCTGATTTCAAAACAAATTTTATTTGCCATAGGATTTCTGAAATAGTCTTTTTCTCTCTTACTTTCTCCTCTGATCTGTTTCCCCGTTTAACCTTTTGCTATGGAACATCCACAAAACTTTATGGAAACCACTTTTAGAGGTAGAAACCAAAGAAGGAGATTTGAGGCTTTGTCTCAAAGGGACATCGGTTTGACTTTGTATCATGATGAACCAACTATGGACACCTTAGGTATAAGAGATAGTGTCCTTTATTTGTTTAACCAATTAGGATGGGAGAAAGCCCACCTTAAGTCTAGGTTTATCACATACCGAGAGCTTACCCTTGAATTCTTAAGTTCCCTGGTTTATATACCTGAGCATGGTGTCGGAGCCCAGAAAGGAATCATAGCCTTCAGCCTTTTCGGTATCGAGTTCACCTATAACCATAGGGATATAGTTGATTTACTAGGATTCCCTAGCGGACCTTTTGCTTTTTCCACCACTCAGGTGGATTTAATGGATTTTGAGCTGGACTACTTCTGGGATTCTTTAACCGGAAACTATCACCCTGATCCGAATAGCATGGATAACAATGAGATACATAACCCCGATATCCACTATTTCCATAAGATTCTAGCCCACACTTTATTTGGAAAAGAACAGAATCAAACTGCTGTATCCAAGGATGAGGTATTTTTGCTATACTGTATGAACCAAGGACGACCCGTTAATGCTGTCCCATTCCTGATGAAAACCTTTTCTCGCATTAGTGAGGACCCTAATGAACCTTTCATTGTGGGAGTTTTAGTTACCATGATTGCAAATGCCCTCGGACTTCGTTACCAATTGAATAATTGTGCACCTTACGGGTCGATTCGGCCTATGAATATTGACTTCTGTTTTGACCTCCGGATAATAGGAAATCTAGGTCCTGCGCCCTTTGAATACCTGATAAGGAATGAAGTTGTCACTCTATTTACCCTTCCCAACCATGCTAAAGTAAGTGTCCATAACCGAGAGAACTGGCTATATGAATTAAATCCTCCTGACCTTCCTTCAACACTGGAAACACCACAATCCTATTTTGTTGCTGATAACATCATGTCTGATGAAACGGATCGTGAAACCCCTCCTAGTTACCATGATTTTACCAATATGGCTGAAGCACCTGAAGCCCCTGACACAACCCAAGGAGAGTACACTACAAACTTGAACACAATTTTAACCACTTTGGATACCTATAAGACTGACATTGATGGAATCAAGGATGAATTGAAGAGTATGCGCCTGGATATCATTGGTTTGACTGACATTACTGTGGAACAATTTTTTAACATCACCAAGGCTTTAGAAGAATTAAAAGCAAAGTTTGGATGAAGTAGCAGTATTTAGTTTTAGCATTTTTCCATTCTGTTTTTGTTTCTAGGTAGTTTCCCATTCTGGTAGAATACTTAATTCCATTTTTAGTTTTGCAAATTTTCTTTCCTGTCAAAAGAACAAGTCCTCTATTTAATATATATATTCCACTGTTTATTTTAAATTGAAAATTTCATTCAATACTTTATTTATGCTACACTTTGGTTTTCTATTATTCGGATTATGCGATGACTTGATTATTGGAGTATGTGCTAAAAGGATTAATATCATGTTTAAATTGGACTGTTGTTGATATGCTTAATATGCTGTGGTTTTTGATATTGTTTCCTTCTGAGCAAGTGTCTTTCTGTTCTGCTAAATTTGTGAAATTTTGATGCTCTTACGACCGTAATATGCCCCTGACACTCGTAACACGCAATTCAGCGCGTTACGCCCGTCACCCAAGCGTTACGTCCGTAACACGGGTTATATCAGTTTCCCCCTGTAGCAGGCAATGCTTTTTCTTCTTCTTCTCCAACCTTTACCTCTTCTTCTCCCACGACCACTCAACCGTCCCGATTCCTCCATTAATCCCCATTCACTCTACTTAACTCCCCATAATTTCCATCCATTTTCCAACTTCCCAAAATTTTCCCTCACTATATATTCGTCACACCACCCGTATCTCTCTTCCATTCAAACCTACACCCCACTCTCATTCTAACTCTTGCATGCAAATGGAAAATATCAACCAGCAAATCCCAGGCATAAACCTCCGTGAAGGAGACTAAGGCGAAACCCAACGTACCAAGTTCCTGAAGTTTCAACGTCGAGGTCTCCATCCCACTAGGTACGTCAACATTGACTGCCTGAGAGACTTGGGATTGCTTGAAGGTGTCCAACATCTTCTCCAAAATATAAACCTTTGGACCCTGTGCAGTCAACCGTCTCTCCTTTTATAGGGGATAGCACAAGACCCAGCCTTTCCACACATTCGACAGCAATTAAAATATATAGCTTCCTTATGTTTGCAGTTAGTTGTATCATGTCCAATTGTACCACAATGGTAACACCTCTTCACTTCCGCACTACACGCATTACTATGATGACCTGGCTTCCCACATCTATAACAAGTGATGTTAGCAGGAGTACTCCCGCCACCGGTTCTCTTACCATCAATTTCTATTTGTTTGCCTTTATCACTTGGATTACTGTATGGCTTACCACAATTATGTTGTTGTCTACCTCTCTTCTCGGTCATAACTTTGTAGTGAGCCTTACGATCTTCCTCAAAAATTATGTAGCTATTAACCAAATCCAGAAACTTGCGGATTCGCTGATACCCAATTGCCTTTTTGATTTCTGAGCGCAAACCATTTTCAAACTTGACAAACTTTGAAAATTCAGCAGTCACCCCATGGTAATGTGGGTAGAACTTATCCAACTCCACGAACTTAACAACATATTCAGTTACCGATAAGTCTCCCTGCCTCAATTCCAAGAATTCAATTTCTTTCTTCCCACGAATATCTTCAGGGTAATAACTGATCAGGAACTCTCTATGAAACACATCCCCTGTAATATCCTCCCCAACACCTGTCAATCTCTGGTGAGTTTCAACCCACCAGTCATCATCTTCCTTTGTCAACTGATGCGTCCAAAAACACACCTTCTGCGCGTCCGAGCAATCCATGACTCTAAAGATCCTCTTGATCTCCTTGAGCCAACTTTGAGCTTCATCTGGATCGTGCTTACCCTTGAATATAGAAGGATGGTTCCTCTGAAATGTTTCCAAAACGTGAGTCCCATCATTACCACCATCCGGAGGGTGATGTTGCATCACCTGAGCGATCGCCTGCAAGGCAGCAACGATCGCAACATCGTCCCGTCTATCTACCATCATTCTGTTTCACAACACACATCACATAATAATTAGAAAAGATACATTAATAACATTCCACTGTCACTCTAAAGACTCGACAATCTAGCCTGACGGACCGACCTGCTATGATACCAATTGTAACACCCCATTTCCCAATACTAATAAATATAATAAAAATACATGACAATTATCAGAGTGATCAACAAAATAGTATGTCACATAATTTTCAAAATCCTCATAAAGTTTCAAAATACTTTATTCTGTCATTAATTCAAAATAATTATTCAGCAGCAGAAAACAACTTAATTCGGTTTCATGGCATTCTAGCCACAACAATAATAAAACTCCACAAAATACGTGGTTCAACATAATTCATAACTTAAAGGACATAATGGTAAAATGATTAAAAGAACATAAATAAGTTCCTAATTCCCGTGTTACGTATCAGAGCGACTCCTAAGACGCACTCAGGTAACACTCTCTCTAAGCACTAATCTTGTACCTGGTTATCTGTACTCGCGAAGAAGCACAAACACAACAACACAAAAGGGGTGAGAATTTCAAACAATAATTATATGGTGGAAGATACATGCTAAGGAGTAATTAACCCACACGACAAAATCACCACACATCACAATACATCACCACACATTAATCACCCTTATTTTTCATCAACAACTTCACATTTATGCAACATCATGAATTCTAATGCAATGTAATGCATGTGGTACCATCAAGGAATAAGCCTTCGTCACAAAGCCATTTAGGCATTCTAGAGCATTAAGCCCTCGTCACCATACAGAGCATTAAGCCCTCGTCTCCATACTGAGCATTGAGCCCTCGTCACCAAATGCAATGCCATATGATCGTGCGACAAAATTATTACATAACATGAAATGCACAAAATTTCGTCACTATGCCAATTTTAGGCAAATCACATCATCATCATCACATTCATCGACGCCATAAACATCATAACCAAACAATTATTATTAACGACTCATCAATTAGATTCTGATAAGAGTAATCTAACCTATTCTTATTCTAGGCCTTAACATCGAGACTCTATTCATCTATTTCCTATTTCAATACAAGGTTCTTAGTAATGGTTACCTACTATTTCTAACGATACACCAATCGGATCCCTAAAAATAAAATTTCGATCATTATACGAAAATCCAAAATAACACTTTGTGTCTGGCCTCCTCCGCCTGACGAAACCCTTGCCTCGCCCGACGATGTTACTCTCGCATCAACACTCATCCAGCGACCATGCAGAGAGATCCTCCAGCGACCAGCCAAATTTTACTCTTCCTCTCGCCCCTTGACTCGCCTTGAGAAACCATCGCCGCCCAGGGACGCTTCTTGCATCGCCCGACGATCCTACACGATCAGGAACTTCTTGTTGCAATTTTTGCACTATACCAGTCCAATTTTCTGCAATTTGCTTTATATTACAGGTGCTAAAACATCCTCTGAACACATAATTTCAACACTTATCATTGGATTATACATCACTACTTATTATGCATCAATTACAGGTCACAATTTATCACTAAAGCCTTAATCACTAGTCTCCATTACCTAATTCCTAGTTTGAGGTAAATCACCATAACAATGGAACCATCATAGTAAAAACAACATAACATCACACTAACAACAACATAACATCACAATTTCATATATGATCACTTTTTCATATATCAAATCAATTCAGATAAAACAAATCATACGATTAAACAATACCTAAGAGGGAAAGGAACCCTCACTACCCTCTCATGATATAATCACCAATTAAAGAATCCATTCACCCCCTTACCTTGATTCAAAGCTTTGATCTCCCAAGGTTGTGCAATCTCCTCTTTGCTCTATCTCTTTCTTTCTCTCGTTCTACGACGTTCTTTCTTCTTCTCTATTCTTACGATTGTATTCTCATAATATCTAAGTCCCAATTTCTCTTAAGTCCAATTTTACCCCTTGGACCTCTAATATGATTATTCCCATCATATCCTCACTAATTCCATACAACATTACTATACCTCCCTTATATATTCAGTTAATTACAACTAATATTATAAACATTATTTTATCAATAATAATAATAATAAAAACAACAATAAAATAACAATAATAATGCTAATGCTAATATTACTAATATTCTCACAACACTTCAACTTCTAATTTATACTATTTGAATACTAACACAATTCAAATAAACGCATCGCATTATTGAATAAAATAATTTAAATTGAATCGGGGCGTTACACCACCTAATTCATTGTGTCTAAGCTATGTATTTTCATCATTGCTCTTAGTCTTTGAAATACTTCGACTTGCACACCCTTCGTTATGATGTCTACAATCTGATTCTCAGTTCACTAGTATTCTAAGTTCATCTTTCTATCTTCTACCTAATCTCGAAGATAATGGAACGTCATTTCGATGTGCTTGCTTCAACCAAGTGCTATGGGATTCTTTGTCGGGTTGATAGCTAACATGCTGTCGATCTTCATGGTAATTGCTTTATGATCTTTTCCTGTGATTTCTTTAAATAAGTTCACCATCCATGTTGCTTGACATGCACAAAGAGAAGCACATATGTACTCTGCTCCACACAATGATAATGCCACTACTTGTTCTTTTATCAAACTCCAAGAAACTATTGCTCCACCTAGCATAAACACATATCCTGCTGTGTATTTTCGAACCTCAACATCACTGCACTAACTCGGATTAGTGTATCCCGCTAACTTTCACTCTTTTCCTTTATAATTTGCAGGAAACATAATTCCATAGTCAAGAGTTCCTTTTAGATACCTTATTATCCTCTTCGTTGCTGCTAGGTGTGATACTTTTGGCTTTTGCATAAATCTACTCGCCATACCTACACTATATGCTAAGTCAGACCTTGTGTGACAAAGGTATCTTAAATATCCAATAAGTATTTTGTATTGGGTTGGATCGACATCATCCTCATCTACATCTTTCGACAGTTGCAATCTTTGTTCTGCATGTGTCGAAGTTAAGTTGCATTCTTCCATCTTAAATCTCTTGAGAATTTCTCATGCATATCTTCTTTGATGCCTCATCAAACCTCTACTACTCTTGTAGAATTATATGCCATGGAAAAATGAAATGTCACCCAAATGTGACATTTCAAATTCCTTGTTGAGATCACATTTAATGTCTTTAATATCCTTCTTGCAAGTTGTAACGCGGTGGGATAACTGACTTGTTTGTTTTGTATTTGATAGCAAATGTTGCGGATAGCAAGAGTCTCCACCGATTTTTCTTTTATCTTGTAAGTGTTTTTATGTTGGCATTAATTTTTGGTAAAACTAGGATATGACAATGTCTTGACCGATGTCATGACATTCAGAGTTGAAGATAAATTCTGCATGAGAAGGATGTTTTAAGTACAACTCAGACTGGAAGCTAAATACTATGCTGGAATTCTACAGAAGATTGACTGATGTCATAACCGATGTTATGACATTCTGTGTGACATTTACTGTTCTGCAGAATCTGTTTTCCTGAGAGTTTTCAGGAAGTTTGTTGAGCTGTTTTATTATGTTTTATGTTATTAGATTACATGCTCACGTGGCTAATTGGTTAATCTTAGTTAAACCTAAATTGGTTGTTAAAAAGACCAAGTCTTTAGGATTAATTAAGTGAACCCTAGCTATTATTATGGAAGCCCAAAACTGAAGTTACAGGACTGCTTCTATAATAAGAATAGAACCTTTATTCTACTGATGCGCCTCTGGACTGTATTGAAGATTTAGCAGGTTATAATTTGTGTAATTCTAGTTACTCTTGTGAGCCAAGCAATTATCAATTGATAAGTGCTTTGGACTAGGATTTGGTTGTAAGGGTTGTTTATCACTCAAAGCTTTGAAGCACGAGTGTTGTGTCTCTTGATTAAAGTTTTGAAGCAAAATCAAGTTTGTTTATTGAAGAGTGTCTTCACAATTCAATTAATCAATAGGTTGATATCACTGCTGTGATTGAGGGGGAGTGAGTAGGAACTCAGGTCTAAGTAGGACTTAGATTGAAGTTGCATTGGGTAGGTCTTAAGTGAAGGAGATAAACTGGTTGGTTTATTCCTGAATTAATTCTACTAATAGTGAATTTCCTCCCTGACTTGGTAGCCCCTAGATGTAGGTGTAGTTACACACTGAACTGGGTAAACAATTTATTGTGTTCTTTACTGCTGTTTAAATTTACTGTGTGAATTGTTAACAGAGTGTTAGATACTGTGTCACAATATTCTCTGTGACATCACGTATCTGCTGCTAGGAATTTCAATTGGCATCAGAGCAGGCACCCTGCCTGTTATTTTTGGGTGAGATCCAGGGATAATAGTTTCTGGCGTTATGGATAAGGAAGGAGGATTTGGAAATAGACCACCTATACTGGATGGATCTAATTATGATTACTGGAAACCTCGTTTGGTTGCCTTTTTGAGGTCACTGGAAATTAAAGCTTGGAGAGATGCTGACAAGGGATGGAAACATCCTACCAAGCTTGAGAAAGATGGGACTACGAGTCTGAAACCTGAGGAAGAATGGAGCAAAGAAGAAGAAGAGCTAGCACTGGGCAACTCTAAAGCATTGAATGCCTTATTCAATGGAATTGACAGAAATATCTTCAGACTAGTACATCAATGTGAACTGGCCAAGGATGTTTGGGACACTCTCAAAACTACTCATGAGGGGACATCCAAGGTGAAGATGTCAAGACTTCATATGCTCACTACCAAATTTGAGAATTTGAAGATGAGACCATTCATGAGTTTCACAGGAATATCTTGGAGATTTCCAACATCTCAGGAGCATTGGGAGAAAAGATGTCAGAAGAAAAGTTGGTGAGAAAGATTCTCATATCCTTGCCTAAAAGGTTTGCAATGAAAGTGACTGCTATAGAGGAAGCTCAGGATATCTGCACCTTGAAGGTTGAAGAACTTGTTGGATCTCTTCAGACATTTGAGATGGGGATCAGTGAAAATGTTGACAGGAAGAACAAGAGCATAGCCCTTGTATCCAATACTGAAGAGGAATGCAAGGAGGATGATGAAGAGATATCGAAGCTATAGCTATGCTTGGAAGACATTCAACAAACTCATCAAGAGAATTGATCCAAAGTCAAGGTCCAATGTCAAGAACATTCCATCTGACATTAGCAGAACTTATGACTCCAACAGAAGATCCAAGTCAGAAGAAAAGGGAAGTTAAAGCAGAGGAATCCAGTGTCATGGATGTGAAGGATATGGGCATATTAGAGCTGAATGTCCTACCTTTCTAAAGAAACAAAAGAAAGGAATGGCTCACTTGTCCGATGGTGACTCGAAGTGAATCTCAAGAAGAATCACCAAACTTGTCACGCTTCTCCGAGTGTGCAATTCGAAAATGATTCTAGTGATGAGGAAGTGACATTTGAAGAGCTTGCTGAAACTTACAAGAAGCGTATCGAGTGGTGAAGTATGTCAAAATGAGAAAGAAAAACGATTGTGAAGTTGGAGGTGAGAATGTGAAGTTGAGGTGAGAAGAAGGAAAACATCATACTATAAGTCACCTCAACGGTGAAATTATAGTGTTGAACTCCAAACTTGATCAGATGTCTAAATCTGTCAAGATGCTGACATCTGGTACTGATAAGTTGGAAGAAATCCTTCAGCTTGGACAAAATGCAGGAAATATGCATGGTCTAGGATATGTGGCTGCAAAGAAACCTGCTGGTGACAAGAAGAAGAACAGGCCTGGCAAACCAATGTCAAAGCAGATGTCACAACATAAGGCAGGAAATGTGTCTGGTTCAGGATATGTGGCTGCAAAGAAATTTGCTAATAACAAGAAGAAGAACAGACCTAATAAACCAATGTCAAAGCAGATGTCACAATATTGGGTTCAACATCAAGATCAGAGAAACATGAAGAAAAAGTTTCAAAGATGAAGATGTCATTATTGTGGACGGTTTGGACACATAAAGCCTTTTTGCTATAAACTACATGGATATCCTAATCAGACTCCTTATGTCAAGCCTAAGACCAACAAGATTCCATACACTCAACAGTGGAAGAAGAAGACTACAACTTTGATAGCTCACACTTCCCTTAGAGTTTCTGCCAAGGAAGACTGGTACTTTGACAGTGGTTGTTCTAGGTATATGACTGGAATCAAGAATCTCCTAAATGAAGTCAGACCTCATACTACCAGTTATGTCACTTTTGGAGATGGAGCTAAAGGGGAAATTAAAGGTGTTGGAAACTTGGACTGCCCTGGAGTTCCAAACCTAAATGAGGTACTGCTAGTTAAGGGTTTGACTGCCAAGCTCATAAGTATCAGCCAACTGTGTGATCTAAGATTCAAGGTCAACTTTACCAAGTCTGAATGTATTGTGACAAATGAAAAACAAGAAGTTGTAATGAGAGGAGTCAGATCAAAAGATAACTGTTACTTGTGGGAGTCTGAGAACACTAACCTGTCCACTGTGTGTTCTACAGCCAAAGATGAAAAGGAGGTGAAACCGTGGCACCAAAAGCTTGGTCATCTGCATCTTAGAGGGATGAAAAAGATCATATCCATGGAGGCTGTCAGAGGGATTCCAAGACTGCATATTGATGAGGGAATAGTCTGTGGTGAATGTCAGGTTGGAAAGCAAACCAGAATGTCACATCCAATGTCAAGACATCTGACCACCCCCAAGGTGCTGGAGCTGTTGCACATGGATTTGATGGGGCCTACGCAGGTTGAAAGCCTTGGTGGAAAAAGATATGCTTATGTTGTTGTGGATGATTTTTCCAGGGTGGAAAAAGATATGCTTATTCATCAGGGAAAAATCTGATGTGTTTGATGTCTTTAAAGAATTATGCAAAAGACTTCAAAGAGAAAAGGAAGGCTGCATTGTCAGAATTAGAAGTGATCATGAAAAGGAATTTGAGAATAGCAAGTTTGATGAATTCTGTTCCTCAGAAGGAACCAATCATGAGTTCTCTTCCCCTATAACTCCTCAACAAAATGGAGTTGTGGAAAGGAAAAATAGGACTATACAGGAATCTGCCAGAGCAATGATTCATGCTAAGAAACTTCCTATTCATTTTTGGGCTGAAGCTATGAATACAGCCTGCTATGTTCACAACAGGGTCACCTTGAGAAAGGGAACATCCTCCACCCTGTATGAAATATGAAAGGGAAGAAAACCTACTGTGAAATATTTCCATGTGTTTGGTAGCAAATGTTATATTCTGACAGATCGTGATCAAAGGAGAAAAATGGACTCTAAAAGTAATGAAGGCATTTTTCTAGGATACTCTACAAACAGTAGAGCATATAGAGTATTCAACTCCAGGACAAAAGTTATGATGGAGTCTATTAATGTCAAAGTTGATGATCACCATCAGGAAAACAATGTCCCATATGATGTTGAGACATTGTTTGAGACATCACCACAAGTGTCTGATAAGGATGATGTGCCTGTCCCTACTTCACCAAAGTCTGAACCAGAGGAAGCTAACAAAGATCCTTCCATCAGAATTCAAAAAGATCATCCAAAGGAACTCATCATTGGAGATCCTAACTGTGGAGTCATTACAAGATCCAGAGAAATTGTCTCAAACTCTTGTTTTGTGTCAAAGATTGAGCCAAAGAATGTCAAAGAGGCTCTAACTGATGAATACTAGATTGGAGCAATGCAAGATGAATTGAACCAGTTCAAGCAACATGAAGTGTGGGAGTTAGTTCCTAGACCAGAAGGAACAAACATCATTGGCACAAAATGGATCTACAAGAACAAGTCCGATGCGTAAGGGTTGTCACCAGAAATAAAGCAAGACTTGTTGCTCAGGGATACACTCAAGTTGAAGGGATTGATTTTAATGAGACTTTTGCTCCTGTGGCCAGGCTGGAATCAATCAGATTATTGCTAGGAGTTGCTTGCATTCTGAAATTCAAGCTGTTTCAGATGGATGTGAAAAGTGCCTTCCTAAATGGCTACTTAAATGAGGAGGTATATGTTGAACTGCCTAAAGGATTTGTGGATCCTAACTTTCCGATCATGTTTACAAATTGAGGAAAGCTTTATATGGTCTAAAACAAGCTCCTAGAGCTTGGTATGAAAGGTTGACAAAGTTTCTTACTGATAAAGGTTACAGAAAGGAAGTTTGGACAAAACTCTCTTTGTCAAGAATGAAGGAGGAAAGATAATGGTAGCTCAAATTTATGTTGATGACATAGTGTTTGGAGGAATGTCAGATAAAATGGTGAGACATTTTGCCAACCAAATGCAAGTGAGTTTGAAATGAGCCTCATGGGAGAATTGACTTACTTTCTTGGACTACAAGTCACACAGATGGAGGACTCAACATTCCTTTCACAAAGCAAGTATGCAAGGAATATTGTCAAGAAATTTGGGATGGAAAATGCCAGCCATAAAAGGACTCCTGCTCCTACTCATTTAAAGTTGTCCAAAGACACAAGTGGAGTAAATGTTGATCAAAGCCCTGAAGCATGATAGGAAGCTTGTTGTACTTAACAGCCAGCAGACCTGACATTGCATTTGTTGTTGGGGTATGTGCAAGATACCGGGCTGAACCTAAAGTGAGTCACATTAATCAAGTGAAAAGAATTCTGAAGTATGTGAGTGGAACTTGCAATTATGATATGCTGTATTCTCATGGATGTGAACCAATTCTCCTATTATGGTGCCGATTTGGTAGTCTGATGATAGAAAATCACTTCGGAGGATGCTTCTTCTTGGGAACAATCTTGTTTCTTGGTTCAAGAAGCAAAACTGTGTCTTTATCCACCGATGAGGTGAATACATAGCACGGTACAGTTGTTCTCAAATGGTCTGATGAGCGGATCTTGGAGTACAATGTCATACAGGATGTCATGACATTGTCTTGACAACTGAGTGATATTAATATTTCAAAGAATCATATACAGACAAGAGACTAAGCACATTGACATTAGACAACACTTCATCAGAGACCTTGTGGAAGAGAAAGTGATTAAATTGGAGCATGTAGCCACTGAACTTCAACTGGCTGACATTTTTACTAAAGCTCTTGATGCTAGTCAGTTTGAGAATTTAAAGGGCAAGTTGGGTATTTGCCAATATGAAGAGTTGTAGCAATTAACATTGCTTACAACAAGGAATGGAAGAGACTTTTTATTTCATTTAATTTTAAGTGGGCTAATTAATTATTTCCTCTTACTTTTCAAAATTCCAAGAATAGGAAGAGACATATATATATATTTCAGTTTCTTCATTTGAAAGTATTACTTGCCATTCCATCAACAGAAACTTTCAAACTCTCTGTCAATCTTTTTCTCTTTTCCTCAAGATGTCTCAACAAAACATGTCTTCGTCTTCTTCATCATCACAAGAAGCTGGCTCTCCATCTCCCACTGATTCTGGGTTTAGGGAAAACCCAGAAGCCATGCAAACTGAAACTCTGAAGGTTACCCCTCTGCGTGCAATGGCAACTGATCCTGGGAGGGTCAAGAAACTTCGCACCAGGAATGCACGAAGGTCTCAAGCATCTCCTTTTGGTAAGACCTCTGAACCAACTTCCTCTGTTCCTCCTGAAATAACAAACAGGGAAGGTTCTAGGTACGTTCATCAAGCCATAGCTAGAATAGTAACTAGGATCCTAAATGAAAACCACTCTGTGCCTGGGGTTTCTGTCCCTTTAAATCAAGAATCTGCTAGCCCTAGTTTAGCAACTGATCCAGATGTCACAGAGAATGTCAAGACATCTGATGATCATGTCAAGAAAACCCCTGTGAATCCTATTACTGAATCCTCTGTTGATTCCCCTGTAAAATGTGTTGTTGATACCTCTGATAAAACTCCAGAACAATGTGTTGCTGATACCACTAATAAGCCCCCTATGATTAGTGATGATGATATTTCTAATGGAATTCTTGAAGAATCCCCTGAAAAATGTGTTGCTGATAAGTCCCCTGGTATTTCTGTTGATGATATCTCTGATGGTATTCTTGAAGAAACTCCAGAGAAACCAGTTGATGACAACCTGGAAAACTCTCCAGTGAAAGTCTCTGAAAATGTTGTGGAACCTCCTGTCATTGACTTGGATGAAGATTTCTCTGATAATGACCTCATAGCTAGTGTTAATCCTAGCATTGCTAAGAGGATGATGAAAAGGAAAGGGAAGCAGAATGCTACTCCAAGTCCTTCTTAGGAGAAGGTTGCTAAAGTTACTCATAAGTCTCCTAGGGCTGAGAGCAAGACTGAGGAAAAATCTTGTAAGGACAACAAGGCTGGAACTTCTAAAGGAAAGGGTAGAATGAAGAGTGTTGGTGGTATCTCTAGGCCAAAGAGAACTCCAATTATTAAGAAGAGGAAGGTCCCTGAACCCTCAGAATCTGACCAAGACTCAGATTTTGATGTTGAAGAGAATGTCTTAGACATTCAACCCAGGAAGAAACCATCACTTGGGAAACTGCCTAAAGTGCCTGAAGTGGCTATTGATAACATTTCTTTCCACCATCCTGAGAGTGCTAACAGGTGGAAATATGTGTGTTTGAAAAGGATTGCTCTAGAAAGGGAACTGAACAAGGGTGCCCTTGAATGTAAGGATGTTATTGATTTGATCAAAGAAGCTGGGTTAATGAAGACTGTGGTGAAATTTTCAAACTGTTATGATGTATTGGTAAAGGAGTTCATTGTAAACTTAACAAGTGGCTATGCTGATGGAAAGTCAGCTGATTTCAAGACTGTGTATGTGAGAGGGAGAAGAGTAAAGTTTTCCCCAAGTGTGATCAACAAATACTTGGGAAGATCAGATGATGCTCAACCTGAGCTTGAAGAAACTGATAATCAGGTCCGCCAAACAATCACTGCTAAACAAGTGAAACATTGGCCATTAAAGGGAAAACTCACTGCCAGCAAATTGAGTGTAAAGTTTGCTATTTTGCACAAAATAGGTGCAGCCAACTGGGTTCCAACAAACCACAAGTCAACCATCTTCATTGGTCTGGGCAGATTCATTTTTGCTGTTGGTACAAAAGCAAAATTTGATTATGGAACTTACATCTTTGAACAAACCCTCAAACATGCTGACAGTTATGCAATTAAGGGACCAATAGCCTTTCCCTCCCTCCTGTGTGGAATTATAATTGATCAATACCCTGACATTCTTGTTGATAGAGATTCAGTATGCAAAAGAGCTTCTGCACTTGGATTCCATTACAAGCTCTTTCAAGGGAAACATGTTCCAGACATTGTCATGATATCTGCTGAGACATCAAATGTCAAGGAAAATTCTCAGAAGGCAACTGTCATTGCTGTGCTGAAAGCTACTTGCAAGGAGCTTGAAGCAAGAAAGCAAAGTCCTTAAGAGCTGATCTCTACACTAGAAAAGGAGCAAGACACAGAGGTTGAGGATGAAGGGCCAGGTGGTAATGTTTCTGCTGACAACTTGGATGAAGATGCTGATGCTGATTAAGTCACTGGTGCTGGTAGAAGTTCAGAGGATGCAACATACCACAGTGCTTCTTCTGGAGAAGAAAGTACCTGATCTGTGGTCTCCTGATGTTGTTGCTCTTCTGTTTTTTGTTGTTCTGATGATTAATTTTGTTTCTGCCATTTTTTTTGTTTTGTTCTGCCTGTTTGGAATTTGTATTATTTTGACAGAGGTGTAATATTTAACTTTGATGGTACTTCTTAATTTGATGAATGTTGGGCATTTGTACTGGTACCTTTGGCTCCTTTGTGGCTAAAAAGGGGGAGAAGAATTTATGGGCATTATGGGCAATTGTATGAAAAATTAGGGGTAGAATTTATCTCCTTAGGATCTGGTTGTTTAGCTTTGTTTAGCTTAGTTTAGCTTAGACTGGGTGTTTTTATTTCTGCTGCATGGGTACTCTGATAGCTTAGTTTGTTTTAGCCAAAAATTTGCCAAAGGGGGAGTTTGTAAGTGTTTTTATGTTGACATTAATTTTTGGTAAAACTAGGATATGCCAATGTCTTGACTGATGTCATGACATTCAGAGTTGAAGATAAATTCTGCATGAGAAGGATGTTTTAAGTACAGCTCAGACTGGAAGCTAAATACTGTGCTGGAATTCTGCAGAAGATTGACTGATGTCATAACCGATGTTATGACATTCTGTGTGACATTTACTGTTCTGCAGAATCTGTTTTCCTGAGAGTTTTCAGGAAGTTTGTTGAGCTATTTTATTATGTTTTATGTTATTAGATTACATGCTCACGTGGCTAATTGGTTAATCTTAGTTAAACCTAAATTGGTTGTTAAAAAGACCAAGTCTTTAGGATTAATCAAGTGAAACCTAGCTATTATTATGGAAGCCCAAAACTGAAGTTACAGGACTGCTTCTATAATAAGAATAGAACCTTTATTCTACTGATGCGCCTCTGGACTGTATTGAAGATTTAGCAGGTTATAATTTGTGTAATTCTAGTTACTCTTGTGAGCCAAGCAATTATCAATTGATAAGTGCTTTGGACTAGGATTTGGTTGTAAGGGTTGTTTATCACTCAAAGCTTTGAAGCACGAGTGTTGTGTCTCTTGATTAAAGCTTTGAAGAAAAATCAAGTTTGTTTATTGAAGAGTGTCTTCACAATTCAATTAATCAATAGATTGATATCACTGTTGTGATTGAGGGGGAGTGAGTAGGAACTCAGGTCTAAGTAGGACTTAGATTGAAGTTGCATTGGGTAGGTCTTAAGTGAAGGAGATAAACTGGTTGGTTTATTCCTGAATTAATTATACTAATAGTGAATTTCCTCCATGGCTTGGTAGCCCCCAGATGTAGGTGTAGTTACACACTGAACTGGGTAAACAATTTATTGTGTTCTTTACTGCTGTTTAAATTTACTGTGTGAATTATTAACAGAGTATCAGATACTGTGTCATAACATTCTCTGTGACATCACGTATCTGCTGCCAGGAATTTCATATCCAATTAAGGGAAGGCGATAAGAACAGGAAAAGACCTTCGTTAGATTTTGAGTAAGGGAGGTGGTTATGAAAGGGAAGGTATTAGCACTCTTTCCATCCGTAGTTATCTACGGGCTCTTAATTGCTTAGCTCACTATAATTGTTTTTGTGTGTGTATTTGAAAAGATTTTTGAAAAGGCATTTCGCTTTGACTTCGTAATGATTCACGCTGGAATGTATACAAAGTGTTTGGAAATGTTTTGTATTGGAAAGGACTTTGCAATGATTCGCGCTGGAATGTATACAAAGTGTCTTAAAAAGAAGTTTTTGAAAGTGTGAGGTGTGAAAAGTATTTTGAGCAAGCAAAAGAGACTTATTACCTACTCAGAACGGTCGTTTCAATGTTATTTTTCTTTCCTTTAGAATAAGGCAATCCGTACCATTGATTGATAGGTTACCTTATTCGTTGGATGTAAAGGGACATTCGAAGGGACATCGGATGGTCATAGCAGGCAACTTGTAGGGATATCCTAGCATATTTGTAGGGACGATCATCACTTTACGTAGGCAACAATCGAGGGACAAGATCATATATTCGTAGGCAACATCGAGGGGCTATGATCTTTTAAGTCGAAGGGACTATGATGATATATCGTAGGCAACCTTACTAAGATATCCCTCCGTTCGAGGGACTTGACCATTATTCGTAAGGCAACGAGAGAGGATACCCTAAGGTGGGTGCAAGTGTGAAGTATGTGTTGTATTCAGATATTTTATCTTATGATTTAGAAGTGATCTACGTTGTTTTTAATCTTGCCATACACGCCTAATTACTAGCAGTTAATAGGTTCGGAAAATAAATTGCGGAAATATAAAAGTCCTACGCTATTACATGGCTTTGGGGCAGATACATAATAGGAGATGCAGAAAGTAAAGGCAGAAATATAAATCTACGCTATTACATGAAAAAAACTTGCAACCTATACATCCTTTCTAGAATTTAAGTGCAATAGAAAAATAAAAAAGAAACTAAATCCTAATATTTTTTTGGTGTTTTTTGAAAGTTAAAGTTAAATATGAGAAAAAAAACCTAGTTCAAATTGATTTTAATTAAAAAAGATTTGATGAAAATTAACCTAAATTAAACTAATTAAGTTAATTAAAAAAACATGGAGGAAATTATTTGTGGAATTACCTAATTAAACTAATTATTTAACCTAATTACTAATTAAATTAATTAAATTAAATAAAAGGGAAATAAGAAAAAACAGAAAAAATAAATAAAACAAAGAAAAAAAATCCTCAGAGCTTCTGACGGAAAAATTCTTGAGGTCTCTGAGGCGAAAAGTTTTTGATTGGGTTATTATTTCTATAAGAAAAATTCGGGTGGTTCTTCCATCCAGGATTGTAAGTATTTGAAAACCGGTTTCCTTGGGTGTAGTTAACCTTATCATTGTTGGGTTCATTCAACAAATTACACTCTGCCCCTTTATGTCCTTTGGTTCGATAAATTTCATATTCTGGGTGGACAGGAGCAGCAGTTCGTGGGTTTGTAGATATGTTTTCAACCTTCAATGCTAGAGCTTCCATTTTGGCTTGCATTATGTCTAGATATTTTCCCTCATGCACTCCTCCCTAGGTCTCCTTTTTCTCCACCTTCTCCATTACGGTTCGTTTTGCTCTCAACTGATAATGCTTTTTGGCCATGTCTTCGATGAGGGCACAAGCTTTAGGGTAAGGTTGTTCATTAGTGCGCCACCAACAACGGTGTCTAAGTTCATCTTTGTATTGTAATGGAGTCCGTTATAGAAGGTATGAATGATTACCCATTGTTCTAGGCCATGATGTGGGAAAGCTCTCAAAAGTTCTTTGTATCTCTCCTAAGCTTCAAAAAGAGATTCACCTTGATTCTAAGTAAATATGTTAATCTCGTTTCTAAGGATTGCGGTCTTACTTGGGGGAAAATATCTAGCAAGGAATACTCTTCTAAGGTCTTCCCAAGTTGTTATTGAGGCTGCTGGAAGTGAGTCTAACCAGGAGCGTGCTTTGTCTCTGAGGGAGAAAGGGAATAATCTTAAATGTATGGCCTCGGGCGTAGCACCATTGGTTTTGAAAGTGTCTGCTATTTGGATAAAAACTTTTAATTGTTGGTTTGGGTTCTCTGTTGCGAGACCTGCGAATTGGTGTTTTTGTACTATCTGAAGTAGCGAGGGTTTCAGTTCAAAGTTATTAGCGGGAATGGTTGGGTTTACAATACTAGAACTGGGTTCCTCGTTGGATGGTTGGTGTCATACCCCAAAATTTGCCCTCCATCTGCTCAAGAGATTTCATACATCCATACTCAAGGATTCCTCAAGAGTTGATCAGACAAACTCTCTCCTGGACAATCAACCCAAACTAGGGTTTGGTATCTCTCAAGTCAAGATGGATTTCCAACATCTCCAATGGTCTTCATGCCTCCTCATATGCTTCAAAGATTCTCCATGTCAAGTTTCAAGCCTCACAAGTCAAGTTTCCTCAGGCAATTGCTCAGATGGTTGAAAATCGGGTGTATTGGACAAAAAGTCAACTGTGGTCAACATACAGTCAAAACTTCTTTTTTTTGGTCAACATCCTCATTTTGAAGTTACATTCATCATTTGATCAAGGGTTGATCATGATTCATCAAGAAAACTCAAGATTTGCTCAAAAGTCAAACTTTCTAAATTAGGGTTTCTAGGTGAAAAGTCAACTGAACTTTGATTGATCATAACTTTCTCATACTTTCTCAGAAATTTTCCCACCAAATCTCATTTTGAAGGAAATTCAATTCTCTACAACTTCATGTCTCACAAGAATGTCCAAAAAATGCTTCATTTGAGAGGTATAGCTCAGAACATTACAGGTCCTTTTCAAAGTCAACAAAAAGTCAACTTTTTGTTTTGAAGATATATTGAGCATGGTAACTCCAATTGAGATGAGACCAAAGAAATTGTTAAAGGACTCTTAGAGCTTTCCAAAAAGTCCAAGAACACTCAAAAATGTGGAAAATTGAGCAAGATACACCATTCAGAAGTTGGGCAATTTTGGACAATTGCACAAAAGGACATTTTGGTCAAATTGCAAAATTTTCCAAATTGGCCTATAATCTTTTGATCCAAACTTGTTCATGACAATATTCTTGACCCATAAATGCTTGGACATGGCAATTTTCTATTTTATTGATTTTATTTTGGATTTTAAACCATTTAATTCCAAATTAAATTACATAAAATATGAAAATAAGGTTATTTTTTCAAATAAGTTGGATTTATATCTTTCTTAATGTCCAAGAAAGCCCACACCAATTGCCAAATTCGTGACTCATGCATATGGAAAGGAAAAATCAAGATTTTAAAGAAAATTGATTTTATTTATTGGAAAATATTTGCACATTCAATTTCCAATCTTTTTTCCTTGTTTTTTCTCTTCCAATCTCTTCTATAAATTGCCAGCATTGTGTACAAACCAGGACGAAACCCTAATCCTAAAAAGAACCCAAACTCTTGCAAAATTTTTCTCAATTCTTGAAAAATCGTGTTCTTGTTTCCAGCCCTTTTCAGTCCAAATAAACCATCCCATTGTCTTCAGGAGGTAAGTTTAAGTAAGTACACACTCTTGCCATGGTTTAAAACACACTGAATCGATGCATATGCATACATACATATTCAATTTCTTTTGATTTTTGCATTTGATTATCCTGCGTGTATTAATCGTTCCTAATGCCTTTTTTGTGTTCATGAGACCCCATAGGTTCGATCTGGGCCATCGTTACTGGTTTTGAACGTCAGAATCGCATTATACCATTACTAGGGCTTTTCGAACTGTTAGCATTGTATCTCTTTTTGCAGGCCGATTCAGTGAAAACGGAGACCACTAATGGACTCGCAGACCCCGATTTAGGGGGGGGTAGCCTTAACCTCAGCCCTTGATCTTTCGTATTTTTGCAGGTTCGATTTTGCCTCAGGAGAGGCAATGGAGCTAGGGCTCAGGTCGTTGAATGTGTTGACTCGGTTTGGCTCGCGTGGCGTCTGAGTCTTGATTCGTCTGTTGTAAGTATTTGGGACCCATGGTGGCGTGCTTTGACTTCATAAACTCCGGACACGTGAACACTTATAATCACAACTTTGCAAATTCCAAACACCAAGTGTCACTTGGCCTAGTGGTTAAGGCGCTGTCTGTTTGAAGATCCTCTCAAAGGACACCAGTTCGAATCACCTTGCACTGCAGGTTTCACTTTTCTTTTACAAACTCTAACTATTTTTCATATTTTTCTATTTTCCCATTTATTTCAATATTTTACATGTTATTTTAATTATTTTCACATTTTTATTGATGCCTTACAAACTCACCAAAAAATATTTTATTTTCACATTTATGTTCTGAAAATCTTTATTTAATTTAATAAATTAAAAAATATCTTTTTGCATGCATATTTATTTTTATTTTTATTTTAGCATTTAAATCATTATAAATTCATTTTAAATTATTATTTATGCATTAAAAAATCCCAAAAAATTATTTTAGCTTATTTATTTTATTTCCAGCATATAATAATTTTTCCATATTAAAATTTGCATTTTTCTAACATTTTTTCTCTTGTTCGATTCATTTTGCATTTTCCGATTTCTCCTCTTTGTACAGGTTGATCCGATTCAGACGATTTTCTCTTTATCATTCTATTTTTTTTTTCAATAATGTAATTGCTCATGGGATGTAATAGTTTAATTTAGGACTTTATTTTCCGCATTTTAAAATTATGTATCTTCCCCAAAGCCTTGTAATAGCGTAGGACATTTACCTTTCCGCACTTTACATTCCGCATTTTACTTTCCGCACCCTATAAACTGCTAGTAACTAGGCGTGTATGGCAAGATAATAATGAACATAGCCCACTAATCTTCAAGATAACATATTCTGAATTCAACACACTTCTTTCACACACGCACCCCTTAGGGTAATTCTCTCTCGATGCCTTTCGATTCAAAATGGTCATGTCCCTCGAACGTAGAGGTATTCTAGCACCGTTGCCTTCCAAACAAATCATCATAGTCCCTTCGATACAAAGATCATAAGACCCACGATGTCGCCTCCGAATACATGATCTTGACCCTCGATTGTCGCCTACGAAAAAATGATGATAGTCCCTTCGAATGTGCTAGGATATTTCCTACAAGTTGCCTTCTATGACCATCCGATGTCCCTTCGAATGTCCCGCTTACATCCAACGAATGGAGCTACCTACTAACTAATGGTATGGCTAGCGCTATTCTAAAGGAACGTAGAAGTACAAAAACGACCAATTCTGAGTGGGTAAATAAGTCTTTTAGTTGCTCGCTCCATCAAATGCTTTTCACACCATACACTTTTTTTCAAAACTCAAATTCTTTTCAAAACAAAAACATTTCCGAACACTTTGTATACACTCCTACATGAGTCATTACAAAGTCAAAGCGAAATGCCTCTTTCAAAACATTTTTTGTCAAACACACAGAAAGCAATTTTAAAAAGTGATCTAGAGCAACTAAGAGCCCGTAGAATAAATTGCGGATGGAAAGCTAATACCTTCCCTTTTCATAACCATTCTCCCGAACTCAGAATCTAACGAAGGTCTTTTTCTGTTACTTTTACCTTCCCTTAATTGGATAAAAATAAAAGTCGGTGGCGACTCTTGCTATCCGCACATTTGGATACAAAAATCCTACAAAGTCAGTTCACCGTATCACAGAACTGGCGACTCTGCTGGGGACTACACCCTAAAAGAGAGAATTGCCTTAGGGATTTCTAGATAATTTTTATTGCTTTTTGTTTGACTTGTATGCTTTATCCTTAAGGGTTGCTTGGGTATTATATTGTTGGGGGATCCTACACCCGGATCCGGGTTTCCTTTTAGGTAAGTGGCATTAGATCATCGCGACCGCTAGACGTATAACTACGCGGTCAACATGATGGCTACGTTAGCGTGACACTTTAGTTGTCCCGATACTCTTCATTCCCAAGTTGAAGATAGTATTTGGCTTCTGCGTGGTGTCATCAAGCGCTAACTAAACTTTTAGAACCTTAATTGACCCATCTTGGCCATTAGAAGGTAGTGAGATGGCCGGCTTTGGTGTAGAGCGAGGTTGGTTGATACTCGATGCTACGCTCATTGAGATTAGACTTTTGGTACATTTTCGATCGACCACTTGGCCGTCGTATTGAAATAAGCGCCTACGAGAAAGATCTGTGATGTGAGATTCCTAGAACCCGTTTACTATTATAGGACAGGATGAACCAACTCAAACTTTTGGTGGGGTAATCACCTATACCTCATGCAAGCCTTAAACCTAGGCTCATTGTGTGATTTGTTTGTGTGTGCTAAACATGACATCATGACATCATTCGCATTGCATATCATTTCTAACTATTTCAAGGACCTAGGGATTTATCTTTGCTCTGTTTTGTAGGGATTATGGCTTCTAGAAAGACTATCCGAATCAACTTCATGGGTATCCCTTCTCAACTCAAAGAATTGGTTTCAGAAATTCCCGACCATGCTCAGTTCATCAAAAGACATGGTTATCTACTTGACTTGGTTATCTCCGTTTTTGAAGAAGATATGATGCATGTCCTATTCCAGTTCTTTGATCCGAAACACCATTGCTTTACATTCCCAGATTATCAGTTGGTTCCTACCTTAGAAGAGTTCTCTAAGCTACTTGGGATACCTATTCTTGATCAAATGTCATTCACCGGTTTAGAAAAGGTTCCTAAGTATGAAGACATTGCATCCGCTTTGCACCTTAAACGCTCAGACATTGAAGCCAATTGGGAAACCAGAAGTGGAGTTAAGGGTTTACTTTCCAAGTTCTTAATCAAGAAAGCCCGAGAATTCCTCAAAGTTATGAGTTTCCATGCATTTGAAGACATTGTAGCCTTGCTAATCTATGGTTTGGTTCTATTTCCTAACTCGAATCAATTCATAGATGTCAATGCCATCAAGTTGTTCCTTACCCGTAATCCAGTGCCTACTTTACTTGGAGATATTCTGCATTCTCTCCACACTCGTACTACTAAGAGACAAGGAACTCTCATGTGTTGTATACCGTTACTTTCAAGGTGGTTTATTTCGCACCTTCCTCCATCAGTTTTGAAGAATGAACAAAGGTTGAGATGGTCTCAAAGATTAATGTCACTCTCTCATTCAGATATCCGTTGGAGTCTTTTCTCTCAAAAGGACTTCACATTCATTGAGCGTTGTGGAGAATTCCCTAATGTACCACTCCTTGGTATAAGGGAGGTATTACTACAACCCTTCTCTAGCTCTCGTCGGTTTGGTTTTGCCGAAGAGATGGTCCACATGATATGCTTCTCCAAGATGTTGTGTTCGACTACAACCACGATCTCGAGTCAAGCGAAGGTTTATACATGCTTGGGGCATGGTAAATAAGACTGATACCAAGACTTTGGGGCACCCGAACTCCATTCCTTGGGAACCTTACCTCAAATGGGTGCGAGCTCGAGCTCAAAACCTCATGATGCCATTCACGCTGTTTTACGGTAATTATGGAACTGTTGCTATAGGTGGCGTACCTATCTTGTTCTCCATCCTGACATGCCTACTGATCTTGAAGACTTGAAGAGATCCTGGATTCAACTAAAGGAAGAAAGGGATACCTTTGAAGCTCAGTGTTATGCAAGTGAGAAGAAAGTGCTAGAGTTGACCAAGCTACTTCACGAGGAGCGAAACATCAATGCCTACATCGGCACCAAGAGGAAGCGCCCATGGGAGACTTAGAGCTTTAGGATGTTTATGTTTTCTTTTATTGTTTTGAACTATCTCTTGTACTTAAAAAGAAAAAAGAATAATGAGAAGTACTAATAAATGTTTGTTCATTGCTTGTTTAACAAATTTAAATCTCTTAGGTCCTTGAAAACATTGCATTGCATTTGCATAAACATCGCATAGCATAGCATAACATTGCATCACAGGTACATTGGAGATTGGTTTTCTCATTTGCTCGCTATTTATTTTAGCGAAATGGCTCTTGAGCAATTGTCAAAGATCTCCGGCTCGAATGCTCGGTTTAGAGATGTTCACCAACTTGGTCCAAGGCCAAGAAGATTTGAAGAAGCTCATCAACAAGAAGAAGAAGGTTGTTGGTCTCCTCAACATGGGTAGACGTTTCAAAGGGGGTCCTAAGGTGGTCACCGTATTGAGCTCTCGAAGGAAGTGTCCAGGGGAGTACCAAGGGTGATGAAGGTGATCAGCGTGAGCCAAAGAAGGAGAGGACCACTCTGATTATAGCCAACACTCTGATGAAGATGACAAGTACAAACAACTCGAAGACCGTCTGAATGCTATGGAAAACCTGAAGATGTCCGGACTGAATTTTGATGATCTGAGTCTCGTTCCTGGTGTTGTGATTCCTCCCAAGTTCAAAGTTCCTACTTTTGCCAAGTATGATGGCATGTCGTGTCCTAAGCTACACTTGAAGTCCTATGTTCAGAAAATCAATCCCCACACTGATGACAGAAAGTTGTGGATGCACTATTTTCAAGAGAGTTTGTCCGGAACCCAGTTGGAGTGGTACTATCAGCTAGAGAATGACCGTATCCGTACTTGGAGTGATTTGGCTGATGCTTTCTGACAATATGAGTACAATCTTGAATTGACACCCACTCGCATGCAACTACAAAGCATGTCTATGGGTCGCGACGAGAAGTTCAAGGAGTATGCCCAGAAGTGGAGAGATCTAGCAGGCAGAGTTCAGCCACCCTTGTCCAATAGGGAGTTGGTTGACATGTTTATGGGGACACTGACCGGCCCATTCTTCAATCATCGATTGGAAATTCTTCATCTGGATTCACCGAGTTGATATTGACGGCGTGCGAAAGGTATCAAGAGGGAAGATTCAGTAGAGACATCTTCAAATCTTTGCAAAGAGATCTTTTGGTGGTAAGAAAGAAGCCAATGTTGTGTATGGTCGGAAAAGCCGAGCCAAGACCGACCGTGCTCGATGTAGGGCGGTTGTGATCTCGATCCTACATCGGCCAACCTCGGTGAGACGGTTCGAAGATCAACATGCCTTTGTCGCAAGCCTTGCAACACATGTTGAGCGGTGATAACCTTGAGGATCCTCCTCGAATGTCAACACTTCCTCTCCAGTACAATCCTAATGCTAAGTGTGCTTACCATTCCAACAGGGCACGACAGCGACAATTGTTGGGCTCTAAAGAACAAGATTCAAGATATGATTGAAGCTAAGCAGATTGAGTTTGACCTCTGTTGAGACTCGAATGTGATCAACGCTATGCCTAACCATGACAAGAGTTCCAATCTTGTGGGAGGCGATACTTATGTTTTCAACATAGATGACTTGACCATCCTCGATGGTATTAAGAAGAATTTGTTGCAAGCGGTGTCAATCGGGATGCCCAGAGAATTGTTGGTGCCCATCGCACTGATGGTTGTGCTTGGTTGAGAAGGCGTGTTCGATGCATGATGGATAACCGTGAGATACTATTTACGAAACCACTGCGAGTTGTGTGAAGAAATGTCTAAGTTGAAGATTGACAATGCGAATGAAACAGTACCATCTGTGTGGGATACCTTGGGGCAGCCAAGTGGAAAATATGATTACATGGTGAAGTACACCGTTCCTGATAGTTACAAGATTCCTATTGAAGATGTTAAGGCGACCGGATGGGGTGACGATTTCCCTGAAGACTATGCTGATGTTAATGTCATAAGAATTTCCTCTGCTGATCCTATGCCTAGAGTGGCACCTCTCATCATTACTTCTCCCGGTCCAGTTCCATATTCCTCTGACAAGGCTATCCCTTGGAATTATGGAGCTGATGTTTACTATCATGGTGTCAAGCAAGACCCTATAACTATTGAAGATCTTACTGCGGAAGTTTCTATTCCTGACATCGACAACATCGCCGGATCCAGTAAGGTGACCAGAACCGGAAGGGTATTCTCTCCAGAGATCTCTCCTCCAAAAGACACTGCGACTCCAGCTCGCATTCCGTCTACTCCACCAATATCCCCAGCTAGACGGAAAGAACCAGTGGCTCATCCTGCTGAACTGCTCAACCGAAGTACCAAAGGAAGTTACTGAGGACACCTCCAAACGAGAAATGGAGGAAATTCTGAAGATAATCAAGAAAAGTGATTACAATGTTGTGGAACAATCGGGACAGACTCCGTCCAAGATTTCCATGCTCGCTTTGCTCTTGTGCTCCGAGGCTCATGCTAATGCCTTGGTGAAGTTTCTGAAGAATGCTCATGTGCCGCAAGACACTACTACTGATCAATTCGAAGTTTGTATTGCTAGCCTGGCTGCCAACAACGGCCTAGGCTTCTCTGATGCTAATTTGACTCCTTCCGGAAAGAAACATAACAAAGCCTTGCACATCTCTGTTGAATGCAAGGGTATTACCATCTCATGTTTTGGTTGATACCGGTTACACGAATATCCTACGAAGGCTTTTGATCGGCTTGATGTCGAAGGGTTGGTTACGAGACCAGTGACATTATTGTGAGGGCTTTTGATGGTTCTAAGCGAGCAGTGCTTGGAGAGCTCACTACACTGTTAAAGTCGGTTCCCGACTTTTGATTCTACTTTCTTTGTCATGGACATCCGTCCACCTATTCTTGCTTACTTGGGCCCTTGGATACATGGGACGGTATTACCTCTACCTTACATCGAAGTTGAAATACCGGTGAAAGGGAAGGTTGTCACGGTATGTGGTGAAGAAGAGTATATGGTCGGTCATCTGGTCATTCGGATACCTCGAGATGGAGGTGAATTCTTGAGACTCCTGTCAAGCTTTTGAAACAATACCCAGTCATGCTGTTGACTCTCCAGTCCTCTGAAGATGCTAAAGTTCCGCCTAGGATGGCCTCATTGAAAGATGCTCAAGTTGAAGAAGGAAAGAGTACTATTTGGGGTCGACTCACGATCTTCCCTTCAATCGACAAAGCGGTTTAGGCTTCACCATTAAGGGTCGAAGATGATACGCCGCGTGACGTGCCAACTTCCTTCCGCATCGGCCAGTGGAATCCATGCTATAGAAGGCGAAGACAACGGCCGACATCGCAAGTGGATCTTTCCAACTCGGATCATGGGCTCACAATTGGAAGGCGAGGCGTCATACCAATCTCCTTTAGTCGGGGTAATTGCTCTTGTTTTGTTTTGCTTTTCGTATTTCTTTATGTTTTGAACAATAAACTTTGAAAGCCTAGTGCCTTGCAGGGCATCATGGCTCGTTCGAGGGTTATTATCATCATTTGCGTATTTTCATTCAATAAATTCGTTGGACTTGTGCATTCAATTGTTTGTTTTCTTTCTTTTACTTTATCACCCCTTCAAAGGCTATGTGTTCTTACACACCCGTGATACAACTGCAGAATCACTCGAATCTAGTTAATAACTATGCTAGTGCTAAATATGACTTGATAATCCGATCTACCAAGCCGAAGGAAAGTGAGGAAGATTGTGAAGTGCCGGAGAACTTGCCTTTCTACAGCAAAGAAGAGCGAGTTATCTGACCACCACGAAGAGCAAGTTGAGGTTGTGAATTTGGGTCTTGTGAAGACAGAAAAGAAATCAAGATAGGAGCGGGTCTTGAGAACAGTGTTAAAGAAAGGTTGGTTCGGATGCTACGAGACTATATTGAGGTTTTGCTTGGTCATACGAAGACATGCTGGTTTAGACATTGATATTGTGGTACACGATTGCCGACAAAAGAGGTTTTCTCGGTGAAACGAAGGTTCGTCGTATCGTCACGAGATGTCGAGAAAAGATCAAAGCTGAAGTTATGAAGCAGTTCAACGCTGGTTTCCTAGCCGTTACCTCCTATCCCCAGTGGGTTGCAAACGTGGTATCCGTGCCCAAGAAGGATGGTAAAGTACGAATGTGTGTGGATTACAGAGATCTAAACAAAGCAAGTCCGAAAGATGATTTCCCACTTCCTCATATTGATGTTACGGTTGACAACACTTGCTCGATAAGGTTTTCTCCTTCATGGATGGTTTCTCCGGTTACAATCAGATCAAAATGGCTCCCGAAGACATGGAGAAGACTACTTTCGTTACACAGTGGGGCACTTTCTGCTACAAGGTTATGTTGTTTGGACTGAAGAATGCAGGCGCCACTTATCAGCGTGCTATGGTGACATTGTTTCACGACATGATTCATCACGAGATAGGGTCTCGTCGGCGACATGATAGCTCGATCACGGTGAAGAAGAACATCTTGATCATTTGCGAAACTATTTGTGATTGAAGAAGTGCGGTGAGACTTAATCTAACAAGTGCACCTTTGAGTCGGATCCGAAAACTCCTAGGGTTTGTTGTCGATGGTAAAGGTATTGAAGTTGATCCCGCCAAGGTTAAAGCTATTCAAGAAATGCCTCCCCGAGAGAAGGAGGAGGTTTCTTGGGCCGATTGAACTACATTGCGATTCATTGCACATAGCGCTGCTTGTGAGCCAATCTTCAAGTTACTTAAGAAAGATCAAGTAGTGGAGTGGAGCAGCGATTGCGGATCGCTTTGACAAAATCAAGGAGTACCTACGAATCCTCCTATCCGATGCCGCTTAAGGAAGACCTCTCATCATGTACTTGACGGTGCTAGAGAACTCAATGGGGTGTGTGTTGGGGCAACATGGCGAGTCCAGTCGAAAAGAGCATGCAATATACTACCTTAGCAAAAGTTTACCGGTGAAACAAGATACTCACACTCGAGAAAACTTGCAACGCTTTAACTTGGCTGCTCGACTAAGACAGTATATGTTGACTCACACTACCTTGTTGATTTCAAGATGGATCCGATAAAATACATATTTGAGAAACCCGCTCTCTCGGAAGAATTGCAAGATGGCAAATGATCCGACCGAATCGACATCGGTACACTTCTCGAAAAGCAATCAAAGGAAGTGTAGTAGCCGATCATTTGGCTCATCAAGCCGTAGATGACTATCGGTCTATGCGTTCGAGTTTCGGATGAAGATGTTTTACTAGTTACTGATTGCGAAGGGCCCAGACGAAGGACACGAACAAGGATCCCGATGGACCATGGTCTTTGATGGAGCCTCAAACGCACTTGGCAATGGCATTGGCGCCATCATTACATCCCTGCGGACACACGCCTTTCACCGCCAGATTATGTTTCGGTTGCACTAACAACATGGCCGATGAAGCGTGCATCATGGGTCTTAAAGTGCTATTGACTTAAGAATCAAGTTCTTACAAGTGTATGGAGACTCGACTTTGGTGATCGATCGATTAAGGCGAGTGGGATACGAAGCATCCGAATCTCATTCCGTGTCGAGCATGTTTTGAGTTTGATCCCCTACTTCGAAGAGATTACTTTTGATCATATTCCACGAGAAGAGAATCAGTTGGCATACGCATTGGCTACTATGTCGTCTATGTTCAAGGTCAGATGGGACAACGAGGCTCTCGGATCATCATTGAGAAGTTCGACGAACAGTATTGTTATGAGCTTGCGGAAGAAACCTTGGTACTATGACGTGAAGAGGTATCTTGAGACTCAGGAATATCCCGCAGGGGCATCTGTTAACGATAAAAAGTTCATGAGAAGATTTGCATCTAAATTCTTTCTCAGACATTTAATACAAAGCAACGACCACTGTGCTTACTCCGTGTAGACGAAAACAACAATGCGTATCATGGAAGAGTTACACGAAGGCGAATTTGGTACCCACTCCAGTGGACACACCATGGCTAAGAAGATTTTGAGAAAAGGTTACTATTGGTCTACCATGGAAGCTGATTGTCACCGCTATGCTCGATCATGTCACAAGTCCAGATTTATGCCGACAAAGTACACGTACCTCCAGTACCTCTGAATGTTTTAACTTCTCCTTGGCCTTTTGCAATGTGGGGCATTGACATGATCGGAGAAATTAAGCCCACAGCTTCCAATGGACATCGTTTCATCCTTGTGGCAATCGATTACTTTACCAAGTGGGTAGAAGCAGCCTCGTATGCATCTGTTACCAAGAATGTTGTGGCTTGATTCATCAAGCATAATCTTATCTGTCGGTATGGCACCCCCGAAAGGATTATCACAGATAACGGTTCCAATCTCAACAACAAGATGATCACCGAGCTCTGCATGCAGTTCAAGATCAAGCATCACAATTCATCTCCTTACCGGCCTAAGATGAATGGCGCAGTAGAAGCCGCCAACAAGAACATCAAGAAGATTATACAGAAGATGACAGTGACTTACAAAGATTGGCATGAGATGTTACCATTTGCTCTTCATGGTTATCGCTTCACACGAACATCAGCAGGGCAACTCCTTCTCTCGTATCGGTATGGAAGCCGTCTTACCCATCGAGGTTCGGATACCCTTAACGAGTCCTCCAAGCGCAGTTAGGTGAAGACGATTGGATTCAGACTCGCCTTGACCGATTAACTTGATCGATGAGAAGCGACTCGCATCCATCGCCATGGACAGTTTATCGAAGCGAATGATCGAGCATTTAACGGAAGGTCAAGCACCGAGTCTACCAAGTTGGTGATCTAGTAGTCAAGCGCATCATTCTTCCACAAGGTGATCCGGGGCAAATGGACTCCCATACGAGGGACCATTTGTAGTCAAGCATGTTTTCGGTGAGCCATGATACTAGCACCATGGATGGTGAAGACTTCCCACACCACGTGAGCGCAGACATAGTCAAAAATACTACGCATGAAGAGACCCGCTAGGTCGGTGGCCTAGGCAAAAATAAGGGCATCTGGCGAACCAAAAGGTTCGGGCAAAATAAAGGATATATACAAAACATGTACACCGTGTCGAAAACACGAAAAGGCGGCTTGGGCAAAAAGGGTATCTGGTAGGCGAAAACCGAAAGGCGGTCTAGGCAAAAGTTAGGGATTTAAGCGTACAACTATGTCTCCTCGGATCATACGCTTCGACTACTATCATTCAAGATTCAAATGGCGAAGATCGATCTACTCACTTTCTCTTGACAAGGAGATGAGATAGTCGAAATATATGAGTACTAGCATAGTTGGAACTTAACGAGATTGTTCCCGCATAGCTTTTTACCTTTCTTATGTACAAACTACTTGGCCATACGCCACCTTTCAAATGAATACAAGTTCTTTCTCTTTACAATTTCTGCTGTTGTTATTTGCAATAAGTCCAACGTTTGCTTTGAATGACTATACGCATTTGACAATAAGAATCTAATCACAAACATACGAAAAGTGAACATGCAAAAGTACTTACTACAGGTTCCAGGAATTGAGATGACGACGAAAGTCACCAATGCATTTCCCCACAGAGCATGATCCCCACAAAGGTGTCACTCACAACACACCTTCCCAGTGAGTATACATCGATCTCAGCGGTAACACTTCATCCCAGTCAAGGTATTCATCTCCGTGGACATTTCTCAATCCTCCCCTTCTCCCCGGTATCGGACCGAAACTTGGTCAGATAGTGCATCGGAGGAAACATACACCTTTTATTTCCCAGCCAGAGATTACAACGGACTCCAGACTCTTCTAACCCGGTCACTCAGCAACCATCAAATATTCTTCAGCGAGATCTACACTCGGAATCCCCAGTAGAGCGCCTCCTAAATTTCCTCAGCAGGATCTACATACAAGGTCCCCAACGGATCGCCTCCCAGATTCTCCTCAACAGGGTCTATATATGAGATCTCCAACAACGAGTTTCTCAATCTCTACCTTCCTCAACAATATCTAGGCCCAAGACTTGGTCAGATAGTGCATCGGAGGAATCCAGGGTATCTCTCTTCTCCTCCCAAAGCAGGGATCTCACCTATTCAATCCCCCAAGCAGGAGTCAGAAATCTTCAAACAGAACATCCGCATCTTCTTCAAGATGGATATGTTTTGAAATACCACAACATCCATCATTCATACATTTCTCATAAAGTCATAATTCATGCATATGTCATTCATATACACTGTCATGCATCATACTTTGCATAAAACTAACAAATATTCTATCAAAGTTCCTCTTGTTTTCTCCAAAGCAGTGTGATCCTTCGCAAACAGGTCCAAGATTAAGCCCGAACCGGCGGAAAACTATCGAAGACCGCCCGGTTGTCCTTGACAGTGGTCGAGATTAAGCCCGAATCGGGGAAAACTATCTCGCAAGACCGCCCCTTGGTTGTCCTCCGGCCGGTCGAGATTAAGCCCGAACCGACGGAAAACTATTCGAAGACCACCTGGTTATCCTCCGATAACGAGCAATGGATCAACACCGATGCACAAGGGATGCTATCCACATTTTTGCCAACTACAATCTCCCTCGAGTAATCGGCCGAAGATTTATTCGATTCCTTATTATCAACGGCAACTACTGAGTCTAGCGTCGACTCGGTTGCCTTGGATAACATCTTAAGCCCATCTCCGACTACTTGTCAACATTTCTTCACTTTCGAATCTGCATATATGGTTAAAAATCAATACGGACCAATAACTTCATTTAAAGTGAACACGAAGTCTAACGTATGACTCCCTTGGATGGCATCTTAAGCCCATCTCCTCTCCGTTCGGGAACATCTGAGTCTAACATACGACTCACTCCCGGCGTCGACCTTTCGGATGGCATCTTAAGCCCATCTCCGTCAGCTCTCCTATTAACAACCTCGAGTCTAGCGTGCGACTGGTTCCCAGTAAGTCTCCAACTTCTCCAAATGGCATCTGTAAGCCCATTCCCGCGTCATCAGCCAATAGCGAGTGCAAATTTTCAGGTGTACTCGAGTGTTCAATCATCTTCTACCTCCAGGTCACGAAAGACAAGCGTGTCAATCTAACCTTCCAGTACAAGAAGATTGAGCAGGCAGTCATACCCAAAATTTGCCCTCCATACGCTCAAGAGATTTCATACATCCATACTCAAGGATTCCTCAAGAGTTGATCAGACAAACTCTCTCTTGGACAATCAACCCAAACTAGGGTTTGGTATCTCTTAAGTCAAGATGGATTTCCAACATCTCCAATGGTCTTCATGCCTCCTCATATGCTTCAAAGATTCTCCATGTCAAGTTTCAAGCCTCACAGTCAAGTTTCCTCGAGCATTTGCTCGGATGGTTGAAAATCGGTGTATTGGACAAAAGTCAACTGTGGTCAACATACATCAAAACTTCTTTTTGGTCAACATCCTCATTTTGAAGTTACATTCATCATTTGATCAAGGGTTGATCATGATTCATCAAGAAAACTCAAGATTTGCTCAAAAGTCAAACTTTCTAAATTAGGGTTTCTAGGTGAAAAGTCAACTGAACTTTGATTGATCATAACTTTCTCATACTTTCTCAGAAATTTTCCCACCAAATCTCATTTTGAAGGAAATTCAATTCTCTACAACTTCATGTCTCACAAGAATGTCCAAAAATGCTTCATTTGAGAGGTATAGCTCAGAACATTACAGGTCCTTTTCAAAGTCAACAAAAAGTCAACTTTTTGTTTTGAAGATATATTGAGCATGGTAACTCCAATTGAGATGAGACCAAAGAAATTGTTAAAGGACTCTTAGAGCTTTCCAAAAAGTCCAAGAACACTCAAAAATGTGGAAAATTGAGCAAGATACACCATTCAGAAGTTGGGCAATTTTGGACAATTGCACAAAAGGACATTTTGGTCAAATTGCAAAATTTTCCAAATTGGCCTATAATCTTTTGATCCAAACTTGTTCATGACAATATTCTTGACCCATAAATGCTTGGACATGGCAATTTTCTATTTTATTGATTTTATTTTGGATTTTAAACCATTTAATTCCAAATTAAATTACATAAAATATGAAAATAAGGTTATTTTTTCAAATAAGTTGGATTTATATCTTTCTTAATGTCCAAGAAAGCCCACACCAATTGCCAAATTCGTGACTCATGCATATGGAAAGGAAAAATCAAGATTTTAAAGAAAATTGATTTTATTTATTGGAAAATATTTGCACATTCAATTTCCAATCTTTTTTCCTTGTTTTTTCTCTTCCAATCTCTTCTATAAATTGCCAGCATTGTGTACAAACCAGGACGAAACCCTAATCCTAAAAAGAACCCAAACTCTTGCAAAATTTTTCTCAATTCTTGAAAAATCGTGTTCTTGTTTCCAGCCCTTTTCAGTCCAAATAAACCATCCCATTGTCTTCAGGAGGTAAGTTTAAGTAAGTACACACTCTTGCCATGGTTTAAAACACACTGAATCGATGCATATGCATACATACATATTCAATTTCTTTTGATTTTTGCATTTGATTATCCTGCGTGTATTAATCGTTCCTAATGCCTTTTTTGTGTTCATGAGACCCCATAGGTTCGATCTGGGCCATCGTTACTGGTTTTGAACGTCAGAATCGCATTATACCATTACTAGGGCTTTTCGAACTGTTAGCATTCTATCTCTTTTTGCAGGCCGATTCAGTGAAAACGGAGACCACTAATGGACTCATGAGACCCGATTTAGGGGTAGCCTAACCTCAGCCCTTGATCTTTCGTATTTTTGCAGGTTCGATTTTTGCCTCACCGGAGAAGACGACCGGAGCTAGGGCTCCGGCGTCGTTGAATGTGTTGACTCCGGTTTGGCTCGCGTGGCATGTCTGAGTCTTCTGATTCGTCTATTTGTAAGTGACTGGGACCCATGGCTGACTGTGCTTTGACTTCATAAACTCCGGACACGTGAACACTTATAATCACAACTTTGCAAATTCCAAACACCAAGTGTCACTTGGCCTAGTGGTTAAGGCGCTGGCTGTTTGAAGATCCTCTCAAAGGACACCAGTTCGAATCCTGCTTGCACCGGTTTCACTTTTCTTTTACAAACTCTAACTATTTTTCATATTTTTCTATTTTCCCATTTATTTCAATATTTTACATGTTATTTTAATTATTTTCACATTTTTATTGCTGCCTTAAAAACTCACCAAAAAATATTTTATTTTCACATTTATGTTCTGAAAATCTTTATTTAATTTAATAAATTAAAAAATATCTTTTTGCATGCATATTTATTTTTATTTTTATTTTAGCATTTAAATCATTATAAATTCATTTTAAATTATTATTTATGCATTAAAAAATCCCAAAAAATTATTTTAGCTTATTTATTTTATTTCCAGCATATAATAATTTTTCCATATTAAAATTTGCATTTTTCTAACATTTTTTCTCTTGTTCGATTCATTTTGCATTTTCCGATCTCTCCTCTTTGTACAGGTTGATCCGATTCAGACGATTTTCTCTTTATCATTCTATTTTTTTTCAATAATGTAATTGGTCATGGGATGTAATAGTTTAATTTAGGACTTTATTTTCCGCATTTTAAAATTATGTATCTGCCCCAAAGCCTTGTAATAGCGTAGGACATTTACCTTTCCGCACTTTACATTCCGCATTTTACTTTCCGCACCCTATAAACTGCTAGTAACTAGGCGTGTATGGCAAGATAATAATGAACATAGCCCACTAATCTTCAAGATAACATATTCTGAATTCAACACACTTCTTTCACACACGCACCCCTTAGGGTAATTCTCTCTCGATGCCTTTCGATTCAAAATGGTCATGTCCCTCGAACGTAGAGGTATTCTAGCACCGTTGCCTTCCAAACAAATCATCATAGTCCCTTCGATACAAAGATCATAAGACCCACGATGTCGCCTCCGAATACATGATCTTGACCCTCGATTGTCGCCTACGAAAAAATAATGATAGTCCCTTCGAATGTGCTAGGATATTTCCTACAAGTTGCCTTCTATGACCATCCGATGTCCCTTCGAATGTCCCGCTTACATCCAACGAATGGAGCTACCTACTAACTAATGGTATGGCTAGCGCTATTCTAAAGGAACGTAGAAGTACAAAAACGACCAATTCTGAGTGGGTAAATAAGTCTTTTAGTTGCTCGCTCCATCAAATGTTTTTCACACCATACACTTTTTTCAAAACTCAAATTCTTTTCAAAACAAAAACATTTCCGAACACTTTGTATACACTCCTACATGAGTCATTACAAAGTCAAAGCGAAATGCCTCTTTCAAAACATTTTTTGTCAAACACACAGAAAGCAATTTTAAAAAGTGATCTAGAGCAACTAAGAGCCCGTAGAATAAACTGCGGATGGAAAGGGGTGCTAATACCTTCCCTTTTCATAACCATTCTCCCGAACTCAGAATCTAACGAAGGTCTTTTTCTGTTACTTTTACCTTCCCTTAATTGGATAAAAATAAAAGTCGGTGGCGACTCTTGCTATCCGCACATTTGGATACAAAAATCCTACAAAGTCAGTTCACCGTATCACAGTTGGGAGAAATCCTTGAGTGATCTTCGGTCACGTTCTTCGATCATAGCTCTCCTAACTCATTGGAGCAAAAGGTGTGCACGAGCGTAACGTTCGGGCTCCGCTATTGGGTATACTAAACTTTCGGTACTACGAGTTTTTCGCATTTACCGACTAATAAATCCTTAGTCTAGATGGTGTAATAACAGGATACGAAATTTGGCGAAATTGGTCCCTGACAATGGTATGAATCGCGTCAGAGTAATATAAAAGATTATCAAATCCACAAAGACCAAGTGTCAACCTATCATAGTATATTTGCACGATGTTTATCTAAGGCAGATCAAATTTAGGCTTTTTTGGGAGCCTGTAGAAAAAATAAATGATTATAAGTAAAGAAATATAGATAAAAGGACAGGCTCAAATGTAATTCGCAACAATAGGATCTATTCCTAACAGCTTCTGGTTAACATACTTACAGGGCAATATTTTGTACTTTGAAAAGAATCAATTTAACGGGAACTATCACTTTCGCGTATTTAGAACCGAATTCATTCTTTAATCAATCCCTTTTATTGTCACTTATAAAAATGCGCGCATTGCGTTAAAGTAATAAACTTATTTTTAAGAAATGTGACTTCTTGACTCAGTTGAGAACCAGATTTGAAACCCATAAGCGCGTCCGAAAATAGTTTTAAAATCAATTTTTGAAAGAATAAAAATCCTCAATCAACCAAACATAGTGCTTTCTCTCTTCTTTGGTCAGTTGAAAGTAACCAAGTTTATCTTCTGGGTTGGACGACTTTCGATCTTACCCAACCAAAATTTATGTTCAAAAAACTTGCGTTAAAGTTAAAACAGCCCTTAAAGTGTTTATACAGATGCAACATAGAATGTTATCCTAACATTGGTCCTTAAATTCTTGGATTTAGAAAATAGCCAGACATTGAAATTAAATTAAACTTATTAAACTTATACATGTTAGACTTTTAAAGAAAATAAAGTATTGCAGAAAATAAACAAGCAGATAAAGGTAAGCAAATAAATAAAGTAAGACAAGTGTAATACAAGAAAATAAAGTAAGTAAAAGTGGATGCAATGAAATAAATAAATTAAATGCGGAATTTAAAAATAGAAACCTGCTCCAAAACGGAGACTTTAAATATGAAATAACTGGAAGTAAATGTTGGAATGTAAATGGTGGCAGGATTAACTTCTACCAAAGTGCTTCAAACTCGATTACATACTCGATCTCTAGTGCAATAACCCTTCGATGTGAGAATTTTATCGCTTATAAGACTGAAAGTATATTGCTTAAGTTTGTAACTAAGCTTGGATGAAAATAAACTAAACTGAAAACTCCTATTTATAGAAAAACAGAAAACGATGAAACTATGCAGATGAAGGCGCTTCTTAGATCTCTAGATGTGTGGGAAGTAACAAATGATGGGTTTGCAGAACCAACTAATACAATTGGGTACACAGTAGCCCAGAACAAGGAGTTGAAAGAGACGCGATCAAAAGATAAAACAACATTGTACATGTTGTTTAGGGATGTCGATAAATCAGCCTTTGAGAAGATTGCTGGTTCGACTACGTCGAAAGCAGCGTGGGAAACTCTTGAAAGAGCGTTCGGAGGAGCAGATAGAGTCAAGAAAGTTCACTTGCAAACTCTTCGAGGTGAACTAAAAGAATGAATATGAAGGAGACGGAGTCCGTGTCAAAATACATAACACGTGTGCAAACGGTGGCAAACAAACAGAGTTGAAATGGAGAAGCATTGACTGATGCTCGCGTTGTCGAAAAGATTTTGAGATCTTTAACAGACAAGTTTGAGAATATCATATGTGCAATAGAGGAATCGAAGGATCTTTCGAGTGTTACTGTCGAAGAAGTTGCAAGTTCTCTCGAAGCACATGAACAACGCAAGTTGAAGAAGAAGGAGGAGGCATCTGATGTCGCAGATCAAACCAACGAAGTTTCCAGAGACGAAAGAACATTGTTCTCTCAAAGCTTTCATGGGAGAGGACGTGGCCATGGAGGACGTGATGGTGGTCGAAGTTATCAAAACAACAACTTAGAAAGAGGACAATCAAGCCAACAAAATTGGCGTTGCAGAGGACGTGGTCAAAGAGGTGGTCTAACAAACTACACAAACATTGAATGTTACAAATGTATCAAACAGGGGCACTATGGGAAGGACTATAATTCCTACAGTTGCTACAATTGTGGAAAGGTGGGACATCTTGCAAAAGATTGTCGTCTTAAAAGAAAAGTGGAAGAGACAACAAACTTTTCACTAGATATAGGTTCAAATGAAGGTTTCCTACTGATGACTCAGAAGGAAATAGACGAAGAAAATGACACTATGTGGTATCTTGACCCTGGAGCAAGTCACCATATGTGTGGTCATAAACACCTGTTTAGAGAGATTGAAAAGATTGAAGATGGCCATGTATCTTTTGGATATGCATCAAAGATAAAGGTCGAAGGAAAGGGCATAATTAGTTATGTGCAGAAGGATGACTTGATATGGTCAATCCAAGATGTGTACTATGTGCCAGATCTCAAAGCAAACATTCTGAGTCTGGGACAATTAATTGAGAAGGGATATTCGATTCTCATAAAAGATCGAACGTTACACCTCAAAGATAAGTCTGGACATTTAGTTGCTAAACTCGAAATGGGGGAAGAATTGAATGTACAAGTTGAACTTGAGGAGAGTTCGAGAGAAATGTCTGCCGGTTAATGTCGAAGACGAAGTATCTCTATGGCATCTACGTTTTGGTCACTTAAATCATGCTGGGATAATGAGATTAGCAAAGAAGAACATGGTGCATGGACTTCCAGACATGGAGTATGAAGGTAGATTCTGTGAAAATTGTGTTCTTAGCAAACAAACAAGAACTTCGTTTCAAAGGAAGGCTGATTATCAGGCTAAACACATTCTCAAATTAATCCACACTAACATATGTGGGCCAATTACTCCAGAATCCTTCAGTGGTAAGAAGTATTTCATTTCATTCATTGATGATTTCTCAAGAAAGACTTGGGTCTATTTCTTGAAAGAAAAATATGAAGCATTCAAAGTATTCAAAAATTTCAAAGTGATGGTGGAGAAGGCAACTAATAGACACATCAAGGCCCTTCGATTAGATAGAGGTGGAGAGTATACTTTAACAATATTCATGAAGTATTGTGAAGAACAAGGGATAAGAAGATTTTTGACTGCAGCATACTCACCTCAACAAATGGGGTGGCTGAAAGGAAGAATTGAACAATACTTGACACAGTTTGATCAATGCTTAAAAGCAAGAACACGTCGAAGGAATTTTGGGCAGAAGCTGTTCAATGTGCAATCTATGTGCAAAATAGATGTCCATATTCGAAGCTAGGAGATTAAACACCATAAGAAGCTTGGAGTGGTCAGAAGCCAACTGTGTCTCATTTCAAAGTCTTTGGTAGTGTTGCATATGCACATGTACCAGATCAACAAAGAACGAAGCTTGAGGACAAGAGTCAAAAGCACATACTCATTGGGTATGATAAAAAGACAAAGGGATATAGGTTGTTCGATCCTGTAAAGAAAAAGGTGATAGTAAGTCGAGACGTTCGTGTGAACGAAGCAAGTAGATGGAGCTGGAACAGTTCGATGGAAGCAGTGGTTGAAGTTAGAGAATCATCTGTTGTTGTGCCAACAAACACTTCTACAGGTCATGAAAACTCCGATAGTGAAAATGAATCCTCACAACTCAGAATGTGAAGCTTACAAGATTTGTATGATAACACAAAAAAGTGCATCTTGTATGTCTGTTGGCAGATTCTGAAAACATTAGTTTTGAAGAAGCATGGAGAAATGAAAAATGGAAAAATGCCATGAATGAAGAATTCAAGGCCATTGAACATAACAACACTTGGGAACTTGCTGAGTTTCCAAAAGGAAGTCAAACCATTGGTGTGAAGTGGGTGTTCAAGAAGAAGATGAATGCCCAAGGAGAAATCAAAAGGTATAAGGCGCGACTTGTGGCAAAAGGCTACAAACAGAAAGAAGGAATTGACTATGATGAAGTATTTGCACCTGTTGCAAGAATGGAAACAATTCGATTGCTCATTTCTCAAGCTTCTCAATTCAAATGGAAGATATTTCAGATGGATGTCAAATCAGCTTTTCTGAATGGTGTGCTCGAAGAAGAAGTATATGTCGAAGTACCACCAGGATACCAGAAATTCGAAAAACGAAGGAAAAGTGTGGAGATTGAAGAAGGCACTTTATGGGCTGAAGCATGCACCACGAGCATGGAATACGCGCATTGGCACATACTTCAAGGATAAAGGTTTTCACCAATGTCCTTATGAACATGCTTTGTACGTGAAGAAGAATAAAGAAGATATTTTACTTGTTGCTCTTTATGTTGATGACCTGATCTTCATGGGCAACAATGATCATTTGATCGAAGAATTCAAAAGCAAAATGACATGTGAGTTCGAGATGACAGACTTAGGCTTGATGAGATACTATCTTTTCATAGAAGTTCGACAAGAAGAAACAAGAATCTTTATCTCACAAGAAAAGCATGCAAAAGACATCCTGAAGAGATTCAAAATGGATAGCTACAATCCAATTTCGACACCGATGGAACCAGGAACAAAGCTTTCGAAATTTACTGGGGGAGAGCGTGTAGAAGCAAGTAAACGTCGAAGCTTGGTAGGAAGTCTTCGATATTTGACTTGCACAAGGCCAGATCTTTCGTTAAGTGTTGGTATTGTGAGTCGATTTATAGAATAACTACTCCACACACACTGGAAGACATTGAAAAGAATCCTTCGATACGTCCAAGCAACTGTGTCACTTGGAATGTTTTACACAAGAACAAAAGATTACAAGTTGACTGGCTACTCTGAAAGTGATTGGTGTGGGGACATAGATGATTGAAAGAGCACTTCAGGCTATGTGTTTTTCATTGGAAATATTGCTTTCACTTGGGTTTTGAGGAAGCAACCAATTGTAACCCTTTCGACATGTGAAGCAGAGTATGTAGCAGCATCTTGGTGTGTGTTGCGGCGGTATTAAGCGGCAAGCAAAGAGTAAAGTATTTATTTTTACCGGGTGATATAGGTTATATCGTATCATGTCCACAAAGATTGGTTATTGATTCTTCGTTTGATAATTCGTTCGTTAATGAGTTTGGGATTAAATAGGTTGAAAATAAAAGACAAAAATTAAATGAACAAAAAGTATAAAGGATAAACAGCTTGTCTGGAACGAATGCACACTACCCGTCACAGACTTAAATCTACCATCCAGTTATACTCAGTCTACGATACTCGTCTGTGTCATCACATACCTCTCACAAGCTAAGATATTTCTAACCCAAATTGAGAATCCTCCTTAATCACCTCGATATTCATTTCTGGCATACCTCGACAACCAGAAGTCAACTGCGTCACCTCCATACCCATCTCTGGCATACTTCACCAACGCAGAGGCATTAATATCAGATACTCTAAGTGAATGTTAGCTCTAAACCCATTTCTAGCATTCAGAAACTAATAGATAACCATCCTAGGTAAGAATCTAAGCGATATATCTCTGGCAAATCTCAAACCCCTAACATAGAGTAAAAACCTAAGACAATCACCAACACAGATTCGTAAAGCAAACTTTATACAACGCCAAGGGCGACAAATATACATGAGTAAGAGTAGATATACATATGAAACCCAACAAAAGATATTACAAAGAGAAGAGAAGAGAAGAAGAGGAATCAAACATTTCTTGGTTTGTCAACACCAATTGACGAGGGATTCGACTCTGGATCATCTAAATGCAAGCTCCAATGTTGTTTTCTAAGCAAATCTATCAAAAAATGATGTTGATGGTGTTGAGACTCAAAAATACCCAACCCATAACCTAAAAAAGTGTTTTTAACCCCTTTTAAAGAGTTCTAAAATCGCAGGGCGCGCTTAACCCGGTCTGTGGCGCTCAACACGGTCTGTGCTGTTCCAAAAAAAATCAGCATCTTGTTTTTGCCATAACTCGGAATTGCACCCGGTTTGAAGCGTTGGAAAGGTTATTCAATGCTATATCTAATCATGAAAATATATCAAGCTTTTATGACTATTTGAAATATTTGAAACACTCATCTTTGCTTTATGTGTTCTCTTTTATTGCTCAAAATCGTGCGTTTGAAGTCGTGTCTTCGACACTTGATTACTCAATGCTCCAATTATGAATGAATACCTACAAAAGATATGAAAAACTATCAAATGATACACAAATACACTATAACGTGATTATACACTAAAAGTGAGGTTATTCAACGATTATTAACAAACAACAACGAATAAGTACCACAAAACGTATATACAAAATAACTACACGTTGGCACTTATCAATGTGTATGTCATGCAATATGGCTTAGAAGACTATTGAACAAGATGGAGCAAATACAAGAGGATGCAACAACAATTCTAGTCGACAATAACTAAGCAATCGAACTAGCGAAGAATCTAGTGAATCACGAAAGAAGCAAACACATTGATGTTCGATTCCATTTCATTCGAGAACACGTGACGGAAGGAAGTGTCGAACTAAAACATGTAACAAGCAAGGACCAGGCTGCGGACATCTTCACAAAACCATTGTCAAAGGAGTTATTCGACAGAGGAAAAAGGATGTTGGGAATGACGGATCGAAGAAGAGTCAAAGAGAGTTTGAAAGTTATATTCTCTTGGGATTAGAAAAGTCCATTCCTTGGATCTACACCTCATTGGAAATATCTAGCATTTATTATTTAACATTTCCTATGTAGCATTTATATCTTTGTATTTTAGCCTTTATATATAGAACTCACTTGTATCATATTTTTTAAGGCAGTTAAATATTTCAATATAAAAGAAAGAAGTTGCAGTCCTCTAAACACCACCTCTAAATAGTTTATCTTTGTTATTGTCTTGTTGTAGTTTTCGATGAGAACCCCGTATTGAAAGTATACTCAGTTTCTCTTAAAAAGACAATAGCATGTCATGCAAGCAAACATCACATGTATGTTTCGAAGACTTGACATGAATAGAGATGTTTGTAAGTATTGCATATATATGACTACTACAAATAATTTAAATCAATAGCAAGTAATAAAGAGGTTAAAAAATAAAATTCATCTTCCCATTTTGACTCATATTTTTTCATCTCCAAATCTAAATTCTTTAACTCAAATATTTTATTGAATATTAATAGTTTTCTAAAAGAACTAACGGTGTTCATAGATAAAAGTAATTTCATGCAATTATTGAGAGAAACTTTAAACTAGTAGTGTACGAACAAAAAACAAGCACTTTAAATGATAGATGTGTTACTGGTGAAGATAAAAGTAATATGAAACTTGTCTGTGTTATCATATATACCTTGAGAAGATAATACAAAATAGTTTCAGCTTCACGAATAAGACTAAACACACTTGTAAAATTTAAACAGTGCATAACTGTGGCAAAACTTCATAGTACAATCTATGGATCAGATAGAACAGACAAGTAAGCTTTTGTGTGTCCTGACTATGATCATCAAATAAATTCCATGCAAAATGTAAAGGGAGGCCCCAGGTTATAGAGGTTGGAATCATTTATGACTATAATTTTTGTTGGTGCAATATTGCAATGCATGCCTACTCTATTTTTATCTGCATGGGAAAAAAGAATCATGCGTAGTGTCTTGATAGTTTTCTCTTTTCTGTTTAAGGTAAGTTGGTTGAATAGTATGGTCCACTGTGTATAATAGAAATTTGAAATGGAAGCTATGATATCGAGTGCATCGACTATTGGAACTACTATATAGAAGTATTATTGCATGGCCTACACTGTGGTTGATGGTTAAGAGGAAAGTGGCTTCACAGACAACACTTATATGTATGCATGAATGAATGATGACCGGCCCAACATTCAACCCTCACTGCATTTGCCGTGTGTCACCTCTCATCTCTCTCCTTTCAATTTCAATATTTTCCAAAAACATGCAAGAGACAAATTAGCCTCTCTTTTTCTTCCATTCTTCAATGAATACAGTTAAAAAGAAAAAGAAAATACTGGTTTTGTTAGGAGATGGAAAATACAGGTAAAGTGATATGGAAGTTTAAGGTTATATTCTCACTTACAACATAACACTAAAATATAGAAACATATTATTCCTCGGTTTCATAATGATCATAGAATGATTGTAACTTTTTATTTAATGTAATACCATTAAATTAAGATGAATTTTTATTTATCTAGCTCAAAAGTCACGTAGAGTTTCTTTATAAAATATTTTGGAAATGATAAATAACGGTACTATTTAATAAATAAATAATTTAATATGTTAATTATAAAATTAAATGAGATTTTATGAAAGAGATTCACAATAAACTTATGGGTTAGTAGAAGTCTATTGAAAAGTGAAGAGTCAATTCATTTGCTAAAAGATTTTATGATTTATCGTTTTTAGAAGTCTATTGGAGTTGTTAGAATAATAATAGAAGTATGACTAAGTGGAAAAATAATTTCAAATTGAATAAGAATGTGGTAAATTAAATATTTTTAACTGAAAGAACTGTTATCCCAATTTTTGTCCCTAAGATCCTTTGTCACCTTATACTATTATCATGCATCAAGATCACAAATTTGGTTAGATTCCCCTATCTTTAATTTTTCTCTCAAGGGATCGCCAAACACCTTAATTGTGTATCGTGTACGTATGTGATTTACAGTTTTACTAACCTCTAATCAAAATACCAAAAATATTTGGTTTTGTTTTTGTATATTTGTGTTTCGTAGATATAAAGCCAAAGCAACAAAGTTTTCTAGCATTTTTCTTCTATAGAAATTGATTTCCATATTTAAAGTAATCGATTTTCTCAAAAACTTTTGGACCAGGATTTCTGTTTTTTTTTTTTTGGAAATCGATTACCCCTTTGGTGAAAATCGATTTCCTGAGGCGGATTTTGAAAAAAAAAACAATTTTCAAATTTTCAGCATTTTGTCTCCAATTTTCTTTTTTAGAGAACATTCTTGATTATAAAAAAAATTATTCCCCACTTCATCATTATTAAATTCCACTATACATTATCATTTGATCATATGTGCACCACAGGATTCAATATATGCTCCAAAATCTATTCTCAAGCCTAATTTCCTATTCCAAACCAAACTCCAAACCACCACTAATCCTAAGCCTAAATTCTATAAATAGATGTCTCATTTCATATAATTCTCAAGCTTTTGATAGCCAAAATCACCTTGCTAAAAATTCTCTCAACTATCTTCATCTACCAAATTCACTCAAATCTCAAGTTTCATTAAAGTTAGTAAGCTTTTCATTGAAACTTACTAATCTTTGAGCTAAACCGCCATCCAAACACTTTTTCTTCGTCAATTCTCTAGATCAAAGCTTGTGAGATTGTTCATTGGAGCTGAGTTGAAGCAAATTGTTGAAGTGGTTTTTGATAATTTTCAAGATCTACATTTGGTAAGTTGGATCTTTATCTTTTACAATGTGATCTCTTCTCGATCTATGTGATTTGATTCATTGAACCATATTTTGTGATTTTATTGGTGTTAATTTCTCAAAATTTAATGGAATTTTCGTGCTGAATTGAATCTATGATCATAAGGTGTTTGATAAAAAGTTTGATCAAATATTTTCCCAATGAAAAGTTGTTTTTTTTTTCTATTTTTGCTGTAGGAAATTGATTTCCACTTTTGGGGGTAATCGATTTCCTCAACTGTTTTTGCGCCAAATTTTTGAAAAATCAGCACAGAAAATCGATTACCCCTAAATGGAAATCAATTTCCTGAAGGCAAAATGCTGTTTTTGGCTTGATTTTAGGACTGTTTTGGAGATTTTTCTTTTTCTACTCAATTCTTTTGATGATTGCTTTGAATTGTAATTTTAAATGTCCAATTTCTCTTTAAATTCAATGAACTTTGGGTGTAGATGAAGTTGGATAAATGTTCATTAATTTAAATCTATCATAGAGTGAATTATTTAATTTATTCTTGATGCTTTGAATTAGTGATATATTTAGTGCTTTACTTCACTAGGATGAGTGACAGAAATTGAAGATGAAAGAATTTTGAGAATGTGATAGAATGTAGCTTATCATTCCACTTCCCTCATCATCTTATCCATTTCTTGTTTTTACTTGTGCTATATATTTTAGGAGTATGATTTTTATCATATCTCTAACATATATGGTACATAGATTATTATTTATTGGTCTCAGATAGGTGCAACTTCTATATAAGTTCACTTACTATTGCTTAATATAACGCTAAATTTTGTCCCATAAATAGGAAAATTGGTTCTTCGTAGCCCAAGCTTTATGCGTGAAATTTCTACATTCACTTATTTATTTCAAGTATTGGCTTCTTATTTTGTTACACTGTTCTTTTCCCTAACTTTTATTTTTTGTACATAGGATAGCCCATTCATCTCCTCCTATCTTCTTTAATTTCAAAATCTTCTCTCTCCTTTTCAAAACTCTTTATTTACTAACTTGAACCGCTTTCAAAATAAACTTAGACCTAGTTCCATGCATTTTCAAAATATTTTTCTTAATTAAACCATTAACCAATTTAACTATACTTTGACATCTTTTTACAAGACTAAAATTCATTAACCTCATTCAAATCATTTTTGTCGCTTTGGCTTTTTACTTTAAATTTTTTCTCAAAAGACTAAACTTTTGTCAATTCTTGTAGTGATGCAAACTACTATACTTCTAATATGTAGTGAAGTGAAATATTCTCCACTTGGATGTTGAGTGAGGCTTTGTTGAAGTTAAGTCCAAGCTATATCCTCCACTTTGAGATGACACAAATTCTCCTTTCTCATAATTGTGGGTAGTAAGTATGTTTTCTACTAAAATATGACGAGATGTTTCTTCTTCATAAAATTAACCAATACACATATTTTAGTCTTTTTTACCCGAATTACATCGGTGTTGATTTCAACATTGCACATTGTTGGTATTTGAGACTATAACTCATTGTAAGTTCTATCAAATAAAAAATTGTAAATATACTTCTTTTCTCATCTCCACCTTCTATTTTATACATATTTTTATAGCCATATACACATATTTTCAAATAGGTTCCTGTAGAGTACCGTAGATGTTTAGGGTGTAAATACTCTCCCTTTGCATAACTAACCCTTGTACCTAGATCTCAGTTTTATTAATTTTTTGCTTTAAAAATTTCTTTAGGCTTTATTCATTCTTTTCCCATTTCTTTTGGAAATAATAAAGCGCGGTGACGACTTTCACTGATTACGAGTTAATTCAATCAATGACTTAGTCTCAAATATTTTCCGTCGCTACAGAAAAGTGCCGACTTCAATAGGGATAATCTCTTAGTGGGTTAAGCCTATCTTTGTTTATTAATGTATATGTGTTATATATTGTATATATGTATACTTGTTTGTCTGTATTTTTCTAGTTTTTTTGGGTGCTTTTGGGATCTCTTATAAGTTCTACACCAGGACTTGGGAAAACTTATGATATGACCAACAGTATAGTCATCTTAACTTTGAGGGAGTAATCCTGAAAAAGGAGGCATGAGATACCCCACTCATTAGAGGTCCCCTTGACTATAGTATTTATTTACTGATTGATCAGGAAGACATTGTTGCTTTCGACTTGGGAGCCAGCGAATCTGAGATATGTAGAGCCCTTAACACATCTTGGCATTTTTAGGTATACTGTGGAGACTATAACAGAGCAATCTGTAAGTATTTGTTACGCGATACTGCATTCATACGAGTTTCTATTGAGAATATTACTAATTATCGAGTACATCGGGACGTTGGTAATAGTCGAAAGAGGATTGAAGACTATGGGATTTCCTTTTAGAACCTTGATCTACACGTGATAATAGCTATTAGTATATACCTTGTGGGTAGTACCTTTGGCCTCATACTCGTGACGTCGAACCTATGAACCCCCATATTTGTGATCTTGTGTGATTGTTGCATCATGCTTTCATGCACATTCTATAAAATAGTGTTTCAAGGAACTTAAGACTGATCTTTGCAAATATCTCATGTATTCTTTGACCATGGATTTGGAAGGAGAAAAACTTTGAAGTACAATTTCAAGGATACTATAATAGAGGAACTAAGGAGTTTGATTTTTGAGATTGAGAGTCATGTGGATTTCCGGAAGAAGTATGGAGCTATTGTGTTGTACCCCAATTTTTTTCCCTAAGATCATTTATCATCTCATCATCACAATGCATCAAGAACATACATTAGGGTTGGTTATCCTCCATCTCCTATCTTTAGGTTTGCTCTCAAGGGATCACCAAGCACCTTAATTGTGTATCTTGTATATATGTGTTTTATATTTCACTAACATCTAATTAAAATACCAAAAATATGTGTTTTTGTTTTTGTGAATATTTGTAGGTATCGAGCCGAAGCATCTATTCAACAAAAAAATTTGTCATTTTTTTCAGCATAAATCGGTTTCCACATATGGAGAAACTGGTTTCCTTCACTTATTTTAGCCCTGGGATTTCATTTTTGAAGGAGAAATTTGTTTCCCATATTCTAGAAACGGGTTTCCAGTGTGAAATATGCAGAAATATTGTAGATTTTTCAAGTTGGTGGTATGTTCCTCCAATTTCATTTTTGAGAATATTCTTGATCACCCATAAATAATTCTCATATATAACTCATCATAATTAAATTCTATCTTACACCATCATTTGATTACATGTGCACCACTTGATTTAATTTTGGCTCCAAAAATCAATTACCAAGCCTAATATGTGCTTCAAACTAAACTCCAAACTACCACTAATCCCAAGCCTAAATTCTATAAATAGAACCCTCATTTCATTCATTTCACAAGTTTTTGATAGTCAAACTCACATTGCTAAAAATTCTCTCAACTCTATTCATCCACCAAACTCACCAAAAGCTCTTTCTCCATTAAAGTTAGTAAGCTTTTCATTAAAGCTTACTAATCTTTGAGCTAAACCTCCATCCAAACACTATTTCTTCATATTTTTTTTCTCTTGATCAAGGCTTGAGAGATTTCATCTTGATAATTTTCAAGATCTACATTTGGTAAGTTGGATCTTCATCTTTCACAATGTAATCCTTTGTTGATCTTGTTGGTTTAATTCTTTGAGCTAATTTTTTTATTCAATTGGAGTTAATTCCTCATGATTTCATGAAATTTCCGTGCTCAATTAAATCCAAGATCATAAGATATTTGATGAAATGTGTGATCAAGAATTTTCTCTTTGAAATTTTGTTTTTAAAAACTTCGCAGCAGAAATCGGTTCCCCTGTTTGGAGAAAACGATTTCTCTAACTGATTTTTCTACCGGAATTTGAAAAATCTGCATAGGAAACATGTTACCACTTTTTCAAGAAATGGTTTCTTGAAGGCAGAATGGTTTCTCTTTTCATGTACATGAGCCATATTGATATGGAATTTATTTAAAATTTGAAGATGAAGGAAGGATGTCGCACTACAACATTTATGGCCTACGGCCACGTTAAATTTATCCACACCTCAAAAACTGTGGCTACATATAAGTTTTGGTCGGGATTTTCAAAACGTAGACATATGTTTTCAAATATTGAACCCAGATTGTGAAACGGTGGCCTTTTCTTCGATTTCCACGTTTACAAAATCACATTTATATATATACCACAGTTAATATACTGCAGATAGTTTTAGCCACAAAGAATAACCGCATCATTATAATTTTCACTTCAAACTGTGGCCCAAGCCCAAAATTATATAACCCGCCAAAATTTCCCTTTTTTTTTCTTTTCAGTTTCCCTCTTTTTTATTATTTTCTTTTCTAATTGTTTTTATTAAAAAAAAGGAAAAAATTTGAAAAAATAATTACATGTTAATGTTTCACTTCTCTGCTTCTTTGTATACATGTTAACCTAATTTGTTCATTCACGTACGTGTTTCCTCCTCTCTTCTTTGTTCGACTGTTCATCTCCTGCGTGTAAGTTCTCATCAATGTTCCCTCTCTGCTTCTATGTTCCTTATCTATATTGTGATCACATCACTATTCAGTCTCTGCTTCTCTCGTCTCCTTTGATTTTGACCTAATCCATATTTTGTTTTGCAGTTTTAATTTGTTTGTTGAGGTTTGGAGCAGAAGCTTCCTGATGTCGTTGGAGTTACGATAGGGTTTCATTTTACCCTTATTTTTAGATTTTGTTATGTTGATTTGAAACCGAGTGGATTTGAAACTGAGTTTTTAGAGTGAGTAATAGGGGACATGTAACTGACTTGTTGATATTGAGGTTTAGTAACTAGGGTTGAAACTGATCTGGAATTGAGGTTGAGAAAGTATGTTATAGTGAGTATGTTAGTAACTAGGTTTCGAGTTAACTAATGTGAAACTGACCTTAAATTGATTTTCTATTTGGAAAGTGAGATTTGATGCATGTTTGCTGATGTGAACTGATGTTTATGTGTTAGTAATTATGTTTAAACTAATGGTATTTTTGTTGGTTATAATTTATGTTTCCTCTCATATTTGATCTCTAATTGCTGCCTTGACAAACTCATTAGAATGGGTTTTGTTCCTCTAGAGCCAGCGTTTAGTTAGGATTATTAGTTTTAACCATGCATGTAAGCTCATGATTAGTAAATTTAATTTTTCAAATACCTACTAATTATAGCTCTGCTATACACATTCACTTTGAGGAGCAAAAAAGTTAATTTTCTAATATCTAATGGTTGATGGTAAACTGATGTTTATGCATTAGAAATTATGTTTGCTGATTTGATGCATGTTTGTTGATGTGAACTTATGTTTATAATGATGTTTATATGTTTGAACTGATGTGTATGTGTTAGAAATTCCTACTAATTAAAGGTTGATGGTTGGTTGGTAGCTTTGGAATCTTTGGTATGACAGTTTGTAGTATCTCGTTATTAGAAGCGCTATTGTGAATCTTGATTTATAGCTTAGTATTCTATTAGCATCCCTCTACTACGTCAAATTGAGACTCTAAATTCAGAATAGTAGAAATCCTAGGATGTAGTTCTAAGTAGAGGTATATTACTGCACATATCAATGCGTTTAATTGAGATAAACCAATTGATAGAGTGAGTATAAAAAGTAAACGAAACAAATGTTAATCCTGAAATAAACAAGGACCATGTGAATACTTAAAGTTAATGCCAAAATGACAACAAACAAAACAAAACATTCCCTTCCTTTCCCTAACAAAAGTACTAACTACTAGCAATCAATTATATAAAACTTGGAAGAAAAAATTCTTACTTTCAATTTTAATACCACCGACATTAAAAAATGCAGAGAAACACATAACCTTTCTGGTTCTCGTTCTACCAAACAATGCGGCGATATCTCATATCTTACAATAATCTAATCTATATATAAATATTATAAGTATTATAACTATAGACACAAACAATATCTATAACTATTCTAGGTAAAAAGACTACTATAAAATCATTTTCTTCTACAAACACCATACTAGGGAAAAAGACTACAATAACCCATTTTCTTCCATAGACACCAAAAATGTTTATAAGCATCTTCCTAGCATTATCAGATAATAAGCATTAAAATGAATTCCCAAAATCAAATCTACAAAATTATACTTAAAATTAAAACTATATTCAGAATTGTATATATTATCTAACTTGATAGAAGCTACGTAATAGCTTTAAATAATATTCAAAATTGTTTAAATAATATTCAGAAAATATATTCGGAATTGTATATATTTCTAATTTGATAGAAACTATATTCAGAATTGTTTAAACGGTAAATCAATTATAAACAATAGAAAAATCGAGGATTATGTTTTCCATTTTTGCATAGTTTTGAAAGTAGTGATATTTTGTAATATATGTTGTGTTTGTGTCTTAGGATCGTAAAGTGGTTGTCTTAGATGATGATGGAGAATCTATTGGACCCAATAATGGAACGGTGTCAGATTTGAGTTGTTTCCTTGGCACTGTCGCGAGGAATTCAGACTTGTGTCTCTTAATTTATACTAATTTCAAAGCTTTGAAGAATGTTAACCAAGATCGTGTATGGGAATTTGTTACTGTATAATCAAAAGGAGTTTTTTTCTCATTTTGTTACTTATTGTGTCCCTTAGTTTGTTACTCGTAACAATCTAATTTCCTTCTTTGTTGTAGGACAAATTCATTATCCCTGAGAATAGAACTAGAGCAGTTTTCTCTCGCATAAATGATGCTTGGAGGCGTTACAAGAAAAGTATAAAATACACTACTATGAGTGAAAGATTGAAACATTGTCCCCAAACCGTACCTGTAGCTCATTTCAAGCAATTGGTTGCCTATTGGAAAAATAGTAAAATCCAAGTAAGATAATTTTATGACTTATTGACAACTTTAATATGTTATTGTCTAACATTTGTTGTTCCTCAATGTAGAAAATTAGCAAAATAAATGTTGTGAACAGAGCTAAGAAAAAGTATAGGCATCTTATGGGACCAACAAGCTTTGCAAGGATTCCTGCATAATTGGTAGGGTGTTTATACATTCGTCAATTTATAATTCTGTGTTAGTTGAGTGATTAATAATTTTCTATGTTTAATATTAACCAATGTAGCGTGCAAAGAAAGAGTACGAAAAGGAAGTTAGCCAAGCAGAGATGTTCATTGAGACTCAACAAAGTCGAAAAGGAAAACAAGTGGATGAGGAAACATAAACTGCAATTATAAGTACTGAATTTGTTTTCTTCCTATCAAGTACACATAGAATTTACACAATAGTATGACATAGTCACACATGTATAAAACACAAGCTTACAATGTTGAGTTTTTTTAATAGAAACACAAACTGCAAATAGTGTCACAAATAGCATGAAACATAAACTGCAATAGTATGACACAGTTACAAATTGTAGAAAATCATAATTGTATAGGAAAATCAGAAACTATACAGGAAAATGCTCCAACTGCATAGGCTGAAACTTTAACAACTTAAACTGTACAGGAAAATAAGAATATTTACATGAAAATTGTATAGGCTAAAACTGTAATGGAAAATCAGAATATTTACATGACATCCAAGTTAGCCAACAAGATTCTGTTAATATTTACTTGAGAACAAGTTAGCCAACAAGATTCTGTTAATATTTACATGAGAACAAGTTAGCCAACAAGATTGTGGTTCTAATGTGAATATTTTTAATTATGATAAGCTTCAAGATTCTGTTAAGAACTCAACCGAATCTGAGACGTTTACGTCATTGTTTGGGAAAGAAAAATTTGGTCGAGTTCATTGCTATGGAAGAACAACTACACCAACCATGTTTAAAAGAAATTAAGAAATTTTGGTTATTAAAAAGCAGCATAATGATGAAGTGGCTGGCATGAAGAGGGAGATGGATGGTGTGAAGGTACTTTCTAAGACCATAATGAAGCAACAAAACTCACATATGAGTGACGAGGAGATCTCTAATATGATGGCAACTGCTTTGGGAATTTCCACTAGAAGTACTACTGCTCCTATTGATCCACGTTCATCTGCATTAACTCATATTCTTTGTTGTGAAGAGGTATACTCTAAACTACAAATTAAGCACATGCCTACAAATATCTACTGCTCTTGTTGATTTCATTGTTAACTAGTTATCTTTGTTTGATCAAATATTGGTTTTAATGCATGTGGAAGACATTTTATATTGCAATGTTAACTAGTTACCTTTGTTGATTTTACAATGACCTTTTGCATATGTTAAATGCATTAAAATGCCTAAAACACATTAATTTTATTCTTTTCTAGAATGATGATTTAATTTGCTCATATTAATTTATAAATCATGTTCCTTGCATAATGGAGACGAAGAAGCTTGTCATGATCAAGATATGGAAGAAGAACAAGAAGAAGATGATCAAGAAGACGAATATTATGATGCATGAGTTTAACAATAGTAGTTGTGTTTTATGGGATGACTCTTAGAACTTTTGTTTTTACTTTGGGATGACTCTCTATATTTTGGCGACTTATTAGTCGGTAGCGCACTTGATGTAGACTTATATATATTTTAGCGACTTACTAGTCGGTAGCGTACTTGATGTAGACTAATCTATATTTTGGCGACTTTTTAGTCAGTAGCACACTTGATGTAGACTTACATTTTCTTAATGAATATTTTGAAGTTGTGGCCTAATGTTTGTTTTTATAATTATATTTTAATTTGTTTTAATCAATATCTATAAAAATGATTATTCATGTTGGAAGACATTTTATATTGATCTAAAATAACATTTTTATGCCATGGCATGAAGATCACAATTGTCACAACTATGAGGCACAAAAAGAAAGAATGGCAAGCTTAAATGCAGTAAAACCATGTATAAAATTAGCCGCGATTTTAATTAGTGGCCATACCTAGGAAACTAAATCGTGTGCTATATTAAATATGAATCATGGCTAAATTCAGCCACTGTTAATAACTGAGACGCAAGATAAACCGCGGCAGTAACCTAGATACCTAAACCGTGGCCTTTCAAGCCACAAGTGTAAATAAAATGTGGCACCAACATGAAAACCGCGGCTTATACTTTAGGCCACGGACGCATATCCCATAGTTACAAATATGTGGTCAAACCGTGGCAAAAGCGTAAAGTCGCGGTTATTTTATATCTAGCCGCATTTTTCTGGTCGTGGTTGACGACCTTTTTTGTGTAGTGTTGCGGACAAGTTTCAAGAGAAATGGTGAAGTTTTGGCACAGATAACTTTATAGCTTGAAGTCGCTGACAAGTTTGAAGATAAATCGTGAAGTTTAGGACCCATGAATATTTGTAGAACTTAAAAAACCTTAGACCAAAATATCCATTATAAACCAAATTTGTAACTTTGAAATTCATGTAGTTATCTAAAACTTTGAGTATTTTGAAACATGCTTGTAATCAAACTTGAAACATCCTTGTAAACTTAGCATAAATTATACTCTTGCTCTCTGAAGTTTGAAACATTATCAAGCATTATACCTTCTTCAAAATTATCGATGATAACCATTTGAATACCAAAAGAATTCTCATAAGTTTGAATTATCCATTGTTAGACGATGTGATCGATCTAGAAGTAGAGTTGAATAGATCGGTGTTTTAAAATTTGCGCGTTTAAAAATTATTACGAAAGATCCTGGATTTCCAATCATCTAAAAGATCCACTATTGAGAATATCGGATACGCAAACCATGTGGATGATGTGAGAAAATTTTCTTTAATCAATACGATTTAAACTCAATCAATTAATCGCCTTAACAATCTCTTTGAGTATCGAATACTTCCAATGAGAATGTTAAAGAGAAAAATTAAGTGCAATGAGAAATTTGTAGAAGAGGCAATTTATCAAACACCTTGTAAGAGAAATTTACAAGTATTGTATTAACTAATTTATGTTGTCGAAATTTGTCACTTAACAATCAAACGGATTGTTACCAATGTATTAGTTGAATCTCGACACACCACAAATTCAGTTTATGAAAGTTTTATAACTTGAATCTTACGAGTCGAATCAATCAAATAATAAAAGTAAAATGCAAAGAAGAACACAGGAATTTGTTAAGGCGGTTCCACCTTTCATCCTCACGTGGTATACGTCTTCCCCCAATTCTAGAAACTAAAATTGAGAAATTTTTCATTAAATTGCAAATTGTAAAGAGTGAAGAAATAGTTCCCTTTTTACACAATTCAATTGTTGATGATGAACCTATCTTCTTCACGATCCTTGGTTCGAGCCAAACCAAGCGTCGATCTCTTCTTGCACACCTCTGATTAACGGTACTTGAAATTACTACCAATTTTCTACAAAATTTCTTTCTCTCGGCTGATATCAAACGAACAAGGTCGACCCCAAATCTTCCTTCACGATCCTTCGTCTACCGTTACATGATCAAGCGAACCCACCGTTCCTCGACCATTTCACTCGACTGAATACGTTGAAGTAAAGATCGGTACCAAAAAACCCCTCACCAAATCGGATCTAGGAGGACAAAACCCTAACAATTTTATTCAAGAAAGATCCCACAAAACACAACCCAATTTTGAATATGTTCTTCAATTGGAAGTTATCACCAATCTTCTAATCTTGATTCAATTGCTTTGATTTTGTGAAGAAATTGAATTTGAAGAGGAGATGATAAATATGAAGTGTTCTCAATGTGTATCTTTCACTATATTCTTGTTTATTGCTAAAAAAAAGAAATAACCTACTATTTATATGTGTTAGTTAAATGAGAAAAATTAAGGCAAAAAATAAAATAAAATAAAAGTTTCTACACAGTATGAATGCATCGACTGTTCTAGGAGGGAGGGTCAGCGCGTAACCTCCAAACACTTCGCGTTGAAGCATCACAGATGATTGTGTCAACCACAACAGGGAGTTTGTCGATGCAAGGCTTTGGAATTTTGCTCCCATAAATATTTTGTTGATGCGTCGACCATAAGGTCGGCACATAACTTACAAGGGGTGTCCCTAAAATCTGCGTCGACTAGAGTGAGGGATGCGTCAACGCATCTGCAATGTTTTAAGACAATTGCACTTTTCTTTTACCAGCCTGTTATTGAGCTTTCCTACTCTTTATTGAATGTACACCATGTCATTTCTGGGGTTTTGACATCATAAAAACACGAGCTATGCTTTCACATACTCACCCCTTTTTGATGATGGCAAAACAGACGAAGTTCACGGAGAACTTGTACAAAAAGAAACATAGAAGTATACGAGTAACAGAGGTAAAGACATAGTTATGCTCCCCCTGAGGATATGCATACAGAAATGAATCTACTTCTCTATGGCCTTCATTATATTCTCCCCCCTTTGACAACATCAAAAAGAGAGAGACAGTGGTCATATATAATACGATAAAGAAATAGAGGTCATTCATCAAAGAAGATGAAATTTTATGGCACAAAAAACACACATAGTGACACATTGTGCAAGTAGTAATAATTAAGCATCCATAAAATGTAGTACATTCGGAATAGAAGTCACAAAAAAACACATAGTAGAGTAATGATAACAAAGCACGGATTACATAAACATTAAAATCAAAATGCAGAAACATGAGAAACTAGGTTGCTAGCACTTCAGTTTTCATCAGTGGGAGGTTGTTGATTAAGGGCGAAAGGTTAGTGTTGCATGAACTGAGCTTGAAAGGTGGAAAAGTTATCGGCCTAGGACTGAATCATTCCTTGCAAGGTGTTTTATCGCTTAGTTTGGGTTGCCTCATAAGTCGAGAATCTTTCATTTTGGATGGCCAAGTCTTCACGCGGATGAATCTCCATTCGTTCCATCTAAGAAAGTACTCGAGCCATGTCACTTTTATTATTATGAGCATATTCCTCCATTTCCTCGATGTTGCGTTCAGAAGCAGTAGTTCAATGTTACTGTTGTAAGCAGCTTGGCCATTTTGCTAGAGATTGTTGGTCAAACAAAGGAAGGAAATCAGAAGAAGTAAACATAGCTAGAGGAGATTCAGATGATGAACATGTGTTATTGATGGCATCTGAGTTTGATGGAAGATGTTTGGCAGATTGATGGTATATAGACACTGGCTGTTCAAATCACTTGACTGGAAACAAACAATGGTTGACAGATTTTGACTCCAGAAGGAGGACAAAGATCAGATGTTCTGATTATAAGTACCTCAATGCAGAAGGTATGGGAAATGTAAAAGTCAAGGTGAAGAATGGGAAGAATGTTCTGATCAAGGATGTTTGGTATGTTCCTGGAATCAAAAGCAATCTGATTGGTGTGGGTCATCTCATTGAGAAAGGTTTCTCAGTTATTATGTAGAACAATATCTTGAAGTTGTATGATTCCAATCAGAAGTTGATTATGAAATCTGAACAGGGAAGCAACAGAACATTCAAGGTGAATGTAGAAACAACTGAAGTAGAGTATCTTAGTGCAGAAGGCTCTGAAGGAGATAGTAAGCTATGGCACAAGAGATTAGGGCATCTGAACTATAGAATCTTAGGGAATCTAAGTTCTAAAAAGCTCGTACGTGGAATTCCGAAGATTTTGAAGCCTGAGAAGTCATGTGACGTATGCATGAAAGGCAAGAAACCCAGATTGCCATTTGTATTAGAAGTAGCCCCAAGAGAAAAACATGCTCTTGGAGTAGTATATTCTGATGTGTGAGGACCATTTCAAGAACCTTCACCTGGAGGAAATAGGTATTTTGTATCTTTTGTGGATGAGTTCACAATAATGACATGGGTAACACTCATCAAGTTTAAGAATGAGGTATTTACAGAATTCCAAAAGTTCAAGGTGAAGGTTTAGAATCAAAGTGCTCAGAAGTTAAATATTCTCAGAACGGATGGTTGAGGTGAGTATAACTCTATAGAATTCCAGAAGTTCTATGATGATAATGGAATTGAGTATGAAGTTACTTCTCCTTATACTCCTCAACACAATGGTCTTGCTGAACGAACAAATCGTACTTTTCTTGATATGATGAGAAGTATGCTAAAAGAGAAGAAGCTTCCTCACAACTTATGGGGAGAAGTTGTTGCTACTGTAGCATATGTTCTCAATAGGTGACCAACACAGAAGCTGAAGGGAATTGTTCCTTTAGAGAGGTGGAATAGAGAAAAGAAAAGTGTTAGTCATCTGAAGGTTTTTGGTTATGTGTGTTACAAACACGTTCCAGAAGCTAGAAGGAAGAAGTTGGATGATAGAAGCAAAGTGATGTTACTGGTGGGGTACCTAAATATAGGTGCATACAAGCTTTATTGTCCAGAAACTAATAAAGTTAAAGTCAACAGAGACGTTATTGTGAAAGAGTCAAAAGTTTGGGATTGGAGTCAGTCTCAACCAATTTCTGATGTAGAGATAACTTCTGAAGACGAGTCAGAAGTTGAAAGTTCTGAAGAAGAGTTAGAAGATGATCTAAAGACTCAGAAGATGAAGATGATGAATCTGATTTGGATCTAGATTCTGATGATGATCCAGAATCTGGTGGTGATCATGCTTCTAGAAGGGAAAACACTGAAGATGTAGGTTTTGGAGAACAAGCTTCTGGAGATGATCATGTTTTTGAAGGTGGAAATTTTGAAGATAGGGTTTTTGGACAAGGTCCTAAATGTAATGTTGTTCCAAGTTCTGAAGGAAATTCAGAACAAATTCAGAGCCCACAAAGAACCAGAACTATAACTAGAAGGTTTGCAGATTTTGACATGTTGCAAGACACCAAAGTTGACTTAGAGGGAGAAGTCATTCAGTGTGCCATGTTAGTAGATTCTAAACCTTTGGGTATAGAAGAAGAACTCAAGAAGAAAGTCTGGCTGAATGCCATGAAAGAATAACTTGAGAAAATAGAAAGAAACAAAACTTGGAAGTTGACTAAGCTTCCAGAGAAGAAGAAAGCCATCAGCATCAGATGGATTTCAAGGTAAAGCTTAAGCCAAATGGATCAGTTGGTAAGCACAAAGCAAGGCTAGTGGCCAGAGGTTTTCTTCAAAAACTTGGACTAGATTACTTTGAGGTATTTGCACCTATAGCTAGACATGAAACAATCAGACTAGTGATTGCTTTAGTTGCAAATAGAAATTGGCCTCTGATGCATTTGGATGTGAACTCAGCATTTCTGAACGGTCCATTACAAGAAGAGGTATACATGTCATAACCTCCTGGCTTCATGAAAAATAATCAGTAAGGGATTGTGTACAAGTTACACAAAGCTCTGTATGGATTAAAGCAAGCACCTGGAGCTTGGAATCAGAAGATTGATTCATTTTTCAAGAAGCAAGGGTTTCAGAAGTGTGATATGGAATATGGAGTTTATGTGCAACATTATGAAAGTAATATGATTCTTGTGTGTCTTTATGTTGATGACATATTGCTTACAAGGAACTTTCCAGAAGATATAATCAAGTTCAAGAAAGTGCTGATGAATGAATTTGAGATAACTAATCTAGGAAATATGGTATATTTTCTAGGTATGGAGATTTTGTACACAAAGGAGGGTATCATTTTGCATCAGCTGAAGTATAAACTAGAACTTCTGAAAAAGTTTAAACTGGAGAATTGCAAGGTTGTTGTTACACCGTCAGAAACCAATCATAAATTGGATTATGACTCTGAGGCTGAAGATGTGGATGCTACGATCTTCAAATAGCTAGTTGGTTCTCTGAGGTATTTGTGTAATACCAGACCTGATATTTCCTATGCAGTTGGATTGGTAAGTAGGTTCATGAATAAACCTAAGTGGTCCCATTATCAAGTTGTCGTCAGAATTTTGAGGTATATCAAGGGAACTTTGAAGTTTGGAGTATTATTTCTTTCTAGAAGAAAGGCAGAATCAGAGATGATGAGTTACTCTAGCTCTGATTGGTGTGGAGATAGAGTTGATAGAATAAGTACTTCTGGATACTTATTCAAGTTTCTAGGAGGTCCTATTTCTTGGAGTTCCAATAAGCAAGTTTTTGTTGCTCTACCAACGTGTGAAGCTGAGTATATTGCAGGTGTTGTAGCTGCATGTCAAGCTGTGTGGCTTCTAAACTTATTAGAAGATCTGAAGATTAAAGTAAAGAAGCCTCCGAAGCTGATGATTGATAACAAGTCTGCAATTAATCTTGCCAGAAATCTTCTGTTACACGGAAGAAGCAAGCATATTGAGACTAAGTATTATTTCTTGAGAAGCCAAGTCTAGAACGGAACACTAGAAGTTATGCACTATAGCACCCAGAAGCGTTTGGAAGATGTTCTAACGAAGGCAATCAAGATGGAACAATTTCTCCTCTTAAGGGATGAAATTGGTGTTGTTAGTTTTGTATAGAAATATGAATTAAGGGATGGTATTGAAGAGTAATTCAATATTCAGAAGTTGTTAATCAGAAGCTGATGTTCTGATGTTCTAGTGTTGCTTAGAAGCAGTAGCACTTCGGAGGTTGCATTTAGAAGTATACTTAACTTCTGGGTTTCTTAAGCATAGTTGTTAAGTTTAGTTTTAAGGGTACTTTAGTATTTACTATTTGTGTACCTTTTATCTTGGTCACTAATTTTACTCTATTAGGGGCTATATGGCAATTTTTCCCTTTGTATCAATAGACTAGTAGTAGATTTCATTTATAATAACAATCCTTATTTCTTTCTTCTTTGTGTAGCCGTCACTCTCTCATTATTCTCCCATTATTCCAATCACCTTTCATTCTTGTGCACCAACAAATTGGTATCTAGATCTCCGGTTAGGAACACAGGGAAACACAAGTGAACATGAGTTTGTGTTGTGTGATTGATTTTGTTTTTGGGTTCACGTTGAATATTTGAACAAAATTGTAACAGAATCACATTTTCTGATTTTGTGGGTTGGGAAACACTGTGAGTGAAGATCTGAGTGTACTTTACAAGATTGAAGATGAACGGAAACGGCGATATGAGTACCAAACTTCTAGTTTTTGATGGCAAGAACTGGAACACATCGATAATTCAGATGCGCATGTTATTTGGGGCTCAAGATGTTCTGGAGCTTGTTATTGATGGGTTTATTCAGGTTGTAGAATATGCAACAGAAGAAGAGAGAGAGGCGCAAAGAAGCAAGTGGAAGAAATACCAAAAGGCGTTGTTCATCATCCATCAGTGTGTGGATGTGAACGTGTTTGAGAAGATTGCAGATTTGATGACGTCAAAGGAGGCGTGGGACATACTGGTCAGATGTTACGGTGGTGACGCATCAGTGAAGAAGGTAAAGCTTTAGTCCTTGAGAAAGCAATATGAGAATCTCAACATGAAGAACAATGAGAAGGTTTTAGAGTATATCTCTAGAGTGATTCTGATCACTAATGAGATGAAGTCTTGTGGAGAAACCCTTACTGAACAAGTAATCATAGAGAAGGTATTGAGGTAACTTACTCCTCAATTTGATTACATTGTTGTAGCAATTGAACATTCTAAAGATCTGGAAACCATGAGAGTAGAAGAGCTGCAAATTAGTATTGAAGCGCATAAGTTGCGTCTGACTGAAAGAACTTCTAAGAGGGAAGTTGAGTTGGCTCTGAAAGCTTCTTCTGTCAAGAAGGACCAGAAGAATTCTTGGTCAGAGGCCAAGAATATACGTGGTGATAGATTCCAGAAGTCAGAAACCTCAACTTCTGATGAGAAGAAACATCAGAAGAGAAAGGAGAAGAAACAAAGTACCCCATGATTAATCCTTAACCTAACTGCGGTTTTATCAGCTAGCCTATGACAAATCAAAATGATTACAACATCTCAAATCAACGCTATATTCTCAGATTAACTAATACATAACTAGAAAAAATCACTAAATACCTGCAACGAAACTTCTCATCTTCCTTAGACGTAAATGAAGACATTTATGTATGTGAAATCAAATGAAATAAACTGTGAAAATTAGGGCTTTATGAAAATGAAGATAAATAACCCAACACAAAAATGACGATAATGGATTAATTGGAAATTCGTAAACCTTGTTGGATTTGTAACCCTTCGATGATACAAGTCCTGCAATTTGTGAGAAAATATGGAATTTTTGAGGAAGGAGAAGAGTCACGAAACGGTGAGGAAAAGGAATAATCTGGAAATATTTTTTATTGCCCCTATAGCAGCACTTTCACTTTAGACAGCGCTTTTGAACGAATTTTAAGTGGAGCTTTGGACAGCGCTTTGTAAAAGTGCTGCTACAGATACCTTTAGGCAGCACTTTTTCCTGAAAAGTGTTGCTATATATACCCTCTTTAGTAGCACTTTACTTTATACATCACTTTTTTATTGCCCCTATAGCAGCGCTTTTTATTTCCCCCTATAGCAGCGCTTTTTGCATCCGCTTTAGACAACGCTTCTCATTAAAAGCGTTGTCCATTCCCCCCTTTTAGCAGCGCTTTTCCCATGAATATAAACTTTTTTCATTTAAAACAAAACGCTGTTTATTATAAAGTCAACATATATGCACCAGATTTAATTTCACCATTTTTGCACTAGGATTTTACCATAATTTGCACCAAAATTTCATAAATTTGAATCAAATTTGTAGCTTCAATATAAAATTTGAAACAACGACAACATCAATATACATCTTCAATCCATATTTTCACAATTTTTCATAAACTTGAAACAACAACATCAATATATACAACAATGAAACAACACCAACAATGAATTACAAAATAGCTCTATCTTCTACATCGATTTGCACCTATAACCTGAAACAAAATCAAAAATTCGAAATTCATACCGTCATAAGTAACCAAATAACAACAAAAACAACAACATTGCAACACAACTATAATGACATATATTATATTCTAAAAACTCAAAGTTATACCTTATAATAAAATTCTCAACTCCATAACAAATTGACACCAATCCTCCATAAGTTCATCCAATTGATCTCTTGAGTAATGAGCACATTTGAATTTATCAAAGTACTACATAATAATATAACATAGTATGATTTAATTAAAACACTAAGTCATTTTATGAGAAATATTAAAATAATTTCTAAGTTATAAATTCATATCGTGGATGGAATCTCTAATCGATCCAAAAGAAGAGTTTCTTTCATAAACCTCAACATAAAACAACAGCAATCTATACCATTACGCTGACGAGGACACTACACATGGAAAGAAAATACGGATATACATCAAGATATACACCTTAACTTGTTTTGTCAAGTATCATCACTATATAATCAAAATTGTGAAAATATACCTCCACTTTGATCCACGAAATGTTGTTGACTCTACTCTTTAGTACTTGAATATCTCTTTGTGCTCGAAAACTTTGTAGAATGCTATAATAAAATATAAACGAATATTTAAAACTATCTCACATAAATAATTAAATATACACACGAATATTTTAGAACAATATCACTTATGTATCAATTGTCTTCTTCATATCTAGGTATGTTGTCCAATTATTGCCCAATGAATCCAGATAATATACAATTCCTCTCACAGGATTAATCGCAACCAATAACCAGTGTCCACTGTAATATTAAACAAAGGTTAGATGGAAAATTTCTACACAACGTCAAAAAACGAAAAAATTATAATAGAGGAAAGTTAGAATGAAAATCTTACTTGTGGCGGTATTATATGGTAAATAGAAAAACTTTTCTCTATCTTTGTTGGCCATAAATAAACGGAGTACAAACGCTATTATTTCATCTGGTTTTGAGTTGATTGACCCTGCGCAAACAAAGTTGGATTTATGAAACCAAATTTGGATTCCAATCCACGCGGGCGAATCAACTTGTCATACAGAAACCTTAAATAAATTCTATAATTAATTAAACAAAGTTGATCGGAGTATACCTGATGTATGTATTGATAATAGCGACGCCGAATGTCAAATGTCCAAAAACGTGTTCCAAATCCTCCTTACCAATTGCAGTCATGCCTTCAGAACCATAAATGTCTGCATTCATGGGTATAAGACTAGTACCACCTTGCAAAATAGTTGTGAAGCTTACATATGTCTGAAGGCACAACCTATACTGTGAAGTAGTTTTCTTTCTAGCCGCGGTGTTCTTAGAAACACTCTTTATTTCTGTGGGAATATTGCTAATTACAGGCTCCTTACCCCTACTGACTTGTTCATTCTCTTTAGTAGGAATAATCTAAATATCATAAAATTAGTTTAATCAAGTATAAGATGACGAATTAACACTATCTATGCATAAATATAATATAATTGTGTTGTACCTGTTTTTTTGATGTCATTGACTCGGTTGACCGCGTAATCCACTAATCTTTTGGTTTGGGTTTTGTAGGAGTCTAACATTACCATGCAAATGAGTCTTGACGGCCATGCAACATACGCTCCTATTGCCTCTCCCACCAATGTTGCATCCGAAACTTCGTCTGGGATTGGTAATAATGCACCCTCCTCTAAAGCAATATCAATTGATACTTTCAAATATCTAGAAGGGAGCGGTTTATGATGAAGTACTTCTCCCAAAGTGTTATGCATTTTTCCTTGCCAACCATGCGATAAGTCGGTGTCTCTAAAAAGAGTTGACAATGTGAAATTCCCTAAAACCAATAATAAATATGAGATCGTTAATGTGTATACATGTCAGTTAAATAAATGACACTAATTTAATTTCATAATAATATATATAATTACCTTAGGAATACTCGGTTGAACTGCACAATTGACACTAGCTATGTCACAAGTATCTTTAACACATGAAGCTTCCCTTTCTAATTGATGTCTTGCTTTATGCTTCCTCAATTCAAGAACTTCAGCTTCTAATGCATCCAACCTTGCCTGCAGTTCTTTATTGCTAGCAACTTTTATCTTTGGATTGTTCTTTTTCAAGGATGTTGGAGTAACCCCATGTCCCTTACCCCTCACCCGACCAGAATACTCAAGAACATCTAATGCTAGACTAAGTATGCTCCTGCAATCATCTGGTGAAGATATAGACTAAGACAGAATCTCCTGAAATTCATATGAATATTGGAAAAAATTAATGGTATACTTACGCGTGAATATTATATGTTAATAAAATTTTGATTTAATTAAATAATTAATGTTATACTTACGCATTTCTCAAAAATTTGTTGTACATCTTCTTTAACAACTCCATCCTTACCCACACGGGCAGCCTTCCACAAAACATGTTCTGGAAGAGATGTTTCACAACTATTCTCCTCTTTTAACTACAGATTAAGACAAAAAATAAGATCAGTTATAACTCTGGATGAACAGGTATATCATTGCAATTTATAGATACTTACAATTTTTTGTTCTTAGCGTGCATATCCCATACGCCCTTTTTTGTATGGATACGCGGGAGATGATGCTCTTTGGAGATTTCCGTCACTTACACTCTGAAATTTTGGGGTTTTTCATTTGCCTTTAAAAGCTTCCCATTCTTTAAGTGAAATCACATCTGCATATTCCGTTGGACGCTCTGCATCAACAAAATTTTGTTCGGCATCTTTAAGATACTTTCTATTTAAATATGTTCTAAACCCTCTTAGTATTTTTTCGGACAATCCAAGACAATAATATTTTTTGTTATCATCAATGTTGAAAGACCTCTATGAAAAACATACACAGAGTGCGTTAGTATAAGTAATTTAAATACATAATTGTAATTTAAAGATATAATTTAAAGTGCTTGTATCTCACTCCAGATTTTGTTTTTAGCGTCATCCAACTTTTCAACTCTCCACTCATCACAAGTAATTGAAATTTCTCTCCTTACAACTGTACCAATGTAACTTATCAATGTAGAACCATTAGGCTCAATTAGTTGATCACTTGGACTCCAATGCACATCATATTTTATGCCTCTATCTCTATCACGAACGATATTATTCATAATAGTTTTTCCTCGTTTAATTTGTCTTTCCAGTCCCTTAGCGGATTTGCCTCCACCATTGTCTCTATCATTAATAGAATCATCATGTGGGTGATCCTCGTTACTAGCCATCTAACTTGTAATAAAGAAAATCATAAGTATCTAATGACAAATATTTAATTCCAAATATCTAATTCCAAATATCTAATTCCAAATACCTAATTCCAAATATCTAATTCCATAATCAATTGAGTATATAAAATGACAAATATATAATTTTATTGAAAATGACAGAATATATAACATTTTACTATATTACCTTTTTCACTAACATATCTTTCTTTTCTTGGTCGGATTGCGAATAACTTTTCTCTTAAGAACGCGGACGGTGGGATTGATCCAAATTCCCTCATCATGATCTTTTCCAATATATGATTCATCCATTATAATATTGTCATCTCGATCGTTTCTAATATACGACTCATTATCAACATCAACATCACCTTGATCTACACTTTTATCATCAATCACTTTGTTAGATAAAAGCACTATAGACCATTTCTTACTCTTCGGGTCAGTGGCGTAGAACACTTGTTTAGCTTGAGAAGCTAGAATAAAAGGCTCATCTTTGTACCCCATCCTATTAAGATCCACTTGTAAAAACCCTGACTTATCCATTCGTATGCCACTATTATGTACCAACTTGCAACCAAAGATAGTAATCTTAAACTTCTCGTAATCAAACACCCAAATGTGATCGATAACCCCAAAATATGACAATTTTTCATAATTGGGGTTTAAGTCCTTCATACTAGAAATGTGTATTGCTTCAGCTACCACCGTGACACCATTATTTTGCATAGTACTTTTATCATCTTGTTCTTTGGTATAAAATGTGTATCCATTAATTAAGTATCCTCTATAAGAAAACACAAGTGAACTTGGACCATATGCCAAACATCTCAACCTGACTGATATTGAAGCGGGATGTGAATAAAACTTTGAATAAATATGATCCTTAAACCACTGTATAAAACTTTGATTATGCTCACGTACTATCCAATTTTCATTTCTACTCTAATTCTCACCTCAGAGTATAGCCTTATGCATTTCAACAAACGGCTCAACCTCATTGTCATTGTGCAGAACATACAAATGCACTTGATCCCGTTCATCCCTTGATATTGTCACAATTTCATTTCCAATTAATTTTTTACCTTCTTTTTTTCCGAAAAATATGAGATTTGGGGAGTCCAATGGAATGCACATTGGACAAAAATTCAGTACAAAACTCAACCGCTTCTTCAACAACATATCGCTCAACAATACAACCCTCTGGACGACTTCGGTTTTTCACGTACCCTTTTAATATTTTCATATAACGTTCAACAGGGTACATCCATCTCATATAAGTTGGTCCACACAATTGTGTCTCTTTCACAAGATGACCAACAAGATGTACCATAATGTCAAAAAGTGATGGAGGAAAATACATTTCAAGGTCACACAAAGTAATAACTATTTCTTTTTGCAATACTGGTAAGATCTCAGGATCGATCGCCTTACTACAAATTGACCTGAAGAAAAAACACAATTTAGTAATAGCGCTTCTTACTTTTTCTGGAAAAATAGAACATATACCTATTGGTAGAAAATGTTCCTTTATGATATGGCAATCATGTGTCTTTAAACTCTTTAACTTGAGGTCTTTCATAGAAACGAGTCTTCTAATGTCTGAGGAGTAACCTTCTGGAACTTTAACTTCACTCAGAAACTTACACAATATTTTTTCTCCTTTCTAGATAGAGTATAAGTAGCAGGTGGTAGATATGTTCGTCTTCCTTTCTTCATGGGTCCTAATTCAGTTCTTATTCCCATCTCTACCATGTCCTCCCTTGATTTAAGGTCATCCTTAGAATTTTCTTTTATATTGAGTAACGTACCAATAACACTTTCAAATACATTTTTTTCAATATGCATAACATTAAGAAAATGTCTTACATACAAATATTTCCAATATGGTCATTAAAAAAAAATCGACCTCTTCTTCCACCCACCTGTGACAACTTTATGTGCAAAAGGCTTGCAAACTGAATACTCACATCTTTCACCTTTTCAAAAATTTGATCACCTGTCAATCCAAGTAGAGCTCTACGTTGTTCGGTATCTCCATTGAACACTTTTCTCCAACCACGATATTGATGTTTAGAATTTAAGAATCTACGATGATCGAGAAAGACATTCTTCTGACAAACTCTCAATCGCGTCGTATCGGTTCCATCTTCATAGACAGGACACACTTTTTCACCTTTAATGCTATACCCGGATAGATTTCCCTATGTTGGAAAATCGTTAATTGCGCCAAACAACATCGCCCTCAAATTGAAACTTTCTTTCCTATATCCATCATAAACCTCCACACCGTTCTCCCACAAAATCTTCAAATCTTCGATTAAAGGTTTCAAGTATACGTCTATGTCATTTCCTGGTTGTTTAGGCCCAAAAATTAACATAGATAACATCATGTACTTGCGCTTCATACATAGCCATGGAGGTAGGTTATAAATCATAAGAATCACAGGTCATGTGGAATGTGAGATACTTTGAAGTCCACGCGGGTTCATTCCATTCGTAGATAATGCCAAGCGAAGGTTTCTTGTTTCTCCTCCAAAATCAGGATAATCATTATCAATTTTCTTCCACTGTGGTACATTTACCGGATGTTGAAACTTTCCATCGATAATCCTTTCATTTGCATGCCAAGTTCAAGTGTCTTGCATCAGTTTCACTATGAAACATGCGTCTAAATCTCGGAATAATAGGAAAATACCATAAGACTTTCGCTGGAGATAATTTTTTCTTATATCGAGATAAACTGCACTTATGTCACTCACTCAATGATGCATATTCTTTTAGAAACAAAATGCAATCATTTACGCATGCATGTATCTTATTATAGCTCATTCCAATAGAGCACAACATTTTTTTGGCCTCGTAGGTTCGATTATGAAGAATAGTATCCTCAGGAAGCATATCTCTCAAAAGGTCTAATAACTCTGTGAAACTTTTATCCGACCATCCATTGCGCGCCTTTAAGTTGTACAACTTTAATACTGTAGACAGTCTTTTGAATTTGGTGAAATCTTTATACAATGGTTTCTCCTCATCGCTTACCAACCTCTCAAACATTTTGGGACAATCCTGAAGATCTTTTTCAAGTTCTTATGCAATCTCTCCAACTCAATCACAATCATATGTATCTGTGACATTGTCGTATGAAGCATAGGTCACATTACTTTTCACCCCCGGTTCAACATTCTCGCTGCTTTTCTCACCATGAAATATCCAACACGTATAAATTCGATCAATTCCACACATTAGTAAATGTGATTTCAATCTATCTGCGTCAACCCGACCCACATAACAACAACCCAAGCAAGGACATTTCATTCTAATGGGGTCTTCAGCGTGTTACATATAAAACAACATTCGAGATAAGTCATAACATACAAAAAAAACATCTGGGATAAGTCATAACCTCTAAAACAATATCCGGACAACCACCTATCTTACATGAGAGATCTCAATAATTTCGACCAAGTAATCGATCATTCAAGAATTATAATTCACAAATGAAACGAAAACCAAAGAAACTCAAGTTATTATTCAATTCTTATTCAAAACATGGAAAATCGAATTCAAAGTAGGTTCTAAACCCCTAAACCAAAATTCGGGCAGCAACTACCTAAATCCAATCATGCTCAATGAAATTATCTCGAACTAAGCTTGCTCAAACCATAAACAAGTTAGTAATCACAAGGTATACAATCAAAATGAAACTTATATGATGCAAATTAAAAATTCAAGAACCAAGTAATCGATCATTCAAGAATTTCAATTCACAAATGAAACTAAAACCAAAGAAACTCAAGTTATTATTCAATTCACATTCGAAACATGGAAAATCGAATTCAAAGTAAGTTCTAAACCCCTAAACCAAAATCCGGGCAGCAACTACCTAAATCCAATCATGCTCAATGAAATTATCTCGAACTAAGCTTTCTCAAACCATAAACAAGTCAGTAATCACAAGGTATACAATCAAAATGAAACTTATATGATGCACATGAACAATTCAAGAACCAAGTAATCAATCATTCAAGAATTTCAATTCACAAATGAAACTAAAACCAAAGAAACTCAAGTTATTATTCAATTCACATTTGAATCATGGAAAATCGAATTCAAAGTAAGTTCTAAACCCCTAAACCAAAATCCAGGCAGCAATTACATAAATCCAATCATGCTCAATGAAATTATCTCGGACTAAGCTTGCTAAAACCATAAACAAGTTAGTAATCACAAGGTATACAATCAAAATGAAACTGATATGATGCACATGAACAATTCAAGAACCAAATAATCGATCATTCAAGAATTTCAATTCACAAATGAAACTAAAACCAAAGAAACTCAAGTTGGAATGTGTTAAGAGAAAATGAAACATTTCAACCAATAATATTTCATTCTTTTACTGTTAATTTTCCCGTATTTACTATGATTTAAAACACACAAAAATGGATAGAGTTGGTACTCCTATAATTCTTTATGGCATTTGATAGCACCATTAATATATTTTGGTATGATACATTATGGGTCGTTGGATAGGAGTGTAAAATTGGAGTATGAATGCAATGGTTGTGTCCTAATCTATGATGCAACTACCAATCAATAATATGGCTTTGCTTGCAACAAAGGAAAAATTAAATACCCTAATTAAGTCTTTAGCTATATTTTGGATAGAGCTAAGCAAAATTTACTCTTGTAGAGGGACCGCAATCACCCAACTTAACTCCATTAATTTGCACTATTTCACACCTAATGAGTTGAAAATTTGAAAAGAAGGAGAGAATGTTTAAGAAAATGCTCTATAAAAAGACACTTGAGCCACTCACACTTTTGCATCACTAAACCTACTCCTAAAAAACCAAACTCATCTTCTCTCTTCCACTATGTCTCCATCATCAAACTACATTTCTCTCATTCTCTTCAATACCCTCTTGATACCTCTACACACCATAGCCAGGGACAACGAATTCTTCAGCAAAGTCACTCATTTCAACAAAGAAACATAAATCCCCAACAAAGAAGAACCAACAACAACCTGTTGGAGTAAGCTCTAATAGCCAATCAATATTGGCTTAATATACTTTTGTATCATGACTTTGATATATGTTATTTGTTAATACATATAGTCGTTAGGCCTCATATTTATTATGTTATTTGTATATGACATAATAAAGTCCTTAGAGTAACTAGTCTATTAATGATCTATTAAGTGTGACTTAATTGTGAGAACTCATTAAACATAAGGACATTATTCTTAAAGTATCCGTAGTCAAGCTTTACTGTCAAATAGGACAACAGTAACGCATAGAGACTATTACGTGAGTGGACTGATGACTGTATCTCACAAGTCATGGATATGAGATATCAAGTCTTCACGTAGGTATAAATATTAGGAGTAATATTTATACTGGATTGACCCACCATGAGAATACTACATAGTTTGTTATGTAAGTGTCATAAGTTATTCTCATAGTGATAGTGGTGCATACCACCCTTCGACCTGAAACCACTATGGACCCTAGATGTGGAGTCGAGTACTTTATTGCCAATCAAACGTTGTCTGTAACAAGATGACCATAAAGATGGTTGATGGGTACTTTATAAATCATGCTGAGGGACATGAGTGACCTAGATGGAATTTGCCCCTCCTACATATACGGGAGTAATATTTGTGGGGCCCTTGATAGAGTATAACTGTAAAATGCATGGCCGTGCTCAAATAAGTCAATATGAGATATTGGGCTTATTTGTTGTTATAAGGAATACTCGGGGATCAAGGAATAAAATATTGAACTATACGAAGGTGACACATACTATGCCTTGTGTTCAATATAGATATAAGGGCAAAAGGGTAATTGTTCACATAATCATTATCACAGAAAGGTTATGTCAGATCACATGACATTCTCGTTACTTGGGTAGCAATGATGTGTTGCTAGATACCGCTCATTGTTTATAATATTAAATAGGTGATTTAATATTATTGCCAACGTTACGAGAACCTACAGGGTCACACGCATAGAGTACTTATAGTGGAATGGATGATTAAATTAAATGTGATTTAATTTAATTATGTGTTAATATTAATTAAATTGTTTAATACATTGACACATATAATTTATTTGATTAAATATGATTTAATTAAATAAATGAGAATTGGCAGTTGATTAAATTAAATATGATTTAATTTAATAGTTTAATTTTATTTAATTAAAAGAGTTTGATTAAATAGAAATAATTATTATTTAATTAAATAGTTTAATTAGATAAGATTGGGCTTGTTTTGAAAAAAGCCCAAATTATGAGCATTAGGGTTTTAGAAGCTCTCTATAAATAGAGAAGCTATTTTCCCTTGCTAGGTTAATTGTCAATTCTCAAGAGAATAAGAAACGGCTAGCACCGCCTTCCACTTTGCACTCGCGTGGACTACGTAGAGACGCCGGTAAATTCCGCCGTTCGTGATCGTATGAGAAAACACGCTTCAAGAGGTAATTCTTGAATCCTTATTTCATGAGTTTTATTTGTGATTAATGATTTAATCAAGATCCGTTCATCGGGATTATTCCGCTAAGAGGTTAAAATTTTGAAAAACCCCTCTTAAATCCCAACAGTGGTATCAGAGCTTGGTTGTGATTAAATCATTAAATTCAAATTTATTTCAATTTATAATTATGTTTATATGTTGATGTATTCATAATTATAATTTGCAAGGGTGGCGTGTTTTGCGATTCAATTCGAGAGTTGATTCGTATTATAGGATAACAATTATATGATGGTACTAAAATACTGATACTATCATATTGTTTGGTATCTATTTAAATTATACACTTGCTGAGCATTATGGCTATAAGAGATATGGACAATGGATATGTGAGATCTATTCATGAGGTCGGTTGCCGTGAGAGTATTCCTCGCCGTTATAAACCAAGGTATGTCATAACAATGATGTTGCGTTTTTAGATCTGGTTTGTTAATTACTATAATTAATGATTTATAATAATAATAATAATAGTAGTTTATTATTATATGTAATAATAATAATAATGATTGATTATTATAGAATAATAATAAAGTGTTTATTATTTAAATTAAATATTGACAAGTTTTGTATAATTTGGATATCGATGTTGACTATGTTTCGGAATCCGACATTTGTATGGTGAAACAACGATACTTCGATTATCTATAAGAAATACAAAATTATTGTTCAAATTTATATATGATATAAATATTTCTAATGCAAAGCTAGTGTATTTGATACACTATTTTATTTCGTACATTCAAATAGTATAATGATTGTTATACATCTGAATGATCAATGTTCATTTTGCTTCGGAATCCGACATTTGTATGGTGAAGCAATGACATTCGATCAGTCACGTTGAGTAATTAATCATTGTATTTTAATTGTATGAAAACATTTGCATTAGGGTTTGTGACGACGCAAGAGTTGTGCCTATAGGGTTCGCAAACAGCATCAAGTGTTGATGTGTCAATATTTATAATTTGATAATCTATTATTATCTATTATTTAATTATTTATTATTAAATAAGTTGGTATACGGTTATGATCTTAGATTTTGGCATTTTATTTTATTTAAATACGACCTGCGTGTCGTGATTTATTTTATACGACCTGCGTGTCGTGGTTTATTGTAATTAAATACGACCTGCGTGTCGTGTCATTTAATTATTCTTTTATTTATTTAAATATTATAAATGTTCAAGTTCAAGAGTTGAAGAGAAGGCAAATTCAAATGATGACGCCGATGGAGAGGCTTGAGAAGCTTGCTCGTGGGTCAAAGAATTGTAATAAAGTAGTTTATTTAATTCTTGCATTTTAGGTGGTCATAATCGTATTACCATATTTTATTTCATGTATGTGATGCATGGAATATATATTATATGTGAGTGTATGAGATACACAAATATGGAGTGTATGAGATACACAAATATATGAGTGTATGAGATACACAAATATATGAGTGTATGAGATACACAAGATTAAACCGGGAGTGTATAAGATACACAAATATGTGAGTGTATGAGATACACAAACATGCGAGTGTATGAGATGCACAAGATTAAACTTAATAAAAATTCCTCAATTAATATTAAGTTAATTGCTTTCCAAAATTTAGCACTCATCAAGACTAGTATCGAATAATGTAGGTTTCTGCGAGGTGCATGTTTTATATTAGTAAGGTGCGATGGGATAAATGTAATATCCAATTGTTAAATTTTGGGTTTGACTTAACTAAACTAATTATAATATGATTATATATGTTTAGAAGCAAGAGTTGAGAACAATCCATATGATGGATTAGAATAAGGAGTTATTCACTCAACTGATAACATTCGAGAGTTGTATTAGATACAATTGGAAAGAGTTCCTACCTAAATAACTAAGTTTTATGTAATCCGCCTACGCGGACTTAAAACAAAGTGAAATATGGATCTCGACCTGCTAGAAAATCTTTCAACGGGATTTTCCGAATCAAATGTTGAGGGTCATTAGATTTGAGTAAAATAGTGGGAGCATTTTAATAAAATACCTTATTAAAATGATTTTAATTTGATACAATTTTTACACGTTTTGTAGTTAGAATTTTCTTTTGCATTTTATTTATATTTTACTGTAAAATATCCTTATGAAGGATGTAAGGATCAGAAAGGAGTTTCTGAGTTGGTACATAAATTGAGAATTGTTCTCAAGCACGAAAAGGAATTGTATGTTCTCAATAAACCAATTCCTAACAACTGAATATAACAAGATTCGAAGAACGATGCTTATGAGAAGGATCAAGTCGAGTGCCTAGATATAACATATCTCATAGTTGTAGTTGTCAAGGAGAATGATATGATCATTAACCTTGATAATAAGAAATACAAGATGTGAGAAATGTAAAACTTTCCAAGTTCTTTTCAATACAAGTTAGGAATCCAAGTTAATCTAAAATAGTTTTAAGATTTGAAATTTGGATTTCCTTATAGAATAAATAGTTGGTCACAAGTTTTATTTGAGATTGTCTCAGATAGGTAGATTAGATTCATTATGAATGAATTTTTCTACCACATCTTGTTGAAAAGAAAAGGAAAGTAGTTTGTGATGCTAAATTGATGAATTATAAAAGAAATGAGATTCATTTTATATTCATTGGAATTTAGGCATACAAACATGGTTCTAAAGGAATGCAGTTCTTTCATATGTTGAAAGAACAAATTTTGATGGTTATCGAAAGAGTCAAAGTAGAAGAAGGAAGTAAGACTTATTCTTCATACCATTTATTATAGAAAATACATTTGTCTACTTCTACATCTTGAGTATGTGATACTAGATGTTGATATCACATTTATACGAATGTGAAGAGTCTTTTAAGTAGGACATTGGTTATAATTTGAGTCCCCTTATGTCTAGAATGGAACAATGTGTTTCATTGACTATAAGAGCTTATGATTTAAATTAGAGCTTGGAATGAAACCAAATAATTGTTATTAAGTTTCATTTAGTAAAAGAAAATTAATTCTAAGTCTTGTATTGACAAGATGAGGAGTGCATGTTGTGATAATGGACAAGTGTTGTTATGATTATCCAAACAATGTTTTCAATACTAAATCAAGTAGTAGATTTGAGTTCTACAATCTTGATAAGCTCATCTATAATAAATATGGGATAGATCAAATGAAATTTGAATCTTATATATCGACACGAGTTAGAATTCTTTTGAGAAGAGTTCAAGAGTGAAGTAGAAGGAAACAACTCGAAAGGGTATTAAGACCATTTGAATTGTTCGCTATGGTAAATACCTATGTAAAGAATATAATGAACATTTAAATCATATCATGTTTGACATTGATCGATTTAAGATAGTTCAATTATATATTTTTGTGACTCTTTTATAAATTGTTTTACATACAATTATTCCTATCCATAAGCAATTCCATTTAAAGTAGTCATAGAGACACCATATTTGATATGGAGGTAAGAGTACCTAGTTTGTCTTTATGGTCATCTTGGTTTTAAGGTTTATTAAGTAAACTTTATCACAATATAGATGAAGATGTATTTATGTATGTATCCTAATGGAAACAAAGGAAACATATTCTATAACACGTTATAGGACAAAATTGTTTTGTTGCTAGAACTGGAGTCTTCCATTAGAGATAATATGTATCTAAAGGATCCATGGGAGTGATATAGAACTTGAAGAAATTCAAGAACCATAAAATACATACCTTTATGAGAATGGAATATGATCCAATTCAACAAGAGAGTTGTTGTTGTACAATTGGTTCACGTGGCACAAGATTCTAGAAATGTATGTAAGTTGTCTATATCCATCTATGGATTAAGGAAAACTTCTTGAATTAAATTCTTTTATTAATGAAGTCTTGTGAAAACTTGGATTAATAAATGACAACTTTAAATCTTGTGCATTCAAGAAGGTTAGTGGGAGTATTTGCATTAATCTAGTATAGTATGTAAGTGACATACTGACCATCAAAACAAATTCCTTGCAACGCCAATGTATGACATGGTTAAGGAAATGGTTTTGATAAAATGCTTAGGCGAGATTTCCTAAAAGGTTAGGAATCAGAATCTATAGAGATAGATGGCTGATGAATCTCAATCCTAGCACAAGTACATATTCCGACGAAGTATTGAGATACCTAATATGCATAAATCTCACATTAAGATTATTGCATGTATGGTAAAATGTTTTGTCTAATGGACAATGTCTTATCTCACTGGATGAGGAAAATGACACCATGATATGTACTGCACTAGATGTGCAACATGCTATGAGCATAAACAATAAGTACCAAAATGATTAAAGTGTTAATCACTAGATCCCTATCAAGAAGGTCTATGAGTACCTTAAAGGACCCCCTGGTGTTCCTTTTCTCAAAAGTAGATGGGAATAATAATTGTAAAGGAGTTACAATGATTTTATTCCAAAATTTATGAACATATTCATATTACAGTATAAATTAAATATTATGATTATACGACAATTGTATAAATTGAAAGGAGTTTCAGATAATTGTCGTTTCTAGTACAAAGGTCAAATATATGATTTGGATCGCTTTGATAATTCTTGAGAAGAAAATTGTGTTTCTTGTATTGCAGATCCTATTGATCTCATTCTCGATGATAATGGGTTAATCTTGCAAGTTCAGAATACTAGATCTCACTAGCGATTCATGTATATATATTTTGACACTTCAATTTATTTCGATAGAAGATCGAAAGTTGAAATTGGAAGAGGTGTATATTACCAACAGAGGAAAGAGTTCCTTATGCCCTAATAAAGTATCATGCTTAGATGATGCTCGATGCACATGATGAGCAACTAGATATTAAATTAATATCTGATTGGCTTTAGTGCTAGTGGGAGATTGTTGGAGTAAGCTCTAATAGCCAATCAATATTGGCTTAATATACTTTTGTATCATGACTTTGATATATGTTATTTGTTAATACATATAGTCGTTAGGCCTCATATTTATTATGTTATTTGTATATGACATAATAAAGTCCTTAGAGTAACTAGTCTATTAATGATCTATTAAGTGTGACTTAATTGTGAGAGCTCATTAAACATAAGGACATTATTCTTAAAGTATCCGTAGTCAAGCTTTACTGTCAAATAGGACAACAGTAACGCATATAGACTATTACGTGAGTGGACTGATGACTGTATCTCACAAGTCATGGATATGAGATATCAAGTCTTCACGTAGGTATAAATATTAGGAGTAATATTTATACTGGATTGACCCACCATGAGAATACTACATAGTTTGTTATGTAAGTGTCATAAGTTATTCTCATAGTGATAGTGGTGCATACCACCCTTCGACCTGAAACCACTATGGACCCTAGATGTGGAGTCGAGTACTTTATTGCCAATCAAACGTTGTCTGTAACAAGATGACCATAAAGATGGTTGATGGGTACTTTATAAATCATGCTGAGGGACATGAGTGACCTAGATGGAATTTGCCCCTCCTACATATACGGAGTAATATCTGGGGCCCTTGATAGAGTATAACTGTAAAATGCATGGCCGTGCTCAAATAAGTCAATATGAGATATTGGGCTTATTTGTTGTTATAAGGAATACTCGGGGATCAAGGAATAAAATATTGAACTATACGAAGGTGACACATACTATGCCTTGTGTTCAATATAGATATAAGGGCAAAAGGGTAATTGTTCACATAATCATTATCACAGAAAGGTTATGTCAGATCACATGACATTCTCGTTACTTGGGTAGCAATGATGTGTTGCTAGATACCGCTCATTGTTTATAATATTAAATAGGTGATTTAATATTATTGCCAACGTTACGAGAACCTACAGGGTCACACGCATAGAGTACTTATAGTGGAATGGATGATTAAATTAAATGTGATTTAATTTACTTATGTGTTAATATTAATTAAATTGTTTAATACATTGACACATATAATTTATTTGATTAAATATGATTTAATTAAATAAATGAGAATTGGCAGTTGATTAAATTAAATATGATTTAATTTAATAGTTTAATTTTATTTAATTAAAAGAGTTTGATTAAATAGAAATAATTATTATTTAATTAAATAGTTTAATTAGATAAGATTGGGCTTGTTTTGAAAAAAGCCCAAATTATGAGCATTAGGGTTTTAGAAGCTCTCTATAAATAGAGAAGCTATTTTCCCTTGCTAGGTTAATTGTCAATTCTCAAGAGAATAAGAAACGGCTAGCACCGCCTTCCACTTTGCACTCGCGTGGACTACGTGAGTAAATTCCGCCGTTCGTGATCGTATGAGAAAACACGCTTCAAGAGGTAATTCTTGAATCCTTATTTCATGAGTTTTATTTGTGATTAATGATTTAATCAAGATCCGTTCATCGGGATTGTTCCGCTAAGAGGTTAAAATTTTGAAAAACCCCTCTTAAATCCCAACACAACCGTCACAAACAAACCAGAAGACCAACAACCATCTTTCATCCATCAAACTGAAAAGAACTTGGCTTATATGGCCATGATTCCTCCTATCACCTTCTGTAACACGGTGAACTGACTTTGTAGGATTTTTGTATCCAAATGTGCGGATAGCAAGAGTCGCCACCGACTTTTATTTTTATCCAATTAAGGGAAGGTAAAAGTAACAGAAAAAGACCTTCGTTAGATTCGAGTTCGGGAGAATGGTTATGAAAAGGGAAGGTATTAGCACCCCTTTCCATCCGTAGTTATCTACGGGCTCTTAGTTGCTCTAGATCACTTTTTAAAATTGCTTTCTGTGTGTTTGACAAAGATGTTTTGAAAAAAAGGCATTTCGCTTTGACTTTGTAATGACTCATGTAGGAGTGTATACAAAGTGTTCGGAAATGTTTCGTTTTGAAAAGAGTTTGAACTTTGAAAAAGAGTGTGTGGTGTGAAAAGCATTTGATAGAGCGAGCAACTAAAAGTCTTGTTTACCCACTCAGAACCGGTCGTTTTTGTACTTCTACATTCCTTTTAGAATAGCGTTAGCCATACCATTAGTTGGTAGGTAACTCCATTCGTAGGATGTAAGCGGGACATTCGAAGGGACATCGGATGGTCATTGAAGGCAACTTGTAGGAAGTATCCTAGCACATTCGAAGGGACTATCATCATTTTTCGTAGGCGACAATCGAGGGTCAAGATCATGTATTCGGAGGCGACATCGTGGGTCTTATGATCTTTGCATCGAAGGGACTATGATGATTCGTTTGTAGGCAACGGTGCTAGAATACCTCTACGTTCGAGGGACATGACCATTTTGAATCGAAAGGCATCGAGAGAGAATTACCCTAAGGGGTGCGTGTGTGAAAGAAGTGTGTTAAATTCAGAATATATTATCTTGAAGATTAGTGTGAGCTATGTCCAATTATTATCTTGCCATACACGCCTAGTTACTAGCAATTGATAAGGGTGCGGAAAGTAAAATGCGGAATGTAAAGATGCGGAAAGATAAATCCTACGCTATTACATGGCTTTGGGGCAGATACATAATTTAACTTGCGGAAAATAAAACCCTAAATTAAACTATTACATCCCATGAACAGTTACATTATTGGAAAATAAAATGATAAAAGAAAAACGTCCGAATCGGAGCAACCTGTGAAAGAATAAGAAAATCGGGAAATATGATGAAATTGAAATAAGATGAAATGTTAGAAAAAATGCAATTTTTAATATGAGAAAATTAATATACGCTGGAAATAAGATAAATAAGTTAAAATAATTTTTTGGGATTTTTTAGAAAAGGTTTAATAATTAAAATGCAATTTATAATGATTTAAATGCAAAAATATGAATAAAAATAAATATGCATGCAAAATTATATTTTTTAATTTATTAAATTAAATAAAGGTTTTTATGAAAATAATGTAAAAAGAAAAAATGTTTTTGGTAATTTTTTAATGCAGAAATAAAATATAGAAAAGAAATTAAAATGAATGGAAAATATTAAAAATAAGAAAATATGGAAAAGTTAGAGTTTGTAAAGTGAAAAAGGGATTGTCTGAACCAGGAATCGAACTGGAGACATCCCTTTCAAACCTTTAAAGCCAATACGCTGACCGCTACGCCATGTGTGCAAGCGTGTTATGGAATGAACGTGAGTGATGAGCAACACGCGTCGCCGTTTGGGAGAAGTCAAGGCCCAGTCAGCTGGTGGGGTCCTCGTTGGATGAGAGAGCGAATCAGAAGGCTCCATTGTGCCACGCTTGCCTTGAGCCGGAGTCAACAAGTCGCCGACGCCGGAGCCCTAGCTCCGGTCGTCTTCTCCGGCGACGAGGATTTCGAAACCCCCTGAGCACGTTTGGATGGCTGGAAGAGGTTGAGAAAGGCTGGAGAATAAAATTCGAATTTTCAAGTTTCTTGAGAAAATTTGCAAGAGTTAGGGTTATGCTTGAGCTAGGGTTTCGTTCTTAGGCTTGTGTGTATTGCTGGCAATTTATAGAAGAGATTGGAAGAGAAAAAACAAGGAAAAAAGATTGGAAATTGAATGTGCAAATATTTTCCAATAAATTCAAATCAAATTTTCTTTAAAACTTGATTTTTTCCTTCCATAAGCATGAGCCACGAATTTGGTAATGGTTGTGGGCTTTCTTGGACATTAAGAGAGATATAAATCCAACTTAATTGAAAACATAACTTAATTTTCATATTTTACATAATTTATTTTTGAATTAAATGTTGTAAAATTCAAATATAAACCATGAAAATAGAAAACCACCAATGCCAAGCATTTATGGGTCAAGAATAACATCATGAACAAGTTTGGATCAAAAGATTATAGGCCCATTTGGAAAATTTTGCATTTTGACCAAAATGTCCTTTTGTGCAATTGTCCAAAATTGCCCAACTTCTGAATAGTGTAACTTGCTCAATTTTCCACATTTTTGAGAGTTCTTGGACTTTTTGGAAAGCTCTAAGAGTCCTCTAAACAATGTCTTTGGTCTAATCTCAATTGGAGTTACCATGCTCAATATATCTTCAAAACAAAAAGTTGACTTTTTGTTGACTTTGAAAATGACCTGTAATGTTTTGAGCTATACCTCTCAAATGAAGCATTTTTTGGACATTCTTGTGAGACATGAAGTTGTAGAGAATTGAATTTCCTTCAAAACAAGAGGTGGTGGAAAAATTTCTGAGAAAGTATGAGAAAGTTATGACCAGTCAAAGTTCAGTTGACTTTTCATCTAGAAACCCTAATTTAGAAAGTTTGACTTTTGGGCAAATCTTGAGTTTTCTTGATGAATCATGATCAACCCTTGATCAAATGATGAATGTAACTTCAAAATGAGGATGTTGACCAAAAATCAGAAGTTTTGACTGTATGTTGACCACAGTTGACTTTTTGTCCAATACAACTGATTTTCAACCATCTGAGCAATTGTCTGAGGAAACTTGACTTGGAGAATCTTTGAAGCATATGAGGAGGCATGAAGGCCATTGGAGATGTTGGAAATCCATCTTGACTTGAGAGATACCAAACCCTAGTTTGGGTTGATTGTCTAGGAGAGAGTTTGTCTGATCAACTCTTGAGGAGTCCTTGAGTATGGATGCATGAAATCTTTTGAGAAGATGGAGGGCAAATTTTGGGGTATGACACCTTCCAACCACCGCCGCAACGAACTCCAAGTTCGAAAACAACAACAAATACTACAACAATGATGCCTATAAAACAAAGTACTACAACAAGGATCCTTTTGGAAATTGCCTAAATGAGTTGAGTGACACAAAGTACAATGGAGAAGGTTACAGTTACAACTCCATGATGGAAAAACAAAACAACAACGAAAGACCATTCCACAACAACAACAGTAGCATCACAAACAACTCAAATCTGTGAAACCTAAATATTGTCAATGAATCGTAATCCCAGGAATCGAAACAAGCTACATGACATTTTAAATTTCAAAATTCATATTCAAACTAAAGAACACAACAGTCCAGACAAGATTGAAATTACCAATAATGAAACTCGCAGAGGAACTGGGCTATGCAGAACGAGAAGCGGTTGGGCGACTTCGAAAGTTGTTGGTAGTAGTTGACAAAAGGACGAGAGGAACGGTGGGAGATATCAGAGGTGAGTTGGGACGATGATGTTGATGGTGGTTCTGTTGGAAATCTGTGGAGGTTCGTGAAATTATTTCTCGATTAAAGAAGAAGAATGGTGTGGTGGATGTGGCTTCGTGAGAGAGACGACGAGGAGAACGACGGAAGATGGAGGATGGCGAGGAGAAGGGTTTATGGGTTATTTTCGTAGTAGCGCACTGAAAGTTGTTTAATGGTGAAGGATACGATAATCTGAGAATAGAATAAAATCTATTTTTTAATTTTTCAACGGTTTAAGCAGCGCTTTTGTAAAGTGTTGTCTCATGTGGGCCTTTACAGCGCTCTCTTCATCTTTAGCAGCGCTTTTAAAAGCGCTTTCTAATATGCCTCTTTAGCAGCGCTTTTGAAAAGCGCTGTCAAAGATGGACCTTTAGCAGCGCTTTCTAATATGCCCCTTAGCAGCGCTTTATACATGGGCCTTTTAGCAGCAGTTTTATACAATTCCATTTATAATTTTCGTGTTTTTTATTTAAGTTATAACAGCGCTTTTGGAGAAAAACGTTGTCTAAGGTGCGCTGCCTAAAACCCTTTTTGACGTCTTTTGTTTATATTTTTGGCCTTAGGAATTGACATGCAATGAATAAAAGAATTATATATGAAATAATGTTTTGTATAAGGAACTATCATGTCTCACAGATGAAGAATTTCTACATAAGATGATGATATTTTAACATTTTTTATTTGTATAAGTTTATCATATTATTTAATTTTTCTTCTTCTGTCATACGTGCTATGGATGCTATGGATGACGGTTTCTACGCAATTAAGATTTTCTAAATTTGAATTTTATCTATTTAACATATTATTTAATTTTTCTTCTTCTATTATTTATTTGTATTTTTTTATTAGGAATCAACATGCCAGGAATTCCATGAAGAATTTCTATGTGAAATTATAATATTTTTCAATTCTTTTTGTAGAACTTTTTATTTTATCAAATTATTACGTTTATGATTTTTTTAACTTCTTTATTATTAACTATAATTTAACTTTTTTGTTACTTAACAGATTTTTGATAATAAGTGGTGATAGTTATATAAGTTCAGAGACTTCGACAAATTTACCATTTTACTCATTTATAAATATATTAACATTATAAATATATTATAAAATTTGTAAATGTATTTACTATTTTACTCATTTATATAGTTTTTTTTGTTAATTATGAACCGTGTGTAAATATCATTGTCTTTCTAATTTCTATTTATTTATGAAACCGGTATAAAAACATTTATATACACATGCTAGTTTTATTTCTCAATTTAAACCAGAAAAAGTATCTTAATTGTAGAAATTCTTTGAGAGATATTGATATTTATATGAAAATGGAAATCAAAATTATTGTTTAAACAATAATATTTAACAACAAAAATTAAATTAAATTTGTTTTACACATAATTTCTTTTTATTATTTCATTTTAGAATCTCAAAAAATAAAATTATAATTTTATAATAATAATGATAATATTTAATTTGCTGATTGTAAAAAATAGATTAGTACATATAATATTTTTATCTATATCAATATTAATATATAATACGGACACTATTTATTTAATTTTTTCCTTATGCAAATTTGAGTATTTTATATTCTTTGATTTTAAATCTTTTTTAATCATATTGAAAATTTTAATTTGATCAAAAATTAATTATTAAATTGTTGTTAATTTTTTTGAAGAACACAATCAATATATATATATATATATATATATATATATATATATATATATATATATATATATATATATATATATATATATATATATATATATATATATATATATATATATATATATATATATATATATATATATATATATATATATATATATATATATATATATATATATATATATATATATATATATATACGGACGTCTAGTTTTATTCAAAAGCTATCTCTAAAAAAATGAAGATTCAACATGTTACTAACTCCATGAAAATTGCAAACACTCTCATGTAACCACTTGTCCTATTTTTCATGAACTTCGCACTAAGCTCAAAGTCATGACCATCATCTCTCCTTAAGCTTGTGGGGGAGTATCATAATAGTAGCTTAAGGTTCAAAGTGTTGCACCATCCGTGTGCATGTATGTATAAGAGTAATGGTATAGATCACCATGCATGTGTACTTAGAGCACCATTATCTTATCGGTCACTTTTATCATTCCTACACATTAATCAAAGTGACCTGTGTTAGAATTAATGGATATTTGCATGAAAGTGTATCTACATATGGTTACTCTAATAACGATTCTACGTGTGCCAAGCTGGAAAATTTAATGAGGGAAGAGGTATTTTGACGTTTCAACATATAAAAAATACAGTAAATTAATAAATACATTAAATTAATAGTAATATTTAAAAACTTCTATATTAAATTATTTTAATGTCTAACGTTGATATTTTGAAACGGCTATAATAAACTAACGGTAACATTTTGATAGCTTAAAAAATTAACAGTAATTTTTTGTAAGTATATTAAATTATTTTAATGTCTAACGTTGATATTTTGAAACGGCTATAATAAACTTACGGTAACATTTTGATAGCTTGAAAAATTAACAGTAATTTTTTGTAAGTATATAAATAGATTAATAATTTTACTATATTTTTCATTCACAACTATCCCAAGTTTGAATTATCATCTCATTTTAATTTTTTTTTCTACACATTTATTTGTCAATGGATAGCAATCAACATAATTTTTGGTCTAATTTTATGCAAAGTATTGGTAGTCATTCGTCTACTCCAAATCTACTAAGTAACTCACATTTTGGAAATGCACCTTTTATCTCAAATCTACACCATAACCCAAATTTTCAAAACTCTTCTTTTATCCTAAATCCACAAAATAATCCACAGTTTGGAAATTTCTCATATCATACACCACCTTATCCATATCAATATCAACATTTTACATCTCAATCAACTAACTCCAATATGCCTCATGAACCTCAAAGAGGTAGTAGTGGTGTACAATCAAATGATCAAGAAACTCTACAATTTATATCTCAATCAACTAACCCCACTATTAACTTTGGTGAAGAGGTTGCATCCGCACCAGTTGTGAATACACATAAACAAAAGTTCCAACAAAAAGAGGATGATCAAAAAGGAGATAGTTTCAAATGATTCAATTGTTGGGGTTGATAAAAAAGGAGATAGTTTTCGGAAAAGGATTGGAGAAGCTTACAATGAGCATCGTGACATCAATTACAAAGAGAGAAAATTGATGCAACTAAAATGTAGATAGCATAAAATTAATCTATCTGTTCAAAAGTTTGTTGGATGTTACAAACAAGCTATGTCTACACAGCAAAGTGGGACTTCCGAGAGTAATATCATGCAAGATGAATATAAAATTTATTTTCAAGATGAAGGTGAAAAGTTTACATTTGAAGATTCTAAAATATAATGGAGATTATTGAAAGATGAACCTAAATGGCTCGCAGGTTCGTTAAAAGCTTTTAAAAAAAGAACAAAGATTTCAGCTTCAGGAACATATTCTTCATCTTCTAATCCACCAACACCTATGAGCAACGAATATGATCCGCCATCACCTACTTTATTACATTGTCCAATCGGTCAAAAGGCAGCTAAAAGGAAGGAGAAAGAAAAGCTTATGGAAATGTCTTCTACTCCCAATGTCAAATATGATTCTTTGAAAGATGAATTTAAAAAAATTGATTTGATGTCAATGTTTGCACAAGACTTTGCACGCATTGAGGGTGAAAAAGTCGAGATAGAAAAAAAAAAAGGTCGATGCAAAGATTAAGAAGGTTGAGAGTGCTGAGCAAAGATTGAAGATAAATGATATGCAACTACTCTCAAAAGATACATCAAATATGGATACAAGACAATTACAAGCTCATGAAAACTTGTGCAACATGATTAGAGAAAAATATGGTATTAGTTAGTATGATTATGTAATTTGGGCTTAATTAGTATGAAAGGTATTTTGGCTTAATTAGTATGATTAAGTATTTTGGACTTAATTAGTATGATTAAGTATTTTAGTCTTAATTAGTATGATTATGTATTTTTAAAATTTATTAACTAGCCGTTATTCAAAGTCAAACTAGCCGTTATTCAAACTAGCTATCATTCAAACTAGCCGTTATTCAAACCAGTTGTTATTCAAACTAGTTGTTCAAACTAGCCATTATTCAAAGTCAAACTAGACGTTATTCAAACTAGTCGTTATTCAAACTAGTTGTTATTCAAACTAGTCGTTATTCAAAGTCAAACTAGTCGTTATTCAAACTAGTCTTATAAATAGTATTAACATGCACACCAAGCTTCATATTACTTCTCAACCTCTTTCATTGTCTACAAATTTTTATCATCTTTACCCTTTATCAAACTTCTTTTCACATGGATCCTTCTAATCCTTCCCACATTGCAAAAATGTTCATGGATTATATGAATGATGATATGGATGAAGAACTTGTGAGGCTGTTTATGGAAGAAGAAGCCTCGAGCTCTAAAAGTCCTAGACGTCAAATAAGGAATATATAGAGGAGTCATGAAGAGGGACATGATCGATTGTTTAATGATTATTTTTCAAAAACACCGGTATACACAAATGAGCAGTTTCGTCGAAGGTATCAAATGCATAAACATGTGTTCCTTCGTATTGTTGAAGCTTTGGGTCAACATGATGAGTATTTTTGAATGATGGTTGATGCAACTGGTAGGTCAAGCCTTTCACCATTACAAAAACGCACTGCTGTTATTCGTATGTTGGCATATGGAACATCTGCTGATAGTGTAGATGACTATTTGAGAATTGGTGAAACCACAACACTAAAATGTGGTTATAAGTTTATAAGAGGAGTGATTAGCATCTTTGGGGAACAATATTTGCGAAGGCCAAACGATACATACATTGAACTTCTTTTGTGAATGGGGGAGGCACGAGGATTTCCAAGCATGTTAGGCAGCATTGATTGTATGCACTGAGAATGGAAAAATTGTCCAGTTGCATTGAAAGGGTAGTACGTTCGAGGTGATCATGGGAAACCAACTGTTATGCTTGAAGCAGATGCTTCACAAGACTTATGGATTTGGCATGCATTCTTTGGGGTAGCGGGTTCAAACAATGATATTAATGTGTTAAACCAATCCAATGTCTTCAACGATGTTTTACAAGGACGTGCTCCCGAGATTCATTATACAATCAATCATACTGAATACAACAAGGGCTATCATCTATCAGATGGTATCTATCCTAAATGGGTCACGTTAGTGAAAAGTATTCCGATGCCACAAGGTGATAAGAGAAAATTATTTGCCCAACATCAAGAAGGGGCAAGAAAGGATATTGAACGAGTTTTTGGAGTTCTCCAATCCCGATTTGTGGTCATACGTAACCCGGCACGATCTTGGCACTTAGACACAATTCAGCGCATAATGAATACATGCATCATATTACACAATATGATTGTTGAAGATGAACGTGACACATATGGTGAAAATTTTGATTTTACTTATGATCATTTGAGTAATGAGGCCACGGTATTGTCGAACGATTCTAATATTGACTTTCAAGAATTCTTACGGAGAAGATTTGATGTTCGTGATAAACAAATTCATTGACACCTTCAACAAGACTTGATAGAACATATATGACAACGTTGGGCAGGAGAATAACAACAATTAAAAAATATTTTAAATATATCACTTTCTTGTATTTTGTACTAGTAATTTATTTAACATTTATGTTTTTTAACTTATTTTTTAATAAATTATTTGTGTCATGTATTGTGTTTTTTAATCTATATATATTTTACTTTGATTTATTTTAATTGTATAATTTTTTAATATAATATATAATATAAATATGGAGTATATTGTAAGATTTAATGGGGACTATTTTATAGTTTTTGAAAGGTTGTATGAATATTTGAGAAGTGTATTAAGTTGTTTAAAATATATGAAAGTGTAATATAATATAAAAAATTAAATGGGTCCCACTTAAACAACTTAAATGAGGATAATGGACGTGGATCCTTTCAGGAAATATGCATAGAAGGAACATGCGTAGATTATTATAAGTACACCAATGCAATAAGTACACTAATATTATAAGTACACCAATGCAATAAGTACACTAATGCAACAATGACTTTGTAAGAGGTTAACTCGTTAGGCATAGTACAATGGAGTTCAACTTTATAGTTCTATGAATGTTTGATAAATCGTCTAGAATTTTTCAAAGGATAATCTAAGCTCATCATATAGTATATATTTCATCCTTTTCACTATAAAATTATTTTAGAGATTTGTTTATCTCAAATTAAAAATAGTTACAAATTTTTAAATATATTCTTACTCTTTTCTTTAAATACATCTTTTATTGAATACTATAAACTTTTCTTAAAAATTAAATTAAATTAAATATACTTATAAATAAATAATCATTTAATAATAGTCGGAAACAAAACATGACCACCACGTTATGATCATATTTTTTTAATATTAGTACTATACATTATTTGGACACATTTATAAATAATTTAAAAAAATTAATTTATTGAACTATTAATATATCTAGATTATTTTACATCAGATATATCAATGATTCAATAAAATTTTTTAAAAAATTATTGTTTATATATATATATATATATATATATATATATATATATATATCAAATTACACCAATTAGTTACACCAAGTATTACACTCATTTATAACCTTTGATTTATTTAAAATCTAATGGTTATAATAAAAAGGCATATTAGTAAAATGTTTCCTTTTCTCACAAGACCAATCATTCTATATATATTTTGCTAATAAATGTCATATATCTTAAATAAAATATATTTTTTTCTCACAAATGAATAATCAATTTCAAACATAATAACATCTACTCTCAAAGAAAAAAAAACATGTGAGTTGAAAAATTTTAAAAATATATTATTTTTAATTAATACTATTTATATTTACTACTAAAAAATTAGTATCAAATTCAAATTATTTGAAATTGTTCTCATTGTTTTTGTAGGCTTATTTAAATAAAATTATATTCTATTAATATATTTTTAATTTAAATAAAATTATATTCTGTTCATTTAAATATAATGGAAAAATTAATATAATTTTATTTAATTACACCAATTAAATAAAATTATATTCTATACATTTAAATTAAAGGAAAAATTTATATATTTTTAAAATAAAATACATAAAAATATTAAAAATACACATAATTTTAAAAAATATATTTAAAAAATAAGTAGAAAATACAAAACAAAATAAATTTTATTGATCATCCTTCATTTTATCTAAATTTTATTTAAATTATGATTATAATTTTATTTAATTTAAAATGAATGATGAAAAATTAAAAATAAAATAAAATAAATAATGAGAAATTTAATTTAAACAAATGAAAGAAAACAATTTTACAAATACTTACAAAATAAAAATTGTTTTCTTCCATTTTGTTTAAATTAAATTTGTCATTATTTATTTTTAATTTTTTTTTATTTTTCATCGTTCATTTCAAATTAAATAAAATTATAATCATAATTTAAATAAAATTTAGACAAAATGAACGATGATCAATAAAATTTATTTTGTTTTGTATTTTCTATTTATTTTTAAATATATATTTTTAAATTATGTGTATTTTGAATATTATTATGTATTTTATTTTAAAAATATATTAATTTTTCCTTTAATTTAAATAAATAGAATATAATTTTATTTAAATTAAAAATATATTAATTTAATCATTTAATATATTTTATTAGAATATAATTTTATTTAAATAAACCTACAAAAACAACGAGAACAATTTCAAATAATTTGAATTTGATAGTAATTTTTTAGTAGTAAATATAAATAGTACTAATTAAAAATAATATATTTTAAAAATTTTTCAAGTCACATTTTTTTTTCTTTGACAGTATATGTTATTATGTTTGAAATTGATTATTCATTTGAGAGAAAAAAATATTTTATTTAAGATATATGACATTTATTAGCAAAATATATATGAAATGATTGGTCTTGTGAAAAAAGGAAACATTTTACTAAGATCCTTTTTTATTATAACCATTAGATTTTAAATAAATCAAAGGTTATAAATGAGTGTAATACTTGGTGTAACTAATTGGTATAATTTGATCCCTCCTCATATATATATATATATATATATATATATATATATATATATATATATATATATATATATATATATATATATATATATATATATATATATATATATATATATATATATATATATATAAATAAAACGAGAAAGAATATCACAAAACTTCACATATTTCAAAAAACATTACTTGTAAAATGAAATCTGTCTAGCTAGTATACTATTTGTGTAGCATTAAACTGCAAAACTAGCACTTCTCTTTCTCTTATAAGGTTGACCCTCAAAGAGGAGTGGAGTACAAAGATGTAAAAGCAGTGATAAAAGGAAAAGAAAAAGAAAAAGAAAACATTGGAGACGTCAATCACACATTAGTCTTCACTTTTTGGTTCTCAAAGGTGAGTGCAAAATTTAGAGGGGCCCTTCCAATGAAGAGATAGCTCCGTTTATGGAGAAATAAACGCTTACCTGATATGAAACCAAAATGGTCGCACGACATCTTGCATGGATACTCTCATCTGAAACAAACGAGCTATCATTAAATCTATAAATCATGTTCATATGGTAGCTTATGTTTAGGTTAGGTTTTTATTGATAGCTTCTAGGTATGCTTTGCTTCATCGATATAAACATGTCCGTATCTTTCTCTCTTGTTGTAGCTCCTAACTACTAGTACATGCTATGTATAGAAATATATACAAAAATATCTACTCTATTTTTATTATATAGTATGAATTTATCATTTTCATATCTACTAATATTAATTAAATTTATTTTAGAAAATTCAAATTCAATAATAATATTGAAACAAAAAGGTTAAATATATGATCCCCATTATTAATAGGGCGATTTTTTATTTTTTTCCTAAAATATTCTTTGTATTTTCACCCTTATAAAACAAAGATTTTGTTTTGTGAAGACGTTATCTCTTGTTTGGGTGATTGGACAAGCATTACAATTGTTAGGTTACATTAGAATATTTCACTGGATTATTGTAACAATACATTAATTTAAATATGAAATAAAACACAAATATATTTTCCTATTTATTCCCCGTGAATAGCTTAGGGATCAAAGTTGGAAATTTTCTCTGGGAGAAAACAAATCGTTGGGGAAGACGAAGCAATGACGGGGAATGGTGAAGATTCAAACAAATCGTGTCAAGTAAGTTCGAATTTTCGTCTCTGTTTTATGAATCTAACATGCATTGTGTGTTGAATCTTACATTTACTATCTAATTCCATAACAAACAACTGTTTAACCTTGTTTTTCCCCATGGAGGAGAGTTCGTGAAGTTGAGTGATGGTGAAACGATATACAAGAGTGAGGTTTCTACACTAGTTTTTGGGAGCACATTGAAAAGTGTACACTGATTCACATTTTTAACATATTAAATGGGTGGAGTTACTTATAAGGGTTATACAGATTGTGGACCAAAATCATCGATGTAGATCCTAACTTTTTCTAGATTAAGAATGATGAGGATGTTTATGATTTTGCTGCTTATGCTTGTTCAATGGAAGTTGATGGGGAACTGTTTGTGGAACACAATGCAAGTGGAAGTGGAAGCATTCCTAGGTGTGTGAATAAAATGGCTGAGTTAGATGTTATTGATGACGAGGTAGTTGAAAGGTTAAACGATAGTGAGAATGAAAGAAAAATTACTATTGTAGATGGGTTTGAGGGGATTGATGTGACTATACCAATTAGGGAGGGTCTAATTATAGCTAGCATGTTGCCTTGTTCTTCTAAGACTAAATGGGAAGATGAAGATTATGTTAGTGAAGAGTTATATAGCTCTTATCCTGATAGCTCAGAATAAGAAAAAGGACCTAAGTTTGAGAAGTTTAAGAAAGAGTAGCTTAATAAGACTTTCCCAATAACAGATTTGCGAGAACCATCAAATTCCTTCACGATGATACCACTGGGGCGCATCAGTGGACCTTGATATTTGAGCTTTGAAAGGGTACCTTTGGAAATAACATTTAACACGGAACCGTTGTCAATAAGCACGTTGGACAATGCATCATTCTTGCAATTCATAGAAATGTGCAAAGCTATATTGTGCTTCTTCCCTTCAGCGGGAAATTCCTCATCATTAAAACTCAGATTATTGCAAGCCGTGATATTTCCAACTATACTATTGAAGGTTTCTAGGGCCACATCATAATCAACAAAGTTAGGATCTAAGACCTTCAATAAAGACTCTCTATGATCTGAAGAATTCATTAGGAAAGCCAAGATTGAAATCTTTGACGATGTCTCCAGTAATTGCTCGACGATCTTGTAGTCGCTCATCTTAATAATCTTCAACAAATCATCCATTCCTTTCTCTTGAACTATCCAACTAGTCTACCCTTCAACGTTCTTGGGTTCAACACTAGTTTCCATAACCTTAATACCATTGTTAGTCATCTTCAAAAATACAAGAGCAAATACACGACCACTCTGGGTCACTCGGCTAGCTTTGGCAATATTTTCCACATGAGACAGCGGTTGAATAGTGATCAAGACATTTCCTTCCATAATGGTGGCATTGTACTTATATGGTACAACTTTGTTGGAACTATACGAGACAGGTCCAGGCAAGCTAATAACCAAAGGAGTAGCTGAAGGCCTACTGTAGTAGGTCACCTCCACAGGAGTGGGAATATCAAAATGTGGCACAATGACATTTACATATGCTTCTTCGCCCAAGTCAAACTCATCAGCGGAGAAATATTCATCATCAGAAGCATATTCATCATCAGATTCTCCAAACGATCCTTTAATCATATTGACGCCATTGTTGAACCTGACTCTACTCACAACAATTTGAATGGTGCCCTCATCAATCAGTCTTTAGATTCCTCTTCTAATAAGTTCACAACCACAATGATCTCTGCTATATATGGGACAATTGCTGTAATTATGTGTTTCCTAACCTACCAAGTAACAGAGTGTATCATGCAAATTAACCAGGTCAGCATTAGTCTCATTCACATCACTGATTTGGACTTCTCTTGGAGGGCCATAAACAACATTCACTTCATTCTTACGCTCATCTTTCAACCTGATAACTTGAATAAAGTTCTTGTCTATCATATCTTGAAGATCACTCTTTATCATATCACAACCACGGGTATCCTCGCTGCACACATTACAAGCAGCATGATCATGAGTGCAATAACCAACTTTGCATAGAGCAACATGCATATTTACGATATCTCCAATTATCAAATTCACATCATAAACCCTGTGTTTTCCATGAATCATATTCACAACATTTCCATGTTTGGGAAACAGATTCTCTTTCACATTAGGACCCATGTCCTTCAAAGACAACAGACCTGAACTGACCATCTTCTGCACTTCTGACTTCAATAGATAACAGTTCTCAATACTGTGCCCAGGGGCTCCTTGATGATAAGCACAAGTCTGATCAGCCTTGTAGTACCAAGGCAAGGGATTTGGAATAGTTGGAGGAGCTCTTGGTTGCACCAAGTGCCTCTGAATCAATGTTGGGTATAACTCCACATAAGTCATCAGAATCAGACCAAACGGTTCTCTTTTAGTGCCTTTCCCTTGCTAGAGTGCTTTGTGATAAGGGATGGTAGTTAGAGCAACAACCGGATTGACAATATAAGATTGTTGGCTCTGAGGATGTCTGCTAAGAAGTCTAGTTCTCCTTTCTTGAACAATAACATTAACGTCTTCTTTCTTTTAGGCGAATCTAAAGGATGATTTCTTAACTCCACTCGATCCTTCTTCTTTCGACAAATGTCCCTCTCGGACAGCTTCTTCTAGACGGACTCCCATACTTACCATCTCAGCAACGTTATTAGGTGAACTAGCTACCATCTTCCTGTAATAGAAATTACCCAAAGTCTTTAAGAAAACCTTGGTCATTTCCTGTTCACTTAATGGAGGAATAACCTGTCCAGCAAGCTCACGCCATCGATGAGTATACTCTTTAAACGACTCCTTAGCTTTCTCAACCATTGCCCTTAGTTGATCACGGTTGGGTGTCATGTACATGTTATAGTTGTAATGCTTCACAAAAGGTTCGCCTAAATCATTGAATGCGTGGATGTCGTTGTTGTCTAGATTCATATACCACCTCAAAGTTGCACCAGTCAAGCTATCTTGAAAGAAGTGGATGAGCATACGCTGATCTTCGATATGAGTAGACATTCTACTAAAATTCATCATTAAATAATCACGGGGACAAGAATTGCCCTTGTATTTCTCGAACTCTAGAACTTTGAATTTAGCAGGCACTTTCACATTAGGAACTAGGCAGAGATCATTGACATTGTCACCAAATATTTCTTTTCCTTTAAGGGCTTTCTGCTCTTTCTGCATCTTGTCAAACTACTCTTGGAAACCATCCATCCAAACATAGACGTCTAAGCTTTCACTTGGAGGAGGAAGAGGATTATCGAATTCTTTGTTGAATACAGAAGTAGCGTGCACCACAAGGGATGCGGAAGCCAAAACATGCGTCACATGAGGCGCAAAAACAACAACAGGTTTCAAAGTATAACACAATTATCAAAGTATAACACTATTGAAATACTAAATAAACTCATATCATTAATAAAAATATTTTGAGGATTACAACTCTTCAATACAACTTTCAATAATTCTAATTACAAGAAACAACATAATACTGAAACTATGAGTCCAAATCTGCAAAAGACCCTTCTTCAGACGAACGCTTCCTCTTGAGCTTCCTAATCTCTTCCTTAAGCTTCTCATTCTCCAACACGTACCTGTCAACAAAACCTTTCCAAGCACCAGACTCAGGAGGAATGTGAGAATAAGCAGGAGTACTAAGAACTGGGCGAACACTAGAGGAAAATAAATCCTCTTGCTTCTCCATCATCTCTATAGCACGACTCTCAAGAATCTCAATCAAATCATCATTTTCCTTCAACTCTGCTGCATGAGACATCTTCAAGGTATGATACTTGTTCTTTCAAGCTTTCTTCTCTTGTTGCATCCTAACCAAAGAAAGTTGAAGCTCCTCAATATCACCTGAATCATGAGTAGTAGTCAAGTACAAATCAGTGAAAGGCTCTTCGCGAGAATACGACATCTTCAACTTAATAGCTCTCTTGCTTGAACCCATAGAAGATAAGGTTCCTAAGAAATAACTCCTCTCTGCCCAAGATTCTCTCTCCCTTTCCTATGAATATGACACCAAGCTTTCTCTATGTCCTTCCTAGCTGCTTTGTGGTCTTCACCCTCTTTAAGAAAGAAGCCATTCACATGAATGTCCTTAGGTTTATCCTTCATCAGATAATGCCCCTCTCGATGATTGTTGACTCAACATTTATTTCGTGCTTGAGTTGGAGGGCCCTCCCTCCATCGATGATTGAAGACGTGCAAGAACAGGATTGTAGCTAATACACCCCTTTGTACCAAGAAGAGGCACATTGGGAAAGATACCACAATTGTCGATAATCTCTACATCATAATAAACCTGACGATACCATACAATATCAGAATGAGTAAGAGACATAATCTTTGGTTCCCAACGAGGTTCCCTCCTAGGATTCCAAAAAGCATCAGATTGAGGCAAGTGAGAAACAAACCAACGGTATAGAAATGGTGCACAACAGATGATCTCCCTTTCTCGACGGAGGATTCAAAGATGAATAGAATAATAAGTCTCAGCAAGAAGTGTGGGAACCGGATTCCCAATCATGAAGATCTTGATATAATTAATGTCAAAAAAGTTGTTAACGTTGGAAAACAAGAACAAACCATAGGCAAGAAAGGAAAATATGGCTTCAAACGCCTCAATACTCTTCATATCAGCAAAGTAACGAGCTTTCTTCAACAGAAAAGCAGTTGGTAATTCTCTAATACACCCCTTGGTAGTCATATTGTCTTTAATCTCAAATATCCTTAGATGGGTAATAGTAGCAATCTCATGAGACTTAGGCTCCTCCTCCAAACTGGTGAAAGGAACAACATTAGTAATAGATTGACCAAACAGATAAGAATACTCCTCCAAGGTAGGAACTAACTGATAGTCAGGAATAGTGAAGCAATGGTACAATGGATCATAGAACTGGACCAAGGTGAAAAGAATACCATCCTTCATCTTAAGCTTCATCAAAGATAAAATAGTCTCATACTTCTTTCGGAAATCCTCTGGACTCTCAATCTCATCAATCAAGCTCACCAATCCCTCGATCTTAGGTTCCTTGAAACTGTATTTCCGAGTCCTCCTCTTTCCATAATCCATGGTCAAAGTATACCTGAGGTATTTGCAAAGGTCAGCCTTAAGTTCCTTGAACGTGTGTTTGAAAGAATGTGTATGGGTGCATGAATGCATGATGCAACAATCACACACAAGATCACAAACATGGGGGGTCCATAGGTTTGACATCATGATTATGGAGTCAGAGGGTACTATACACAAGGTATTCTAAGCTTTGTCACATGTATATCAAGGTTCTAAAAGGAATCCCCAAAGTTTTCATTCCTCCATCAAATACTACTAACTTCCCGATGTACTCGGTAATTAGCAATACCGTCAGGTGAAACTCGTCTGAGTGCAGTATCACGTAGAGACTAATTTCAAATAAATCTGTAATAATCCCCACACTACCCCTAAAAAGGCCAGGATGGGTTAAGGGTTCTACGAATTACCAGTTTCACAGACTCTCAAGTTGAAAGCAGTCATGTCTTACCGATTGCTCGGTAAACAAAATACCACAATCAAGGAGGTCTCAATTGAGTGGGGGATCTCATGTCTCCTTCTTCGGGATTACTCCCTAAAATTTAAAATGACTATACCGCCCGTCATATCTTAAGTTTTCTTGAGTCCGGGTTAAGGACTCAAAAAGAAGATCACCAAACACCCCTGAAAACCAGAAAAATCCAAACAAACAAGTACACAATATATACAACAAATATAGCACATATATACAAATAAACAAAAAATAGGGTCAACCCACTTAGAAATGGTCTAACAATAGGTCAAACATCCCAATAGAGTCGCCACGTTTCTATAGCGGCAAAAACTATGAGTGTAAGCCTTTGAATTGACTCAACTCGAAAACAATAAACAAAGTCGCCACCACGTTTTTATTTTATGCAAAGGACTAGGAAAAAGAGGGAATAAAATCCTAAAAAAAGGTCAGAGATCTGGGACCAGGGGTTAGTTATGCAAAGGGAAGATGTTAGGCGCCCAAAGCATCTACAGTACTTCGTAGGAACCTTTTTGAAAATTTGTTTATATGTGCTAAAAAATGTATATGTACAAAATGGATGGTAGGGGAAGAAAAGAAGTATTTTTTACAATTTTTGATTTGATGGATCTTCCAATGAGTTCTAGACCTACATACCAACAATATGCAATGTTGAAATCAAAAACCAATGTAGTTCGAGTAAAAAAGACCTAAATTGTGTGTTGGTTGATTTTAAGAAAATGTTTTTAAGAAAAGCCACAACGGGCTCAAAAAGTTTGAATGGGATTAGGTATTTTTTAGTCTTAACAAAAAGAAGTCAAAGTATTATTAAATGAATTGAAAGTTTATTAAGAAATTTTTTTTTGTAAATACATGGACCTAAGTCCATGTTTTTTATGAAAGTGATTCGAGTTTTGAAAACAAGAATCCTTTGAAAAAGAGAGAAGATTTTGAAAATTAAAGAATATGGGAGGAGATGAAGAGGCTAACCTAAGTGAATAAAGTAAAAGGTAAGGGTAAAGAAATATCTAACCGGGTGAGTAAACTAGTACTTGATATCAAGAGCCAATACTTTATCCCATCCTTTTGATTACCACATAAGCCACAAATAACCAGACAAAAAAAACCAAGCTTCGGATCAATCAAATCCTCAGATGAATTCATGTCTCAAGAAAAACGGGAAGAGTAACGTTTGTATTTGGAGGAAATTCACTCTGAATCGAGTATAAACGGAATAACCTACATACAAAGATAATAACCAAGCAAGACAGAATAACATGAAGATCACATAAATCTATGAGCTGAGGTAGGGGTCCTAATCCTAAGTCCAAAGGTCAAACTCCGAGCATAGGGATAATAACCGAGTCCAATCAAAAGTTTTTTATGTTTAAGTTGAATTATTAGGTATTTTGGAAAAGAAAAATAAATCTCAAGTTAACAAATTCAAAATGACAAAGAAATAAAATGCTCAAGTGAGCAAATAAAAAATGGCATGAAATATAAATGCTAAAAGTAAAGTGCATAAAGTAAGAGCGGAAAAATAAAAGGCATAAAAATAAAATTGTAAAGTAAAGTCAATTGTTAGTAATTAGTCGTTACAAAGGTGACCATCTTGAAACTTGCGCATGAAAACTTGCCAAAAACTTGGTAGAATCAATGCGACCACATGAAAAATTTCAATTGCTTTTTGTCAAGTATATCACCGAAGAGTCAATTGTTAGTAAGGTTAGCAAGGTGACCATCTTGAAACTTGTCAAGTATATCACCGGTTTTGGAACAATCACCACTTGATCTAAGATAAATTGAGAATTTCTATTGGATAAGGTTAGTGAAAACTTGCCAGAAGCTTGATTAAAAAATCACAGCGACCACATGACAAGCATCACAGGTATTAAACCAAAACCAAAGCTCAAGTCATCTTTCGGGGCTTTTATTTGAACATTAAAGCTCATGCCACCAATAGATCATTTTTCCGATTCGGGACAAAGATAAAAAAGAATAAGATGGAGAAGAAGAAACAAGCTCAAAGTCAACAGTGCATCAGATGAATTTATTTGGTCTAACTTCGTCAAAATCAACCAACTATCTTGGTGGATTTGGCCAAGTGGCCTATCAACACCCAAGTTCCGTTGATGTTGAGGAAACCTATGACTCCAAATAAGCTCAAAATCAGCAAAGTCAAAGAAGAAGAAGAAATAATGCAATTAAAATAACAGATAAAAAAGGAATTTGAAATTAGATTATTTAATTGGATCTTATTGACGAAATATATAAATAGTATTCATACATAAAAATAAAATTCCAAGAAAATTATTTAAGGTCAAATAAAGGTCAACAAGTGTTGACAAAAATCTTTAGAATTTTTTAAATTCACAAAATATTTTTTAAAAATAAAATAAAAGGTGAAATAAACAAAATATTGCAAAAAATAAAAAAAATAGCAGAATCGGAAATAAAAAAAATGAGGTCACCAATATTTGTCAAATGACCATTGGATCCTTCCATAATTTTTTTAGAATTTTTAAATGTCAAAAAATATTTTAAAACAATTAAAAACACTAAATAAAAGAGAAAATTCATAAAAAATATCAAATTTGAAAATAAAATTATGAAAAACTAAAAATCGGAAAGATAATATTTCAAAATATTTTTGTGAATTTTTCATAATTTTTTAGTTAAAAATGAATTTTCTATGATTTTTTGAAGTTTAAAACATTTAAAATATAAAATCAGAAAATAAAATAAAAGCAAAAAAAATATGGACCATCATATCACAAAACGTGTCAGTAAGCTAATCCAATGGATTAGACGCGATGTTATTGATATGGACCTCCTTGGTTTTCACATAGGATTACAAATTAAAAAAATAAAACAAGAAATAATGGCACGCGTTGGATCGAGTCTAACTCACAAAAGTAATCAGATTCAAGGACTCCTATTACGCATGCACGATATAACCAACACACCAGATTAAATTCACAAAAATTACCCAGCACGCTCTCATTGGTTGAAGACAGACACGTAGGTCGTCTTCAACCTCCAGCCATCCTCAATTTGTGATTCTGAAACTGTGAAATAAATTCTTCAAACCATTATCATTCGCTTTGTCTCTCAAGACGATTCTAATGGTGCCATCACGAAAAATTTATTTCACTTGTGCCATGAACAATTTGGAAAAAACAGGAAAAATAACGCGCACTTGTTATTAGAAATTCTCAATCAATTCTCAATGAAAATGCAAACGGTGTTCACTTTCAGAGCTCTGAAACTTGACTTGGATAGCACAATTCAAGGAGTTTCAAGGCACGATTCTTGTTCTGTTAGCTTCAGTGAAGTTCAAGGAAGAAGAATGAATGGTTAATTTCAAACTGGAATGGCTTTAAGAGTGAAACGAAGTTGCAAATATGTGAAGTTTGGAGTGAGTTGGGCAGCGATTTTCTGGCTCTCAAAGCTTGAGGAAATTAGTGGAATGACTTTCTTATTTATTGGAGAAGTTAATGGGATCAAAAGGGAGGGTGAATGATGTAATTTGGAGCGAAATCATGCATACATGTGGTCATGAACTGATGGTGTGCTCGAAATAGATTTTGGCACAAACTTTGCATTGAGGCCAAATCAAATTCCCTCGTGTGTTCTCCAATCTTTCTTGAGCCAAATGAAGTCCTCAAAGAGTAGAACACAATTCAAGAAGAATCAGTCCCAATGGATGCTTGATCTGAGAAATATAGCCTTTAGAATTTGTGAAAAAACACTGATTTTCAGGCCAGGCCATGGTCAAGCATGCCAAACTTTTAAAAATGACCTATAATGTTTTTCCTTCAAACATGCTCTTCCAATCAAAATTTTCTATTGAGTTTCAAAGATGATATGAAGTATACCTCTTTAATGGAATTTTCCAAAAAGACTCGTCCAAAAATTCCAAAAATTGAGAAAGTTATGACATTTTGAAGTTGATGGAAATTTGTGAAATGGCATATAATCTTTTGACCTCTTCAAGCAACTTCCAAACACTTTCAATCCTTGAAACTTAAATGGAGATAAAGTTCACATCCTCAAGGTTGTTGTACAAAAATAATGACCTCAAGGTGATAAATGATGATCAAGATATAATCTCTTGTAGTTGATTGATCAAAATTTGAGAAATTCATCAAAGGCTTGTAATCTTTTGACTTCTTAGGAAAATTTCCAAGCATTTTTTCTTCCTACTAATTGAAATAAGTTGTATTAGACATCCTTAGGTTCATTGTGAAAAAATAATTAGCTCAAGGAAGCCAGGGATGACCAAGTTATGATCCTTTGAAGTCATACAAGATAGATGAAGTATCAATCTAGAGAGTTTGCAATCATAGGCCTACAAAACAATCTTCTCATCAATTAAAATCCTTGGATAAAAGAATATTCATATTATAAGTCCTTCTAAGAGTCAAATGACTTTGAAATCATCCACAAACTTCACACAAACACCAAGATGTGGTCCTCATAATCTCTAAACCCTAATTTCAAGATAGATGGCCATGGTGTGGAGAATTCTTCAACTTTGATGATCTTCTTTAGATATGGAGCACACACTAAAGATGTGAGACCATATTATAGGGCAAAATAAGTCTTCAATAAGAACAAATACTTCAAAACATTGAGAATTGGGAAGAGAATAAATGAAAATAAACACATGAACCTATTGATTTCTTGGATAAGAAACTTGTGCACCAATCACCTACAATATATAGAGATAAAAGGGAACACATATCATGATTGGCAAAGCATCAATCATCACACACATTCAAAGGTGCTTGGTGATCTCGCAAGAGCAAACCCAAAGATAAGAGAGATAAACACTTTGTGATCTTTGTGGAATGCAATGGTTTGAGATATTAAAAAATATTTGGGGAAAAATTGGGGTACAACATAAATCAGCAAGTGCGATCGATTTCTCTTTGATGCAAATCGATTTGCACTGCAAAAATCTTAAAAAAAATTGGGGAAAAACAAGCTTGGGGGAAAATACCGAAAAACATCCATTTGTCAGATGCTTTGGCTTGATACCTACAGAATATAAAATACACAAAGAAAAACAAATATTTTGGTATTTTACTTAGAGGTTAGTAAAAAGAAATAAATGCAAATCAAACACATACGCTGTACACAATCAGGGTGTTGGAAATCTCATAAGAGCAAACTTAAGAATGGGACACCCAGGAGACCCAACACTTGTTTGTGATCTTTATGCATTGTGATGATATGAGACGATGAGGGATCTTAGTGGAAAAATTGGTGTACAACAAAAATTTGTTGAGTTGAAGAGAGTAAATACTAGAAATACTTTGAAGATTAATATTGATAGACCAATACCTTCAATACAACCAAGGTTTGGATCTTTGTAATTTTGTTTTCATGGATGTAAAAAAGGGTTCATAAGTGGTTGCAGACCATTTATTGGGTTGATGGGTGTAATTTGAAGACTAAATATATAGTTTAGCTTTTAATAATTTTTGGTAGGGACCCAAATAACCAATACTTTTCATTGGCCTTTGGTGTTGTGGAGACAAAAACAAAGGAGAACTGAATGTGGTTTATACAGTTGTTAATGGAAGATGTTGGAAAAGACAAAAAAAATATGTCTTTATTTCATATCAGCAAAAGGTAATCCCTTTAAAATTTCACTTACATTCCATTGTGTTTGATGTTTTAAATATTCAGTAATGTTGATTTATTGTTGTCACAAGGTTTGGTGGTAGTTTTTGAATAGATGTTTTACATAATTGAGCATAGTCTATGTGTTATACCCCAAAATTTGTCCTCCTATTTTTGAGGTCAAGATACATCTCCATTATCAAGAGTTCCTCAAGGGTTGACCAAGTGAACCCTCTCCTAAGCATTCAACCCACAACTAGGGTTTTGCTTCTCTCAAGACAAAACCAAGTTCTAATGTTCCAAGTAATCATGCCTTCTCATACGCCTAAAAGAATCACCATGTTATGTTTCAAACCTCATAGCCTAAGAGTACTCAATCAATTGCTCAGATGGTGGAAGATCAGTGGTATTGGACAAAAAGTCAATTGTGGTCAACATACATTCAAACTTCACCATTTTAGGTCAACATCAATATTTTGAAGTCACATTCACCATTTGATCAAGGGTTGATCATGACTCATCAAGAACCATATTTATCCATCCCCAAGCAGAAAGTGACTCAACTTGCTCAAACAGAAATACCAAAGGAAGTTGTTAAAGACACCTCCAAGAAAGAGATGGAGGAAATCCTGAAGATTATTAAGAAAAGCGATTACAATATTGTGGAGCAGTTAGGACAAACCCCATCCAAGATTTCTATGCTACCACTTTTTTTATGCTCTGAGGCTCATGCTAAAGACTTGGTGAATTTTCTGAAGAATACTACACTACCATCTCATCTGCAGTAGGATGGTTCGCTCACAATATCTACACACATCGTCGCTACATCAGTCCCCCAAGCAGTAGCACATTCTCAATTCATCACGCCAGTCCCCGTGTAGTGATCATCTATATTCCCAACTCATCACGTTAGTCCCCGAGAAGTGATCATTCTCAATTCATCAAGTCAGTCCTCGTGCAATGATCATCTATAATTTTTCATGTTAGTCCCCGAGCAGTGATCATTCTCAATTCATCATGTTAGTACCTGCGCAATGATCATTCTCAATTCATCATGTTAGTCCCCGAGCATGAATCACTTACACTGTCACGTTAGTACCCATGCATTGATCATCTACAATTCATCACGTTAGTCCCCGAGCAGTGATCATCTACATTGTCACGTCAGTCCCTGCGTAATGAACGTCAACTTTGTTACATTGGTCCACCGAGCTGTAACAAATCATGTACATTGTCACGTCATTCTCCGCGCAGTGAACGTCAACTTTGTTACATTGGTCCACCGAGCAGTAACAAATCATCTACATTTTCAGGCCAGTCCCTGCGCAGTGAACGTCAACTTCGTTACATTGGTCCCCGAGCATTAGCAAATCATCAACCAGCTTATTATGTTAGTCTCCGGGCAGTAATAGGTTATTCAAAACCACATCATTCCCCAGCGAGGGTTATTTCTTCAAAACCATGCGTAAGATATTCATCCCAAGCTGAGTATCACTCAAAGATTATCATCTTCCAATAGCATCAATATCCAGGCCCGAAACTTGGTCAGATAGTGCATCGGAGGAATCCACATCTCTCTTATCCCCCATTCATGGTCTCCAACAACCATAATTCTCCATCCCCAAGCAGAAGTCGAATATCCCCAGCAGAACATTCCCATTTTCTTCAAGATGGCTACATTTTGAAATACCACAGCATCTATAATCATACATCATTCATAAAAATCATAACATGTGCATCATCACATACTCTCATGCATCATGATACGCATAAAATTAATCTTACTCTTTGAGGTTAAATTCTCAAACAAGCGAAATTTTTTCACAAACTTCTAAACAGGAAATCAAAGGTTAACTCCCGAAACAAGACGGGAAAACTATCTATACGACCAAGCCGGTATGTACTCCCGAAACAAGATGGGTTTACCAAACATAACAACTTGTAGATCAATTCCCGAAACAAGACGAGGTGACTAATCTACGCAATCGGACGGTATAAAGTCCTGAAACCAGACGGTTTAACCAACAAATGGTAGAGTGCAGATTAATACCCGAAACAAGACAGGGAAACTATCCTTGTGACTAGCCAGTATCAATTCCTGAAACAAGACATGCCTATCCACAAAGCAGACTATAGATCAATTCTCGAAACAAGACGGGGCGATTATCTACATCCTGATGAATGCTTATCCCAGATAAAATAGATACGAAGATTTATTCTGACTCTCCTATCATCAGTATCTCTAGATGGTATCTTTAAGCCCATCTCCGACTACACATTGTTATCTCTCTACCTGCAGAATGCTGCATATCTGGTTAAAAATCAATGCATACTAATAACTTCATTCAAAGACGATTATGAAGTATAACATACGAATCACTCCCCAGTAAATGGCATCTTTAAACCCATTCCATTACATCGCCAGCCGAAGAGTGCAAATTTTAGGGTGCACTCGAGTGTTCGATCATCTTCTACCTTTAGGTTACGAAAGGTAAAACATACCAATCTAACCCCTCAGGTACAAGAAGATTGAACAAGGGAAACTATTATACCCCAAAATTTCCCTCCTATTTTTGAGGTCAAGATACATCTCCATACTCAAGAGTTCCTTAAGGGTGGACCAAATTAACCCTCTCCTAAGCAGTCAACCCACAACTAGGGTATTGCTTCTCTTAAGACAAAATCAAGTTCTAATGTTCCACGTCAGAATCTTGCCTCCTCATATGACTTAAAGAATCACCATGTCAAGTTTCAAACCTCATAGCCTAAGAGTACTCAGTCAATTGCTCAAATGGTGGAAGATTAGTGATATTGGACAAAAAGTTAATTGTGGTCAACATATAGTCAAACTTCACCATTTTTGGTCGACATCAAGATTTTGAATTCATATTCATCATTTGTTCAAGGGTTGATCATGATTCATCCAGAAAATTCAAAGAATGATCAAAAGTCAAAAGTTTCTAATTTAGAGTTTCTTAAGGGAAAGTCAACAGAACTTTGACCAAGCATAAATTTCACATACTTCATCAGAAATTTTTCCACCAAAGCTCATTTTAAAGGGGAATTCAATTCTCTACAACTGTGTCTCACAAGCTTTGCCCAAAAATGCTTCATTTGAGAGTTATGGGTCAAGACATTTTAGGTCCTTCTAAAAGTCAACAAAATGACATCTTTTTTCAAAGAAGTGTACATGAGAATGGAAGCTTCAATGAAGATGAAACGAAAAGGAGAATGTAGAAGACATCTTAAGATTTCTAAAAAGTCCAAGAACACTTTCAAATGATAAAAATTGAGCAAGTTAAGACTTTAACAAAAAAAGAAATTTTGAAGAAATGCACAAAATGTCAAGTGGGCATTTTGACTTTTTGAGTTAATGGGCCTAATTTTTAAGGTGTGAACATGAATATAACCTATTAGAGGACGTCTAATCCCATTGGTGCATGGTCATGATTTTTATTTCATTTTTTTATTCATTTAAATCAAAATAAATCAAAGAAAATATCAATCACATGGTTTAAGGCGCATGGATTGTGTTTTCAATCAGAAATCAATGAAATATTCAACCTTGGGCATCAAGCAAATCATTGAAATTTGATTGGAACATGATTGAATCCAAAAATATCAAGATTTGGTGTTGATTTTCAATCAAATATTCTTGCATTCAAAGCTTGATTTTTGATCAAAATTATTTACCTAAATCCATCTCCTATATATATTGAGGATCAATTGAGCATCACATAGGTCCCAGGAACCTTTTCTAATTATCATTCAAGCCTGAAGCAAGCCAAATCGATACAACAGAATCACGGTTTGCACAACTTTTTCCAAATTCGATGAATAATTCATGCATATTTAACATAATTCGATTGCATATTTGTGTTTGTGATGATGTTTGCAAGCTATCTGGGTTGTTTGATTTGAGTTTAAGTGCAGGAATCATGAGACTCCACTGTTAGGGTTTCTGAGCTTTGATTTGGGGAAACATGGTTACAAGTAAAATTGGACCAAATCGAGGGCACCATCATACTCAGAACGAAGTTTCCAATCGAACCATAGTCTCACCATTAATTTATATTACGTGTTCTTGATTTTTGAAAGTTACAGGTGTTATATTGACGGATGAAACCATCACTTTAGGTTTTATCCACGAAAACGTCCGTAAGTAAAAGTCCTAGAAATTCAAATCAGGGACAAAGAACCCCTTGGCGCGCGTTTTAATTATCTTAAAATTTTGGTTTTATTATATATTATTTTCTTCCCATTCCACTAACAGATCAAGCAAGTGGCACAGATGGCAAGGAGGCGCGAATGTTCACCCATGAGTCCTGAGTTCGAAACCCAGGTGTTGTTTATATTTGTTTTGACATTTTTACTTATCCTATTTTCCCTATTTTTCAGATTTTTCTTTCTAATTTAATTTCTATCAAATATATTTTTTTGAATACAACAAAAAATCATAAAAATATTTTCATTTTTAGATTTAGGTCATAAAAATCCTAATTTAATTTTTTACAAGAAAAATATTTATTTTTTTCCTTTTTATGTAAACTAATGTTTAATTAACCATAAATTAAACTTTAATTTACGTTCTTAAATAAAATCAATCCCAAAAATACAAAAAACAATTTCTTTCTAGTAATTAGGTTTTTTGTTAATCTTAAATTTTTTTACTAATTTTAAAACTTTTTCTACTAACACAAATATCTTTTTCCTAACATTATTTCTTCTTATTTCGATTTAATCTTCACATGATACTTTTCCGATTATGTATCTGTTTCCAAGTTGTAATAGCCAGGGTTAATTTCTCGCATATTTTTATCATCATTATGTATCTGCTCACAGGATGTAATAGTTTAATTAGGATTTACTTTCCGCCTTTACTTTCCATACCTCATATTATGTAACTGCCCCAAAGCCATGTAATAGCATAGGACCTTTACTTTTCCACTTTTACTTTCTACACCCTCTATAACTGTATATATTTCTAACTGCTTAGATGTATGGCTAATAGGATTGTATGACAAGACATAAAATCAAATGTAGATCAGCCTAATTCAAAGATAAAATATTTGAATTGAACACATCTTTCACACTTGCACACCCTTAGGGTATCCTATCTTGTTGCCTTACGAATAAAAATGGTCATATCCCTCGAACGTAGGGGTACCATTAGCAAAAAACCCTCGATTCCAAAATCATCACAAAGATCATAGTCCCTCGATGATCCTCGATGTTTCCTATGAATATATGATCTCTTCCCTCGGTTATTTCCTACGAATAAGTGATGATCGTCCCTACAATTTGCTAAGGTATCCTTACATGTTGTATTCAATGACCATTCGATGACCCTACGCTTGTCCCATCATATCCAACGGATAGAGTTACCTACCAACTAATGGTATGGATAGCTTTATCCTAAAGGAGAAGGAAAATAACAAGAACGACCCTTCTGAGTAGGTAATAAGACTCTATTGCTTTCTCCAATCAAATCAAAATACTTTTCACACCTCACACTCTTTTCAAAAATACTTTAAAACAAACACTTTGTATACATTCATATGAGAATCATTACAAAGTTACATTTTCAAACAAATATTTTCAAAATATTCGTATACATTCTTGAAGACTGATACAAGAATCATTACAAAGTCAAAGCAAAATACTTTTCACATCACATACAAAAAGCAAGTTTTAAAAGGTGAGCTAAGAAATTAAGAGCCTGTAGAAAACTACGGATGGAAAGGGTGCTAATACCTTCCCTTTTCATAATTACCTCTCGTACTTAAAATCTAACGAAGGTCTTTCCTGTTCTTTTCACCTTTTCTTTGTTGGATAAAAGAAATGTCGGTGGCGACTCTTGCTATCTGCAAAAATTTGCGATAAAATGAAAAACAAACAAGTCAGTTCTTCCACCATGTTATAGAACTGGCAACTCTGCTAGGGAATACCCAAAGAGAGGTTACCTTAGGGATATAAATCACTTTATCGATTTCTGTTTGCTTTGTATGCTTTACTTTTAAGGTTTGCTTGGGTATTATATTTGTGGGGGATCCTACACCCAGATCCAGGTTTCCTTTGGTAAGTAGCAATAGATCATCGCAACTGTCCGACGTAGACCGAAATGGTTAAAATGATGGTTAGGGTTAGTGAGAAACTTTGGATGTCTTGATGTTCCTCATGTTCAGTTATTTGGCATCTGTAGGGTGTCATCAAGAACTAACTAAACTTTTAGAACGCTAATTGACCCATCTTAGCCATTATAAGGTAGTGAGATAGTCGGTTTTGATGCAAACTGAGGTTGGTTGATACTCGATACTACGCTCATTGAGATTCGACTTTCAGGATGTTTCGGTCGACCATGTGGTAGCTGTACTAAAATAAAGCCTGCGAGAAAGATCCATGATATGAGATTCCTAGAACCCGGTTACTATTATAGGACAGGTTGAACCAACTTAAACTCTTGTAGGGTAGACACCTGTAACTCATGCAAGCCTTAAGCCTAGGGCTATTGTGTGAATTGTTTATGCTTCTTATTTAAACATGACATCATAACATCATAACATTTATAACCATTTCAAGGACCTAGGGATTTACTTTTGCTTTGAGTTGTAGGGTTATGGCTTCCAACAAGACTATCTGAATTAACTTCGTGGGTATACCTTCTCAACTCAAGGAGTTGGTCTCAAAAGTTCCAGATCACGCTCAATTAATCAAAAGACAGGTTATCTACTCGACTTGGTTACCTCCGGTTTTGAAGAAGATATGATGAGCATGGTATTTGAGTTCTTTGATCTGAAACATCACTGCTTTACTTTTCTAGACTATCAGTTGATACCTACAATGGAAGAATTCTCTAAGCTACTTGGGATACCAATTTTTGATCAGATACCTTTCACCGATTTAGAAAAAGTTCCAAGGTTTGAAGACATTGCAGAAGCTTTACATCTAAAGCGGTAAAAAATTGAAGCTAATTGTGAAATGATAAATGGAGTTAAGGGTTTTCTTGCTATGTTTCTGATAAAGAAGGCTCGAGAATTCTTAAAGGCTATGAGTTTCCATGCTTTCAAAGACATTTTGGCTTTGCTAATATATGGTTTGGTGTTATTTCCTAATGCAGATCACTTCATAGACGTAAACGCCATCAATATATTCCTCACTCATAATCATGTGCCTACCCTACTTGGAGATATTATTCATTCTCTTCACACTCGTAGTATAAAAAGACAGTGGAGTCTCATGTATTGCATATCGTTATTATCCACGTGGTTTGTTTTGCACCTTTCTCAATTAATGATGAAGAATGAACATGGGTTGATGTGGTATCAAAGGTTGATGTCACTCTCTCATTCAGATATCCGTTGGTGTCTCTACTCTCAAAAAGACATCACTTTCATTGATAGTTATGGGTAATTACCCAATGTGCTGCTTCTTGGCATAAGGGAAGGTATCACTTACAATTATTCTCTAGCATTACGTCAGTTTAGTTATGCTCGAAGAGATAGTCCGCATGATATGCTCATCCAAGGCATTGTGTTTGACTACGACAACAATCTCCAAGGTTATCGCCGAAGATTTGTACATGCATGGGGCATGGTGAAGAATATTGATATCAATACATTGGGGAATAAAATTCTATTCCTTGGGAACCTTACGTCAAATGGGTGCGGGCTCACGCTCAAAATCTCATGATGCCATATGATGTTATTCTACCAGTAATTATGGAACCTATTATCGAAGGCGATGAGTCTTATACCATTATCCATCCATATATGCCTACTAATTTTGAAGATAAGAAGAGATCCTGGATTCAACTCAAAGAAGGAAGGGATACCTTCGAAGACTAGTGTTATGCAAGCGAGAAAAACGTATTGGAGTTAACAAGGCTACTTCATGAGGAACAGAGCATTAACACCTATGTCAACACAAAGAGGAAGCGTCCATGGGAGGCTTAAGACATTAGGAGTCTTACTTTTTGAACATTTATTTGTATTCACTAATCAAACTTATAAAAAGTTTGTTCTTAGTTGTTTACCAAATTTTAATTCCTAAGGTCCTTGAAAATATTTCATTGCATAACATTGCATATCATAGCATATCATTTCATAACATATACTCTGAAGACCGGTTTTCTCATTCTCTCGCTGTTTATTTCAGCAGAAATGGCTCTCGAACAAACTATCAAAGATCTCCAGGCCCATAACGCTCAATTCCAAGAGATGTTCACCAACTTGCCCCAAGGACACAAAGATCTGAAAGAGCTCATCATCAAGAAGAAAAAAAAGAAGATTGTTGGTATTCTCAACATGGGGAAAAGGTTCAGAGGTCCAGTCAAGGTAGTCAAAAAACTTGAATTCTCATAAAGGAGCGGCGAGAGTGAAGGAAGTGTCAAGGTCAATGAAGGAAGCCATAACGGGTCTCAAGAAGAAGAGGAAGAAGACCATATGAGTGAGAAGTATCCCCTTGACAATGAGAAGTATAAGCTACTCGAAGGCCGTCTGAATACTATGGAAAATCGGAAAAATGTTAGGATTGAACTTTGATGATTTAAGCCTGGTTCCTAGAGTGGTCATTCCCCGCAAGTTCAAAGTTCCTAGTTTTTCCAAATATGATGGTGTTTCCTGTCCTAAACTTCATCTAAAGTCCTATGTTTAGGAGATTCAACCGCACACTACTTCTAGGAAGTTGTGGATGCATTTATTTCAAGAGAGTTTGTTTGGAGCACAGTTAGAGTGGTACTATCAGCTAGAGAATACTAACATCCATACCTAGAATGATTTAACAGATGCTTTCTACAAACAGTACTAGTACAATGCTGAATTGGCATCAACCTGGATGCAACTAAAGAATATGTCCATGGGCTGTGATGAGAAGTTCAATGATTACGCTCAAAAATGGAGAGATCTAGCAGGCAGAGTCCAGCCACCCTTATCTAATATATAGTTGGTTGACATGTTCATGGGAACACTGACAGACCTATTCTTCAATCATTTGATTGGGAACTCTTCAGTCAGATTCACTGAACTGATATTGATAGGAGAATGTATTGAAGCTGGAATCAAGAGTGGAAAGATTCAAGCTGAGACATCTTCAAGTGTTGTGAAGAGGTCTTTTGGTGGGAAGAAAGAAGCTAATGTTATGTATGGCCAGAAGAGCCGTGATAAAGGTGATCGCTATCAATATGTGGGGGTAGTCCTGATCTCCAATCCCACACTGGTGCAACCTCTACAAGACAACACACGTAGGCAGAACACACCAAGAAGACAGTTTACAAAGATCAACATGTCGTTGTCTCAAGCATTACAACACATGTTGAAAGCAGAGTTGATTAATTTGATAGATCTTCCTCAGCATGTCAACACATCTTCTCCGAAGTACAATGCAAGGTGTGCATACCACTCCAATAGCCCAGGGCATGCCACCAACAACTATTGGACCCTAAAGAACAAGATCCAAGATATGTATGAAGCTCAGGAAATTGAATTCGACCCTCTTGTCGAAACCTAGAATGTGATCAACACACCAATGCCTGATCATGGAAAGAGCGCCAATGCCATTGACAATGTTCGCAGTAAAAAGTGACGAAAGAGGGAATCGAATCGGAATTCGAATCTCCGGCTCAAAACTATTTACTCTTTTGATTTTTTTTTGTTTTAAAATATGCCACGAGCACCAAGCTTTATTATTTCCAAACAAGAAAGGAGATGGAAAAGGGGAAAGCTGAAATACCCTGAATATGATATGCGATGAAACTAGTGTGAACTAGACGAAACGCATTGGGGAGAGACCAGGGTAAGAGGGTTTGTTATATAAAGGGAAGGTATTAGCACCCTATATATCTATAGTTTTCTATAGGAACTTTTTTATGCATATTTTGTATGTTTGTGTGTCTTATCTGCTATGCTATTTCGGGAAAGTTTCTCCTTTGGGATTTAAGAAAGGTAGGTTAGGCAGGAACCTAAGCTTTGTTATAATTATTATGCTCACAAAGATCATTGGGATCCTCTGCATACATATCCCCTAGTGGGAATCAGAGCATCTGTAGCTCGTATATATGGGAACTAAGGTTTTTTTGGTTTGAGGGAGAAAGAAGTATGCTCGCCAAGGATGAGACCTCGTGCCTACGTATTCGTAAAGGGAGGTTGAGAAAATCAGAGCAATCGTAGTTCCCACTTATGTGCTAGTGGAAGCAAAGATTTTAAGAGACAAAGACAAGTGTCATCTTAATGAAAAATGTATCTAATCTATTTCATCACATACATTTTTGGAAAGTTGATTGATTAAATATTTAATTGTAAGAATTAGGTGTTTTGCTCAAGTGTACAAGCGTTACCACTTACAAGTTAATAAAGATTTTGAAAAATGTTTGAATCTTTCATTGTAAGCATCGGGCATTTTTCTTGAGTGTACAAGCGTTGTCACTTACAAGTTAAGAAAGATGCTTTGTTTTGAAAAAAATGTTTGTTTTGATTTGAAAAATAGTTTGATTTGTATGTGATTCTATAGATGAGATACTTCTTCCATAGAGATGATACATGTCTAAATCTCTAGGAGAAATAGTTTATTATTGATAGGGGATGCTTTTAAAAAGCCCGTGGGTCCTTGTATTGTAAGCCCAAGAGGAGGCTATCCGAGGGACATCGAGGGTCCTTGTATTGTAATCCCAAGAGAAGGATTTCTGAGGTACATCGAGGGTCCTTGTATGAATCCCAAGAGAAGGCTATAGGGTGTGGATGGCTTGGCTTTAAGATTGATTTCACCGAGAAACCATACTCTTAGGGTTCATGAGTGATTTCACCAGGAAATAATACTCTTAGGGTTCTATCCTTCGAAGATGATTCTTTGTATTGGAAGCCCAATAAGAGGCTGTTAGAGATTTCCAGGCCTCTTTCTTGTATGATGCCCAAGAGAAGGCTAAACTTAACGAGGGAGTTCTTTTGTACGAAGCCCAAGAGAAGGCTAACTCAACATGGGAGTTCTTTTGTACGAAGCCCAAGAGGAGGCTAACTCAACACGTGAGTTATCTTGTACAAATCCCAAGAGGAGTCTAATGGGGAACCTAGTTGTTATATTAGTTGTAATGACATAAATAAACATGAACAAGTATATGAATAAGTATATATATGACAAAGTGTGTGTGCATTCATAAGAGTTTATAAAGGAAATATATAAACAAGTGTATAAAACAAGCAAATAAAAGCTAGTGTAACTTGAATATATACAAAGGAGTGAGACTTACACCATAAGGGAGACCCATTGGTTTAAGAGCAGTTTCACCGAGAATAATTCTCCTCTTAATACCAATGGAATCAGTGTATAAACAAGCGAATAAAAATTAGCGGAACGAAGCTAATTATACTTGAATATTTGCAACAAATTTGAATATGTACAAGGAAATTGAATATGTACACAAAGGGTGAATATGTACAAGGAAATAAATATGTACATATGAGGGTTAGGACTTACACCGTGAGGGAGACCCATGATCAATTTGATTTTGAATCCGAAAGAATTTCGAATAAAAATCTAGTTTGGTTTGTATTTTCAGAGATTAATCGAATCGATCATGGAAAAGAGGTGCGTAAGTCAATTAAGATTTTTTTGAAAGGTTTGAAATGATTTTGAAAAGTGATAGATATTCACAAAAGGTTTTGAAAAAGATTATGTTTGAAAATCGGAAAGAAAACATTATTGAAAAGTATTTAAAATACTTAAAAACATCTATTTTAAACCTATTAAAAATATATCAAAAGAAAATATTTTTTGGAATTTTTTGACATAATCATAAAATAGGTATATTAAATGACAAGTGTGAAAAAAATAATCTCAAAATGAGAAGTTTTGATTGGTTTTTGAAAATGTTGAAGTTTGTTAAAAAAACTTGAAGAAAACTAGTGATAAAAATTTGTTTTGACTTTGGAAAGGTTTGAACCGATGACCTTAGGTTCAAAGGTGAAAAGTTTTACCACTGATCCATGTGCTTGACTTGTTATTATCACGCCTCCAATTAATTATATTTTGAAATCAGTTGTGAAAATTGTTTTGAAAAATAGTTTGAAAAGTGAAGAAAAGTGAGAAGTTTGGAAAATAAAAGGTCTCAAGGGGATTCGAACCCTGGACCTTAGGCATGGAAAGTGACTTAAGAGCGCGCCAGCTACCACTGCGGTGGATATACATCCGGTCACTTATCCAACTTCATTTAATTATATTACAAAATGAAAATTTGTATTTTTCAGAAAAAAGCAAAAACGCGCGCTTGATCATCTTTCTTCTCTGATTCCTAAATCTCTTAATTCTTGATGAAATTAAAAGATGTAAAGATCAAACTTGCTCGTTTTGAGCCCAGGAACACGATGGTGATGATTAATTGCATTTATTTTAAGCGTTAGATGATTAATTTTCATATGAACATGAAGAACCCTAATTCTGAAATTGATTATGAAATCGTGCTTGTGCAACAAATTAAGCAATTGATTGAGGGTATATGATCCTCATAGGTGTAGAAACAAGATGGCATATCAATGTTTTGACTGGAATGCAAGAATCATAGAGTTCATAGTTGGATTTACTTACCTCATGAGCAGAAATAGGATTCCTTGCTAGAGTGCTTCCAGAAGTTGTTTTTATGATTTGTATGGCTTCACTGGACTTCAAGGAACATGTAGAAATGCCCATCTTGCTTGGAAATTGCTACCTAACTCCAACTGCAGCTCGAGCCATTTAAAAATGATGATTATGATTCTGATGTTTCATAAGTGATTCAAGGGTTTGAATCACTTCTATGGAGTATATGGTTGATGTTTGAAGTGATACATTAGAGCTTGCACAAGTGGATTGAGAGTTTGAAGTTTAAGGCTCAAAACTTGCACTTATGGAGTTTTCTAAGGAAAACTGACTTTTGGTTGTTTTTGTGATGGTTTAAAGTTTCAAACAACTTCAAAATGATGTTTAGAAGAGATTTAGATGACACCTTTGGTTAGAATTTGAAGATCAAATGTTAATGGTTGATGAAGTTAGATTATTTGAGGTGAGTGAATACTCAAACCCTAATTTGATCACATCTTGAACAGATTAAGATTTTGATCAAAACCCTAATTTGGCTCAAGGAGCACACACGATCTAACTTGTGTTGAAATTGTTAGTGAAGCAATGATGCACATGTGATGATATGAAATGGTATCTTAGGTCAAAAATTGGGGTATGACAATAATGACTCTTATGTCTTTGCTGTGAATGAGTTAACCACTCCCTTGATGACTATTAAGAAGAATCTTCTACAAGACGATTTATTTCCAAGATGTTTTGACAATTTTTGTTACTGCGCATTCGAACCCGATGGATGTGCCTGGTTGAAGAGAGGGGTTCAACGCCTGATAGACCACCGAGAAGTGCTATTTATGAAAACCCCGTCTGTAGAGAGTTTATGCGAAGATGTTTCCAAGAACTTGAAAATCAAAGACGTAAGTGTGGAAGAAGCCAAACCAGAAGTCTGGGATACCTTAGGGAAGCTAAGTGGGAAATTTGATTTCATGGTGAAATATACTGCCCCCCGAAAGCTCCAAGATTGCAATTGAAGACATCAAGGCAACTGGATCAAGAGATGATGATTATCCCGAAGAATATGCTGATGTAAACACAATAAAGATCACCTATTCCAATTCTGCACCTAGAGTGGCACCTCTAATCATTACCTCACCCAAACCAGTACCGTATTCCTCTGACAAAGCTATACTTTGGAACTATGGAGCCGAAGTTTACTACTATTACGTCAAACAAGAACCATTGGCCATCGATGACAACACAGTTGAAGCTACTAGTCCTGATGTTAACTATATTACCAGATCAAGCAAGGTAACTAGAACCAGAGGGGTGTTTACTACAGATATCTCTCCTCCAAAAGACACTACTGCACTAGTCAGCATCCCTACTGTTGAACAAACTCCCGAGGCTTGGGGAAAAGAGAAAGTGACTCAACCTGCTCAAACAGAAATACCAAAGGAAGTTGTTAAAGACACCTCCAAGCAAGAGATTGAGGAAATCTTGAAGATTATTAAGAAAAGCGATTACAATGTTGTGGAGCAGTTGGGACAAACCCCATCCAAGATTTCCATGGTAGCATTGTTGTTATGCTCTGAGGCTAATGCTAAAGCCTTGGTGAATTTTCTGAAGAATACTACACTACCATCTCATCTACAGTAGGATGGTTCGCTCATAATATCTACACATGTCGTTGCTACATTAGTCCCCGAGCAGTAGGACATTCTCAGTTCATCACGTCACTCCCCGCGCAATGATCGTCTTTATTCTCAACTCATCACGTTAGTCCCCGAGCAGTGATCATTCTCAATTCATCACGTCATCCCCCGCACAGTCATCATCTGCAATTCATCATGTTAGTTCCCGAGCAGTGATCATTCTGAATTCATCACGCTAGTCCCCGCACAGTGATCATTCTTAATTCATCATGTTAATCCCCGTGCAATGTTCATTTAAATTGTCACGTCAGTCCCCGCGCAGTGATAATCTATAATTCATCACTTTAGTCCCCGAGCAGTGATCATCTACATTGTCACGTCAGTCCCTGCGCAGTGAACATCAACTTTGTTACATTGGTCCACCGAGATGTAACAAATTATCTACATTGTCACGTTATTCGCCGCGCAGTGAACGCCAACTTTGTTACATTGGTCCACAGAGCAGTAACAATTCATCTACATTGTCACGACAGTCCCCATGCAGTGAACTTCAACTTTGTTACATTGGTCCCCGAGCAGTGGAAAATCACCAACATGCTTATTATGTCAGTCTCCGAGCAGTAATAGGTTATTCAAAACCACATCATTTCCCACTAGGGGTTATTTCTTCAAAACCATACGCAAGATATTCATCCCCAACTGAGTATCACTCAAGGATTATCATCTTCCAACATCAATAATATACAGACCCGAAACTGGGTCAGATTGTGCATCGGAGGAATCCACATCTCTCTTATTCCCCAGTTAGGGTCTCCAACAACCATATTCCTTCATCCCCAAGCAGAAGTCGAATATCCCCAGCAGAACATTCCCGTCTTCTTCAAGATGGATACATTTTGAAATACCAGAACATCTATAATCATACATCATTCATAAAAATCATAACATGTGCATCATCACATACTTTTATTCATCATGATACGCATAAAACTAATCTTACTCTTTCAGGTTAAATTCTCGAACATGCGAAATTTTTTCACAAACTTCCAAACAGGAAGTCAAAGGTTAACTCCCGAAACAAGACGGGAAAACTATCTATAAAACCAAGCCGATATTTACTTCCGAAACAAGATGGGTTTACCAAGCATAACAACTTGTATATCAATTCCCGAAACAAGACTGGGTGACTAATCTACGCAATCAGACAGTATGAAGTCCCGAAACCAGACGGGTTTACCAACAAATGATAGAGTATCAATTCCTACAAGACGGGGTGACTAATCTATCCAGTATCAATTCTAACAAGACGGGGTGACTAATCTATCCATGTGACTAGCTAGTATCAATTCCCGGAACAAGACGGGCATATCCACAAAGCAGAATATCAATCAATTCCCAAAATAAGACGGGGTAACTATCTACATCCCGACGAATGCTTATCCCAAATAAAACTGATACGAAGGTTTATTCTGACTCTCCTATCTTCAGTATCTCTAGATGGCATATTTAAGCCCATCTCCTACTACATTGTTGTCTTTCTGGAGGAACTGGCCGAAAATTCAAAGAATATAACTATATATCAATGAAGTCGCCATCGAACATTTTTTATCCCGTCAAGAGGGTAAGGTAAACATCGAGAATACCTGAAATAGAGAAATCACGGTCTTGCAACGAAGAGATCGGGTAAGGAAGTCTATTACGCGAGGGGAAGGTATTAGCACCCGACACGTCCATAGTACTCTATGGTATCCGCTTTTACTTTCTATCTAATGGGTGTTAAAATCTAACTATATAGGTTAGAAGACGAGACAACAAACAACAACAACGAAGCATCATCTACAGAAGGGACGACGAGACTTTAGCAACAGAAGGGACGACGGGACGTCAACAAAAGAAGGGATGACGAGACGTCAATAATAGAAGGGACGACGGGACGTCAGCAACAGAAGGGACGACGGGACGTCAGCAACAACAGGAACGACAAAGTGCCCTAAAACTAAGAACATTGTTCTGTATCTTTTACTTTGGAAAAAGTTTCAATATTATTAGGATGTCTTAATGCACTTGACAAAACAAAGTTTTAATTTTAAGTATGAAAAAAGATAAAGGTAAAATGGCTAAGAAAAACTAACCTATTTCTAATCCTAATTATTATCATGCAAAATTTGTTCCTAGGTTATGGATATAAACATGGGAAACTACTTAGATTATCTACCTAATGTTGGCATGCATGGATACATAACCTAAGGTCTAAACTCGACAACTAATCTGATCACGTGATCCTAAGGGAAGGAAACAAAAACATCCATCTTGGTTAGGAAACCAAATGAGATGAAGGGGAGAAGCAAACACAATGCTTTGGCAAAAGCACACAAACCAAGCACAAACAAAATGCACACAAAAAAAGAAAGAAGAAGATGAAGTGGAAACAAGTGACTGAATGATTATGCAAGGTGTCATGTGATGTAAGGTCAGTATACAAAACATATATATACAAATTTTAGGCAAACCATAAACAAACACCAAATATCACTATGAACACATACATGCGAAGTTAGTGCACAAACTAGGTAAAACTAGTCCTAAAAGCATACGGAGTGCAAATTGAACGAGATTTTAAACATAGATGAAATGAAAGAAGAATTAGAAGGTAAAATGATTCAAAATTCAGTATATAACATGTTACTAATTCACTTACATCATGCAAACAAAATCATAGAAGATTTATCAACAAAACTCTACAAGAGTGCACAAACATGCAACAATGGTTTGCGGTGAAGTGAATTCAAGTGGGTGACATACATAACATACAAAGAAGGTGTCAAGATAAAGTGATTACAGTAATAACATCACATAAAAGAATTCAAAATAAAACCACAAAGAAAATATCACAAGGATACAAATACAACCTTAGTACAAAAACTAATCAAAATTGTGACCTAGGAAGCATTTACAAGTCAAAAGAAGTCAAGAAGAGGCATGGATGAAGGGAAATGAATCATGCAAGGTTAAGAGACATACCATAATAGACAATGAAACATTACATCAATCAACCATACATAATAAAACTCAACAAACAAATTACTTAAGGAGAACCAAAATCAATCCATACAAGTATGTGCAAAAGTGTGTGCATGTGTGTGTGCTTGAGCATACTTGTGCTAAGTGTCACATAAGAGTGGGACCATAAGCAACACATGGAGATAATACTCATACAAACAAGTCTACAAGTCAACAAGTAAAACAATGGTCAAGAGACAAAGCAAATAGTTAATCAAACATATTAGGTCAGTATCTTAAATAACATAAGTAATACATACAAAAAAAACATATTCAAAGTCCAAACACAAAACAATTAACAAACTAGAACAAAACCAACACAAGCTAGCACAAACAAGCCTCTAAAGGCAAAACAAAAATATGTACGAACTACCTATGGATAAAGGTCAAGGATAAAAGGTGTTATCACATGAAAGGGTAGTAGCTTAAGAGCTAAAAAAAAAATCAAAATCATCTCAAACAAAATAGAAAGCTTGCACTCAAAAGCATACAAAATTAGGGTTTGAAAACATCAAAACAAATTTAAATTCAAAACATTGGATAAGGATCAAATAAAATAATATTAAAGGCTACAATGTTATCACTTTATAAGAACTTATAAGTATCTATCATGAACTTATAAGAACTTTGAACAATGTTATCACTTTAACATGCTAAAGTGTCATGACAATGTGCAAATTTAGTCCTTTATGCTCAAAGCAAAGATTATCAAATGGTATTAAAATTAGGGTTCTTAGATGTTATTGGGGATGAACCCAACATCAAGATACCTTAAAAGGAAAAGGATTAAAAAATCAAGATTAAAATCTAAAGAGAAAGAAAATCAAGGCTACAAGAGTAGCCAATTTAGCTTCAAAGAGAGAGACCAAGATGAAATAATAATGGAATTCCATTCATGGGTTCATAGAAGCATCAAATTATGACAAATAGACACTTACAAGACCAGAACCAAGATGAATTATAAACAAATGGCTTCACATAAGGTATTTGAAGGTGGTGCATGAAAGCTACCTCCTAAACCATGATCATGAGCAACATCAAACCATATGAACAAAATAAAATGAGCAAATCATAAGAACTTGAATGGATCAATGATTGAAATCAAGTCTACAAAATCAAATGAGGATAAAAGAATAAGAACATATTCCTCATGGATTGCACAAGTGCATTCCTTACATCTATGATCTAAGCAAAACATTGATGCATGTACAAAAAGAATGATTTGACAAATGTATGGAGGCATGAGTTATAAAACTGAATTAAAAATGTTACAAATTCCTTAAGATGCCAACAAGTCAGCAACAAAAGCTTTGAATAAGGATGAGCACATTGCATATTGAAAACTAGATCAAACAAGTTAGAGAACCTAAAAGGACCTCTAATTAGAAACCCTAATTTGACCTAAAGGGTAAAAATAGCAAATCTAATCCTAAAAAATTAACAAAATCAAATATAAGACCCTAGGGTATCATATTAACATGTTCTAAATATAAATGGTTTCAAAAGTAAAGGGAGGTAAGTCAAGTAATTGTAACTTCTAACCTAAGCAACCAAAATTTACTAAATTAAGATAATTCAAACAAAAATAGGAAAATGACCTATAAAATCTAAACAGAAATGTTTTAAGACACTTAAGACTTATAAATGTCAGAAAACATCAATTTAGGTCCTTGAATGTTTGGAAAAGGTTGGAAACAAAATTCATCTTTCAAAACTAGTTGAGAAGGAGCTCAAACTAGATAAGTTTTGTAAAGTATTTTTAGAAAAATAGAAACTCAATAGATAAATTCAAGCAAGATTGATTTTAGTGGACTCAAAATATTCAAGGATCCAAATCAAAATTTAATGACATTTACAAGTTTCAAATGATCAACAATTAAATCAAAACTTGTGAATCAAGCAACAAGAACCCTAGAAAAGGCAATTACAAAACTAAAATTCAAAATTAATTATGAACAGTGATCTTTTTACTGGATAGCGGGATTCCCAGGTACTTCACAGGAAGCACGCCTTTGTTAAAGACGGTAGCATCGAGAATCACCTTCACCACACTGTTTTTGATGCCACCGCAAAACACATTGCATTTTCTAGCATTCACCACCAGCCCTATAGACTGTGAGAATTCCTGAAACAACTGCATCATCATGGTGACTGATATGATATCCCCCCTCGAAAACAACAGAAGATTATCAGCAAAACATAAATTCACTAGATTAATCATCTCGCACTTACTATGGAAGTTGATGTTTGGTCGATTTTGAAGACACGCCAACTTATGGTGTAAGTATTCCATGATAACAACAAATAGCATAGGGGATATGGGGTCCCTCTGCCTCAGACCTCTAGCTTCCTTAATGTTGTTCGACAATAAGCCATTGATACTAAAATGATATGATATAGTAGTTACAGCCATCATAATACACTTTATGAAACGCCTAGGAAAACCAGTCTCAGCCATGATGTTTTGCAGCGCATTCTATTCCACAGAATCATAAGCTTTCCTTATGTTCATTTGCATCATGCACCATGGAGTCCCTCGCTTTCTATCATATCCACGAATCAACTCAAACGCAAGTAATATATGGTCATCTATCCTCTTGCTTGGCACGAATGTAGCTTGTCTTTTGTCAATGATACTACCCAACACCTTACTCATTCTATTGGCCAGAACTTTCGAGATTAGTTTATAAATCGTGGAGCAGCAGGATATCGGGCAAAAGTCTTTGGTATTATTGGCAGCGTCACTCTTTGGAATGAGAGTGACAATGGTTTTATTAATACGCTTATCAATCCTATTCTACTCAAAGAAAGCATGAACGACACCCATCACATTCTCCTTGATAATTCTCCAAGCATGCTTGAAGAACTTTGCACCGTATCCATCTATCCCAAGAGCAGTGGTTTCCTTTATACTCTTCAGAGCATCAACCACCTCTTACGTACTAACATTCCTGACAAGTAAAGCTCTCTGGTACTGGATGTGTCTGTTTGCCACTCCTCATTGCCACCATATCAACTCCCCTTAAGTCACTAGCAACAGTCGCCATGAGGCATGTATAGAACTTAGTGACTTCCTGGTCAATCTCTCCTTGATTTTCACAGCTGCTGCCATCCTCACGCATAAGTCTCGTAATCCTCTTCTGATTGTTCTTGCATCTAACAGTGGCATGAAAAAAACTATTATTTGCATCTTCCAACCGGATCCAATCAATTTTGGCTTTTTGGCTTAACATTTGTTCCTCCAGATTATTGAGACTCATCAGGCTATCAACACAGTTTTTCCTGAGAGATTAGCCCAGGGTTCCATTTGTCCTCAATCAATATGCTCTGAATTCCTTTGAGCTCCACCCTTTTCTTCTCAATTTGGCTTTTTATGTTCAACAACGGCTTGTGAAGTTTCTTAATCACCGGTTGGAGTCTCGTTAATTTGTTCCAAACTTGTTGGCATTGGCTCCCCGTAATAGGTTTACCCCAACTATTTTCAACCCTCATCATGAAATCTTCTGCCTCTGTCACCACATTAATAAATTTGAAGCTACTCTTCTTTTTGGTACCTGTACTAGTTATACAAATCAAAGCATGGTCTGACACACCACGCTCCATCACCTGCACAATTTTATCACCATTCTGTTGAATCCAATCAAGATTTCCCACAAGTCTATCTATTCTAGAGTAGATTGCACCCACAATATGATTATTGTACCAAGTAAAAGTATCCCCCTGACTATCAATCTCAAAAAGGACAGATTTGTTCATCATAAGCCTAAGATCACATAATTCATTTTCTTTAACCACCTTACCACCAATTCTATCATTTGGGCCCAACACATTGTTGAAATCTCCCACCACTATCCATGGTCTCACTTGATTTGTGCCAATACGACCAATATCTCTCCACAACATCTTTCCACATCTGTTTGATTTGTTGCATAGACACCAATGATCAAATGCATGAACTTACCACCACAGCTCCTAAGACTCCCATGAATGAGTTGATCATTCATGATGGTGCATTGAAATTGGACTACTAGATCCTTCCACATAATCCATATTCTATCATTGTGGTGCTTGCTATAGTTGTCACAAAACTTCCAAGAATCACCAAATCAATCTCTACACTGCTTGGCCTTGTCTTCTTTTACTCTAATTTATATAAGGATAGCTAAACTAGGTTGAAGCTTAAAGAGACGGGAGCTAATCTCTTTCTGCTTAGCTATAGCAAAATATTTTAATAGTAACTAAAATGCAATATAATGCCAAAATTTATTTAATTATGCAAAAATTAGAAAATTGTGAAATAAAAATCAGGGATCCAAACTAGACCAATCAAATAGCCTAAAATATTTTTTTGTAATTTTTGTGGTTTGAAAATGATTATAACAAAAATAAATAAAGATATTACAAAAAAATCAATTAATTAAACTCTGATTTTTTTCACCCATCAAATAATTTTTAAAAATTATAACAAAAATACACAAAATCAGAAATAATATTATAAGCCTAAGCTAATTTTTTCAGAATTTTTTGTTGAGTTTTGATCAAGAAAATAAAATCAGAAAATCTATTAAAACAAAAAAATCATTTAAGCAAGAAAACAACAATCACACGCTGACACCTCACTTCATCTTCAACCTCTAACTATGCCCTAATTCGCGTTTTAACCCAGATCAACACCCCAACTTCTGATGCTCATATCTTACTCATTTCTCAACCATTTTTTATGATTCAAAACGCAGAATAAAGATCACATGGCAAGGAACAACAAGCAACTCATAGATTTCAAAAATATCAACCACACATCAAGAAATTAGGCCACCAAAAATGCAAAAGTCATCCAAAACCAAAATTTCAGAACATCATATTATGCAATGGGCTTCACAAACAAGCAAGAATATACATCAAACCTAATGTTTGGCCAACTATGCACACGCATACATGATTTATTTCATCAAAATCCAACTGAAAATGAAGATTCAAGTTTAAAAACTTACCTCTGAACACAAGAATAAATCCCACCCTCTTGATCTTTGAGCTTCAAGGAAGAAGAAAAGAAGAAGACACAAGCTATTGAATGGAGGAAAATGAAGATTCAAAGCAAAACTTGAAGAGGAAGAAAAAAATTTAGATCTGATTTGTGGAGAAATGAGGCGTCTAGGGTTTACTTCAATGAGCTTATGTGCTTATATAGAGCTCCAAGAGTGAGGGCATAGTGGTCTTAATAGCCTAGAATTATTTTTGAAAGATATTTGCAAAAATCACATAAAATGAGATGTCCTTGAGTGCTTGCGGTTTACTCTTTATTCCCTTCAGCTTGTGTGCGTTTTGATGAGCTAATGGTGAGTGGAAATGAGTGAGAGAATCACGAAATAGTGAGCTGGCTTGATAGTACAATGTTGGTGATTTTGCAAAAATCACAAAGTTGCCTTAACTAGAAATGTTTAAGGGAATGTGGTATTATGCACCATAGGAGGGTGTTATTGCCTTATTTGATAAGATGAGAGTGAGCTAATTCGTGCTAGTACATGTCCTGAAACCAAGCAAATGGTCAAACATGCAGAAATTTCAAAATTGGTCATGGCAAGCACATCAATTGGCCAATCAACTTGCAATTCAAGCCATTCAAATTTGGCTCGTACGTTTCCCTTACAACTTAAGCCATGGATAAATCTCCTCATGGTCTATAAACTGAGCTTGGAACCATAGAAAATGAACAAGTATTGAGTGATATATCATCTTCCTAAGTTGAGGGAAAATAGGTCATAGCAAGGCAAGGCCTGAGTGCGCATGAGCATGCATGGTGATCCAGTTTTGGCTTGAATTTGCAATGACCATTACTTGCTCCACAATTAGCCATTTAGAGTGATTCCAAGCTTGATTAAAACTCTCCATGTCAACATGGAAATACACGAAGCACATTTTTGAAAATTCCTTTGAATTGAAATAAATAAGCTTCTACTTCTTGCACAAAACCTGTTTGATGAAATGACACACTGTTTACTGTGGAAATTGGTAAATAAGCGTTGGTCCTCCCTATGTCCTAAAACCAAGGGTTACTCGTAAGATCTACCAGTTGATCTTAAGACACGTGCTAAGATTTCTGATATTGTACTGGTTCTGTCGAAATATATCCTAGTCCAGAAATGGTTTTCTAAGACCAAGGGAACAAGTACAACGACTTTCCACAGAGAAACTTCAACCGACTGACGGGTAACTCGTGACCGACAGCAGATTCCGAATGAAATAAGACTCAACAAACTAACTAGTTGGTGACTCGTGACCAACACGCAGTGTTGACAAGTTCATGCAAAGTAGAAGAAAACGTAAAGACTTTGCTCAAAAATGAATACGAAGAAGTAAAGACATTCAAAAGATAACATGAAAAGATAAACTGATTGCATTAAAATAAAGGCAGAATTTTGGCAAGCAGTTTGAGCATACAAGTGAACACACTAAAATTTACAGCAAAATGACGTATTTATAGTAATTTACAAGATAACTGCTTAAGGAAATCTACGGATGAAATTTAAACTAAAATTTAACTGCTTCATAGGATTTCGCCATCCACTTGGCGCCTAAAACCCACGATCTCTTGAAGTAACTGCCCACGATCTTCAGAGTTTGACATTTTCCCGCTCGTGATTATAAAGGGTTAACTGCTCCTAGCTTTGATACATTTCAGAGAGAATAAAATTTCTCTAAGTACCCTAGGCTCCATCTTCGACAATATCTGAACTTCGATTGATTCCTTCACTTCATCCATAGTATGTCGAATCGACCAACATTTTTTCTTAATCATCCAGTCAATGTGGTTCATCTTCGACACATTTGTCTTGAACCCTTTTCCTTCTGGCTGCAGATCTTTACTTTGTCCATGTTTATTTGATACTTTGGTCGAATCGACCAATTTCCCGGTTTGTTCCTTTGGTCGACACATTTCTTTTTGACATCCTTGGCTTAGTTTCATAAATCCTTCTCAGGGACCTGCATTCGTTAAGGATCGACCCCTAACTTGTAAGTATGTTTGCCTTTGATACATACCCTTTAAACATGTTTACAAATTTTAAGGTAACACACGCGTAGAAGGCAAGAGGAAGGCACGTCATGACCAGCATTTTGCTCACTTTGTGCACAAAACTTCTAACCCAAATATCTTTCAAATGATGCATTTTTGGGAAATTTTACAAATTAGAAAACTTGTAGCATTTTTCCCAAGCTTTCCAAAAATGTACAGTATGCAACCATTGGATATAAAGTGATCAAGTTATGACATGTCAAAGTTTCATAGGGTGGACTTAGAAAATTTTCAAAACTTCAAATAACTTCAAGAACAAGTTAACTTCGATTTCTTTAATTTTCCTGATTAAATGATGAATTGGGCCATGAAATATGAAAAGAGAATGTTTGAATTGATGGTTGACCAAAAGTTCACTTGGTCAACTCCTGACTTTGACTGATTTTGATCAAAATGACCATTTTGCCCCTTGTGATCAATTGACTTGCTTCTAACCAAAATTGAACCTCAATCTTTTAATCATGGATGCTCAACAACATATAGAAACACATGAAATCAAGTTTGAGTGAAAAATCTGAAGAATTCCTGATCATATCCAAAACCCTAATTTTGCACCTTATGTTAGGAGATGGCCAACCAGCTTCAAAACCTCAACTCTTTTGAATGTATTGAGAAATTATTTGCACCATGATATCTCGCATGATAATAGGAGGATAATACTTCAATAAATTGACTTAACCAAGCTTCAAACTCCACAATGAACCAAAACCCTAATTTCATTATATGAACGATTCAAATGAACTCCTCTTCAATTCTTTGCAAAATTTCTACTCTTGGGAAATTAATGAGACAAATGAGATGCCTTGAGGTATAACACACCCTTTTGACTTGAAAACTCCAAAGACATGAGAACTTGAGACTCCCTTAGAACCAAATATTCACACAATCATCCTCCATAGCTTATAGAGGACTTGGAAACCAAAGAACTTTAATCCTATCACAATGTACGAATGTAATGCAATATGATGTTTATGATGAAACATAAGCCTAAATCAAGAGGGTAAATTTTGGGGTACAACACTCTCCGCTTGCAGAATGCTGCATGTCTGGTTAAAAATCAATGCATACTAATAACTTCATTCAAAGAGTTCCTCAAGGGTTGACCAGATGAACCCTCTCCTAAGCAGTCAACTTACTACTAGGGTTTTGCTTCTCTCAAGACAAAATCAAGTTCTAATGTTCCAAGTAAGAATAATGCCTCCTCATATGCCTCAAGGAATCACCATGTCAATTTTCAAATCTCATAGCCTAAGAGTACTCAGTCAATTGCTCAGATGGTGGAAGATTAGTGGTATTGGACAAAAAGTCAACTGTGGTCAACATACAGTCATACTTCACCATTTTTTGTCAACATCAATATTTTGAAGTCATATTAATTATTTGATCAAGGTTTGATAATGATTCATCAAGAAAACTCAAAGAATGATCAAAAGACAAAAGTTTCTAAATTAGGGTTTCTTAAGGGAAAGTCAACAGAAATTTGACCAAGCATAAATTTCACATACTTCATCCGAAATATTTCCACCAAAGCTCATTTTAAAGGTACTTTAATTCTCTATAACTTTGGGTCTCACAAGCTTTGCCCAAAAATGCTTCATTTGAGAGATATAGGTCAAGACATTTAGGTCCTTCTAAAAGTCAACAAAAACTTTTCCAAAGAAGTGTACATGATCATGGAAGCTTCAATGAATATGAAACCATAATTAACATTTATAGGACATCATAAGCTTTCTAAAAAGTCCAAGAACACTTTCAAATGATAAAAATTGAGCAAGTTATGACTTGAGCAAAAATGGAAAATTTGAAGAGATGCACAAAATGTCAAGTGGGCAATTTTGACTTATTGAGTTAAGGGGCCTAATCTTTTAGGTGTGGACATGAATATAACATATTAGAGGACCTCTGAGTCCATTGGTGTCTGGCCATAATTTTTATTTCATTAATTTTTTTATTCATTTAAATTCAAAATAAATCAAATAAAATATCAATTACATGGTATAAGGCGCATGGATTGTGTTTTCAATCAGAAATCAATCAAATATTCAGCCTTGGGCATCAAGAAAATCATTGGAACTTGATTGGCACATGATTGACTCCAAAAATAGCAAGATTTGGTGTTGATTTTTAATCAAATATTCTTGCATTCAAAGCTTGATTTTCGACCAAAATTGTTGACCTAAATCCATCTCCTATATATATATATATATATATATATATATATATAAGGATTCCAAATGCCAAAGACGAAATCCTTGTCTCAAGAACCCTAACAAAGCTCCAAAAAACTTGAGAAAATAACAACTTTGGATTCAACCTTGCAGTCTAATTCAAGGAGTTTTGAGGATCAATTGAGAATCACAGAGGTCCTGGGAACCTTTTCCAATCATATTTCAAGCTTGAAGCACGCCAAAATGATACAACAGAATCACGGTTTGCACAACTTTTTTTACAAAATCGATTTCAATGATTCATGTATATTTAATATAATTCGATTGCACATTTGTGTTTGTGATGATGTTTGCAAGCTATCTGAGTTGTTTGATTTGAGTTTAAGTACAGGAATCATGAGACACCAATGTTAGGGTTTCTGAGCTTCGATTTGGGGAAACATTGTTACAAGTAAAATTAGACCAAATCGAGGGCACCATCATAATCAGAACGAAGTTTCCAACCTAACCATGGTCTCACCATTAATTTATATTATGTGTTCTTGATTTTTTAAAGTTGCAGGTGGTATAGTGACGGATGAAGCCGCCACTATAGGTTTTAGGCACGAAAACGTCTGTAGGTAAAAGTCCCGGAAATTCAAATCGGGGACGAAGACCCCCTTGGCGCGCGTTTTAATTTATTTTAAAATTTTGGTTTTATTATTGTTGGAATTATAAAATAAATTGAAATTAATAATTATTTAAATGTCTAGTAAATCACATTCATGTATCTAGGAACTAGAAGCTATAAACTACGTGAATGTCCTTGTAACTCACACATTGTATTTAATTTTTAATGTGTATATAAGCAAATATGCTGAGTGGAATTTTACTCAAGCATTCCATAACAATTCAGTATTTTCACATGGTATCTAGAGCCTCTTAAGAGTCACTATTGTCTCTGGACCTGTGGGTCTTTCACACTTAGTCTTTTCCATTTGTTGTCTGTTTCTGGTTCTGGTTCTGGTTCCAGAATCTACTATTCTGGTTATTTGGTCCTCTGTTTTTTAGTTATATCTCACATCTCTAACAGTCCCAAATATTGAGATGGCCCCAAACTCTTCAAAATCGAATGAACCTACTTTCTCCTTTTCTGGAACACCAACAATCACTTCAAAAAAATTGAATGGAAAATATTATTTAGCTTGGTCTGCCTCAGTAGAACTTTGGTTTCTTGGTCAAGGATATGAGGAACATCTGAAACAATCATCAGAACAGATTTCAGTAGAAAAACGTGACCATTGGAAAAAACTTGATTATCAACTTTGTTCTCTTTTATGGCAACCTGTGGAGTTAGCCATCTTGACAAACTTTAGAACCTTTAAAACTTGTCACTCTTTTTGGAAAAAGGCTCAAAGTGTCTTTGCTAATGACATTCAACAATTGTATGATGCTGCCCAGAAATTGGCCACTTTAAGACAAGTTGATCATGACATGGTTGCCTATGTTTCAAAAGCTCAATCTGTAGTCGAGGGGTTAAAACTATCGTTGGAAGCTGACACAATTGAAGAAATGAAGAAAAAACATGATAATTTGTATATGGTGCTGGTTCTACAAGGAATGCATCCAGATTTTGATCATGTTCGTGATCAAGTCTTAACTGGTCAAGAAGTTCCTTCATTAGAATGTTTAATAAGTCGACTCCTTCGAGTCCCCTCGTTAAAAACAGAAGTGAATTCAGTTGAAATGAATGAAACTTTTGCCTTGGTTTCCAATCGAGGGGGCGAGGAAGTCGTGGAATCCGAGTAGGACGAGGCGGAAGAGGAGGCCGACCTCAATGCTCTTAATGTAAGAGAATTGGCCACACTCAAGACACTTGCTACTCTTTATACGGATTTCCTGGGAAATCTGTGAACATTTCTAAGGCTGAAACATCAGAGATGAAGTTTTCAGAAGCGGACTTTCAAGAATACCTTCAACTAAAAGCTTCCAAGGAATCTGCAAGTTCATCTGCCATAGTAGCTCATAACTCTACTTCTTGTATTTCTCAATCCGGTAATGATCCAAGTCCATGGCTAATTGATTCAGGTGCCTCCGATCACATTGCTGGTAATGTCTCCTTATTTTATACTATCTCTCCTCCCAAAATTCCTCATTTCATTACTCTAGTCGATGGTTCCAAAGTTGCAGCAAAGGGTATCGGTCATGTGTCACCCACTACTTCCCTATCCTTAAACTCTGTCTTGTTTATACCTGGCATTCCTTTCAATTTGCTTTCTCTCAGCCAACTTACTCGTTCTCACAATTGTTCAGTAACCTTTGATGCTGACTCTTTCGTTATACAGGAACGTGGTACGGGTCGGACGATTGGCGTAGGACATGAATCTCATGGTCTTTACTATCTTAAATCTGATTCTTCTTGGATTTGCAGTGTTGTTGCCTCACCAACACTTATTCATGAACGTTTAGGACATCCTCACCTTTCCAAACTAAAAATAATGTTTCCAAGTCTTGAAAAAATAAAAACTTTGTCATGTGAGTCGTGTCAATTAGGAAAACATGTTCGAACATCTTTTGTTAGACAAGTTGAAAGTCGTGTTGATTCACCGTTTTCAATTATTCATTCAGATATATCGGGACCTAGTCGTGTGTCTTCTATGGGTTATAGATATTTTGCTACCTTTATTGATGAATTTTCTCGATGTACTTGGGTTTTCTTAATGAAAGAACGGTCTGAAATTTTGTCCATCTTCACTTCCTTTGTTAATGAAATTAAGACTCAATTTGGGAAGACAATTTGTATTCTTAGGAGTGATAATGCAAAAGAATATTTCTCTTCAGTTATTACTTCTTTTTTGACATCACATGGCATTCTCTATCAATCTTCCTGCCCTCATACCCCTCAACAAAATGGCACAGCTGAAAGGAAAAATAGACACCCCGTTGAGACTGCTCGATCATTGTTACTTCATGGAAATGTACCAGTTCATCATTGGTGTGAGGCAATTTTAACTGCTTGTTTTTTTATTAATCGGATGCCTTCTTCCTCTCTTAATAACAAAGTACCTCACTCCATCTTATTTCTTAAAGAGCCTTTGTTTCATGTCGCTCCACGTGTTTTTGGAAGTACATCTTTTGTTCATGATCTTTCTCCAGGTTTAGACAAGTTGTCTCCTCGAGCCATCAAGTGTGTTTTTCTTGGATACTCTAGATTGCAGAAAGGCTATCGTTGTTACTCTCCAATTCACAATTGTTATTATGTTTCTACAGATGTAACATTCTTTGAAGAAAAACCATATTTTCTACCCTCCTCAATTGAATCCAATACCATTCAAGAAGATTTTCCATTCCCTACTTTGGTCCACCTTTTTCTCCTTTGCAGGAATCATCTTCAACTATAGATTCTACTGCAAATAATCCTTCCCCCACACCATCTCAAAGACCACTCATTATATACTAGCGACGCCCACATGTTCCTAATGGTGAATTGGAAGGCACTGAGAGGCCAAGTGAAACATGTCCTACTCCAGTAGTTTACCCTACTACGGACCTGCCTGACGAAAATCTTGATTTGCCCATTGCTCAAAGGAAAGGTAATTGATCAACTCGAAACCCTCATCCTATTTATAACTTCTTAAGTTACCACCATCTCTCTCCTTCTTATTGTTCTTTTATAGCATCTTTATCTTCTATTTCCATTCCTAAAAACGTTTGCGAGGCACTTGATCATCCAGGATGGCGACAAACCATGATTGATGAAATGCAGGCTTTGGAGCATAATAATACTTGGGATCTAGTCCCTCTTCCTCCGGGCAAGAAACCAATTGGATGTCGATGGGTCTATGCCGTTAAATTTGGGCCTAATGGATAGGTTGATCGTCTCAAAGCTCGTTTAGTGGCCAAAGGTTATACCCAGATTTATGGCCTTGATTATGGTGATACTTTCTCCCCTGTGGCAAAAATCACATCTGTTCGTTTATTTCAAGCCATAGCTGCCATAAGTCATTGGCCGCTACATCAGTTGGATATTAAAAATGCATTTCTACATGGAGATTTAGAAGAGGAGATTTATATGGAGCAACCACCTGGGTTTGTTGCTCAGGGGGAGTCTAGCTTGGTTTGCAAACTACGACGCTCTCTCTATGGACTTAAACAGTCCCCACGAGCTTGGTTTGGAAAATGCAGCTCAGTTGTTCAGGCTTTTGGAATGAAACGTAGTGAAGCAGATCATTCAATCTTCTATTGCCTAACCTCTCCAAATAAATGTGTTTATTTGGTGGTTTATGTAGATGATATAGTTATTACTGGAAATGATCAAGAAAAAATTTCTCAACTGAAGGAGCATTTATTCAAACAATTTCAGACCAAAGATCTAGGAAGGTTGAAATATTTTCTCGGAATTGAAGTTGCTCAGTCAAAGAATGGGATTATCATTTCACAGAGGAATTATGCATTAGATATACTCAAAGAAACTAGTATGTTTGATTGTAGACCAGTTGATAGTCCTATGGATCCAAATCAGAAATTGTTGCCCAACCAGGGGGAGCCTTATTCTGATCCTGAAAGATACAGAAGATTTGTTAGAAAACTCATCTACCTTACTATTACAAGACCGGATATTTCTTTTGCGGTTGGAGTGGTAAGTCAATTCATGCAATCTCCTTATAAGGATCACTAGGATGCAGTAAATAGAATTTTAAGGTACATTAAAAGAAACCCGGGACAAGGATTGCTTTATCAAGACAACAAGAGCACTCAAATAGTTGGTTTTTGCGATGCGGATTGGGCAGGTTCACTAATTGATATGTGTTCTACTTCTGGGTATTGTGTTTGTATTGGAAGAAATCTTATATCTTGGAAGAGCAAGAAGCAAAATGTGGTTGCAAGGTCAAGCGCAGAGGCAGAATATAGAGCTATGGCTGTAGCCACATGTGAGCTCATTTGGATTAAACAACTTCTTCAAGAATTGAAATTTGGAGATGCTCAACAAATGAAACGTTATTGTGATAACCAGGCAGCGCTACATATAACTTCTAATCTAGTGTTTCATGAGAGAACTAAACATATTGAGATTGATTGTCATTCCATTCAAGATAAAGTCCTTTCTAAAGAAGTTGTCACCGAATCTATTAGTTCCAATGATCAACTAGCAGACATCTTCACAAAATCTTTAAGGGGCCCACAGATTCAAAATATTTGTTCCAAGCTTGGAGCATTTGATTTATATGCTCCATCTTGAGGGGGAGTGTTGGAATTATAAAATAAATTGAAATTAATAACTATTTAAATGTCTAGTAAATCACATTCATGTATCTAGGAACTAGGAGCTATAAACTACATGAATGTCCTTGTAACTCACACATTGTATTTAATTTTTAATGTGTATATAAGCAAATCTGCTGAGTGGAATTTTACTCAAGCATTCCATAACAATTCAGTATTTTCACAATTATATATTATTATATTCCCATTCCACTAACAGATCAAGCAAGTGGAACAGATGGCAAGGAGGTGTGGATGTTCACCCCTGGGTCCTGAGTTTGAAATCCAGGGGCTGCAAATATTTGTTTTGACATTTTTACTAACCCTATTTTTCATATTTTTCTTTCTAATTTAATTTCTCTCAAATATTTTTTTTTAAATACAACAAAAAATCATAAAAATATTTTATTTTTTATATTTAGGTATAAAAATCCTAATTTAATTTCTTACACCAAAAATATTTATTTTTTCCTTTTTATTTAAATTAATGTTTAATTAACCATAAATTAAACTTTAATTTATTTTCTTAAATAAAATCAATCCAAAAAATTAAAAAAAAAAATTCTTTCTAATTTTAAAACTTTTTTTTACTAATTTTAATCTTAAACTTTTTTTACTAATTTTAAAACTTTTTCTACTAACACAAAAATCTTTTTCCTAACATTATTTCTTCTTATTTCGATTTATTCTTTCACGTGATACTTTTCCGATTATGTATTTGTTTCCAAGTTGTAATAGCTAGGGTTAATTTCTCGCATATTTTTATCATCATTATATATCTGCTCACAGGATGTAATAGCTTAATTAGGATTTAATTTCCACCATTACTTTTTGTACCTCCTATTACGTAACTGCCTCAAAGCCATGTAATAACGTAGGACCTTTACTTTTCCGCTTTTACTTTATGCACCCTCTATAACTGTATATATTTCTAACTGCTTAGATGTATGGCTAATAGGATTGCATGACAAGACATAAAATCAAACTTAGATCACCCTAATTCAAAGATAAAATATCTGAATTGAACACATCTTTTACACTTGCCACCCTTAGGGTATCCTCTCTTGTTGCCTTACAAATAAAAATGGTCATGTCCCTCGAACGTAGGGGTATCATTAGAAAATACCATTGATTCCAAAATCATCACAAAGATCATAGTCCCTCGATGACCCTCGATGTTGCCTACGAATATATGATCTCTTCCCTCGGTTATTGCCTACGAATAAGTGATGATCGTCCCTACGATATGATAAGGTATCCTTACATGTTGCCTTCAATGACCATTCGATGAACCTACGCCTGGCCCTTCACATCCAATGGATAAAGTTACCTCTAATGGTATAGATAGCGATATCCTAAAGGAGAAGGAAAATAACAAGAACGACCTTTCTGAGTAGGTAATAAGACTTTAAATTGCTTGCTCCAATCAAATCAAAATACTTTTCACACCTCACACTCTTTTCAAAAATACTTTTAAACAAACACTTTGTATACATTTATACAAGAATCATTACAAAGTTACATTTTCAAATAAATATTTTCAAACACTTCGTATACATTCTTGAGAATTGATACAAGAATCATTACGAAGTCAAAGCAAAATACTTTTCAAATCATATACAAAAAGCAAGTTTTCAAAGGTGAGCTAAGCAATTAAGAGCCTGTAGATAACTACGGATGGAAAGGGTGATAATACCTTCCTTTTTCATAATCACCTATCGTATTCAGAATATAACGAAGGTATTTCCTGTTCTTTTCACCTTTCCTTTGTTGGATAAAAGAAAAGTTGGTGGCGACTCTTGTTATCTTACACTATGCTTGAGACATTTGTATGCAAACTTCAAGAAGAAGTTTGGTGGTGGATCACTCATAAGAGATCTAATGATTGGAGTAGCAAAAGAAACTTACCATCAAGCATGGATGCAAAAGATGAATGAATTGAATCTAGTATATCCATAGGTATGGTCATGGTTAATGGCGGTGCCTCTAAAATGTTGGTGTAAGAATGCATTTAGTTATTATCCAAAATATGATGTACTGATGAACAACATTGTTGAGTCATTTAATACAACCACTCTAATTGCTAGAGACAAAAGTATATTGACAATGTATGAATGGATTAGGAAATATCTGATAGGTGTAGTAATTCTACTTTGAAACTTGAAAAGTGGCCACACAAGGTTATGCTAATTCCTAGAAAAAGATTAGACACTGAGGTAGCTATGAGTGGACATTTGTTGCCAACTTGGGCCATGGAAGAATATTTTTAGGTGACTCATTCTTATAACAGACAGGAATTCATAGTGGACATTGGGAAAAGGTATTATACTTGTAATTTCTAGGAGTTAGATGGTATTCCATGTAGGCATGCAATTACAACCGAAAGGTTTAAGCAGCAGAATCCAAAATTGTTTGTTGATGAATGTCACACTAGGGATAAGTATGTCATTTGCTATGGATTTACTGTTATCCCTATCAATAGACAAGATATGTGGTCTGATGTAGAAATTTAAGAGCTTTTTCCTCCTAACTACAAAAAAGGACTTGGTAGACCAAGAAAATTAAGAATAAGTGAGACTGGAAAGGAAGGTGCTAGAAGAAGGTTACATGGTGTATCTTTTATGTGCACCAAGTGTGATAAGATTGGACATAATGTTAAGTCTTGCAATAGAAAAAAAACAAGATCTAAATGCCTGGAAGAGAAAGGTATGGTTTTTATTGGTAATTTTTGTTTTATTATTATTGTTACAAGTATGTTAAGTGTATTGAGGTAATTGTTGTTTTATTGTAATTGTTGTTTTGCAAAAAAATATGAGGGTAAATGTTGCAGAAAAGGATGAGGTAACAACAGAACAAAATTTTGGTTAAAATAGTGCTAGTGAAAATTCTACTGATGAAACTGTAACAACAAAACAAAATTATGGTGAAAATCGGGCTAGTGAAAATGCTGTTGATGAAATTGTAACAACAGAACAAAATTCGGGTGCAAATGGTGCAAGTGCTAGTATGAATGTGGAATCTCAATATCACACATCTGATGTAACTCATAGTGATGCTTCATTGTTTAGGGATGTTACTAATGATTTCATGCCTACCTGATAAGAAAAGGCAAAGCAAATGTAAAACAACAGGCTAAACCTATAAGAAAGAGGTCAAGTGAGAGAATAAAAATGAATTGTTTTTAAAAACCAAAACCATTCATGGGTGTTGATTCTAACCCAAACCAACCAAAGTATTTGACTGAAGAAGAAGAAGAAGAAATAACTCTCAGCTAAAAAGGAAGGCTCCAAAAAAGGCAACAAAGAAAATATCAATTTATCACCTTAAGTTTAGGTGTGTTATGACAGTTACTATATTTTAGTGTTATTTTGTAAGGAATGATCCAAACTTTTGGTGCTCTATTGGAATAATGCACACTTTTGGTGCCCTTTTATAATGAATGATTTATGCACGCTTTAAGTGCTCTTTTGTAATGACTGATATGATGCACGCTATTATCAAATGAAGATGTGATGCACAATTTTGGTTTCAAATACATATTAGTTTGAAAGAAGAATATTGGCATACCCCAATTTTTAACCTAATTTACCATCTCATATCATCTATATATGCATCATTGCATCACTGACAAATTGCAAAACAAGATAGCTTGTGTGTTTGCTTCTTGAGCCAAATTAGGGTTTTTAATCAAAATCATTCATCAGTGCAAGAAGTGATCAATTAGAGTTTGAATCTCCATTCATCTCAATTGATCTATCTTCATCAATTATCAACATTTGATCCTCAAATTCCCATCATTTCCTCAAAATCAACCATGAATTGACAAATTCTGGTTTTGATCAACGATGATGCATCATTGACTTTTGGCTCAATGCATGACCTAATTTCTTGGAACATGATCTCAAGATCACAAATGCAATATCTTGACCTAATTTCTTGGTTCAAAATATCTCCAATGCCATGGTTGATTGATAGTGAAATTTTGAATCATCTAACAAAAAGTCAACTATTCAGATCAGTCAAACTTTGACTTTTTTTGGTCAACTTTGAAATTCAAAATTTTAAATCATCAAAGCATTTCAAATTATACAACTTGCTCATCAAGAATCCAAATTATGGAAAAAAAATTCAACAAAAAATTAAAACTTGATTTTTCTAAACACTTAAAAAAAGTTTCAAGTGTTTTTACAACTTTTTTCACAATTTTGGCCATTTTTCCACCAAGATCCAATTTGATTCAAGAAAAAATTTCAACATAAAAATTGTAGATGTTGTTTCAATATTTTCAAAATGTCCAAGAACATGAAAAAATATTTTGTGGAGCTAGGGTTTTGGAATTTAACATTACAGGTCCAAAACATGCATTTTAGGTCATTTTTGTCAAATTTTTCAAGCAACTTTGTCAAGATCATGCCTTGTCATCACCAAGGGATAAGTTTCATCCCAAAATATCTCAATATCATGGATTTAAGGAAGGATAAGAACACTTGAGTAATTTAACCATGGTTTAACATTTTAACCATGTGCATTTATGGCAAAGATTCCTTTCTTATCTCTTGAGGCCAAGTTGTAAAAATTTCAACCTTGCTTGCCTTGATCTCCAAACTTCTTGGCCTATAAATAGAGTTCCATGCTTCATTTGAAATGACACCAAAACAAATCCAAACTTGTTTTCTCACTTCTTTCTTAAGTTGCAAGTTTCAAAGTTTTCAAAATGTAAGAATTACAACTTTCAATTATTGCAAGTTCTAACTAATCCATTGCTTCAAACACCTTCTAAACATCATTATAAAGTTGTTAGAACCATCCATCCATCACAAAATTAGCCAAAACTCAGTTTTCTCAAAAAACTCCATTTTTGCAAGTTTTGAGCCTTAACTAGCCAAGCTCAAATCCACTCGTGCATTTTCAGTTTTAATCATTCATAAAGCTTCTATAACTCATATAGAACTCATCTAAGTCATAAAATCAAAACTGATATCGTGCCATTCATTCCTCCTCACTAAAAAACCAAAAGCTTGTAGATTGAGGTGGGCAGAAGGATCTAGCAAACTTCGATGCAAGCTAGGAGTTGGAACACACTCAGGAAGGTTCAAGAGGTAAGTTTTTCAAAATATAATATCCTCATACAAGAATCTTTAGCATCATTTTAATGGTTAGAAATGTAGATATCATAGTGCTCAAGCTATCTGAATCCTCAATTTCACTTAAAATCAATCGTGCCCATAGATTAATTAAAATTTTCAGTTAGGGTTTAATTGGTACTTTCTGGAAATTCATTTTGATCATTGAGTCTTAGCTTTAATAAGCTACATGGTTGAAATCATGATGAAATTCTGAACAAATTAGCTTTTACATTTTTCAAATTGATCAAGAATCAAAGAATTTCAAATCTGGCCATGGAGTTGTCACGATAAGGAAGACGATGGAGATGGTGCCATCTGTCCATTTTCAAAAACGTATTTTAAAATATATTTTTTTAAGTTGGATTAATAAACGGATGTATGGCCACCTCAGTGGTAGAAGCACGCTCTTAGTCCATTCATGTACAAGGTCTGGGGTTCAAATCCCCCTCGACCCAGACTTTTTCATTCTTTTCATATTTTTTAAATTGTTTTACAAATCATTTTCACAACTTGTTTCAAAATATAATCAATTGAACGCGTATACATGATAAGCCACGCATGTGACCCATTGGTTATACGTTACATCAATCAAGCCAAGGTCCTAAGTTCAACACTCACCAAGGCCAAAACATTTTTGTAACACTAGTTTTCTTAAAAATTTTTTAACAAACTTCAACATTTTCAAAAACCAATCAAAACTTCTCATTTTGAGATGATTTTTTGCACACTTAACATTTAGTATATCTTTTTATGATTATATCAAAAAATCCCTAAAAATATTTTCATTTGATATATTTCTATAAGGTTAAAAGTAGTACTTTTTAAGCAAAATATCCTTTTTGGTCCCTTAAGTTTACCTCGGGGTACATTCTGGTCCCTTATATCTAAAAAGTTCCAAAGTGGTCCTTTAATTGTTCAAAAAGGTCCACGTTAGTCCTTTAAGTCCAACTTTTTGAAATGGACACACTGATCACAACACAACATATTTACCACCAGATCACTTTGCTTCATGCTAATTTAATTAACAAATGTGATATATATTATATTTCATATTTTTCTTAAATCTTTTTCTTAAATCTTTCTCTTCTTCATTTATATCAAACATATAACTCCATGAATCCATAAATCGTCTATCAAGTGATGAGTTAACAGAGAAAGATAATAAACCCATGCTTGCACAGAGAAAGAATATCTCTTGTTCCTGATGTTGTTGCAAAGTAAATGGAACCCGAACCCGAAGCCATGAAATAAGATCTCTTTAGTTTGGTAAGGCATTGAAACTACAGTGAATTGAACTACTGAACCAGTAGGTGAGACCATTGTTTTGAAATTATTCTTTTTTGTTGATAATATTTCTTCAAATATTCATTTATGTTATTGATATGTTGCGTCTCTAATTTGTATTATTTGATATTTCATTAATAGAGCTTTATCACAATGACAAACATCCAGACTTTCATAATTTGCCACCTTTCGTTCCATCTCTTGTGTCTTAGCTTCAATAACAATGTCGTGGACTAACCTTGATATTTATGTTTCTCAAAGCCTTATTCCTTTCTTCAACATTGAAGGTTTTACCTGGGAGCAGCTCTTAATCCAACACAAACATCCATTAGTTGTGCTTTCTTTAGAATAGCTTAGGATAATTGATATATAATAGCCCAGGATAATTGATATAGTTTGATGGTCTTTTACTTTTCTTGGCTAGCTTTCCTATATTGCCTACAGTAGTTGGTTAATTACCATGCAGAAAAAATATTCATATATATCTTCGTTACTTTTTCATCAAATCAACATGTGAGAGTGCCTATGTTGCTTATGCTTGCTTTCCTATGTCCTAAGGTAGTAGAGTTAAAGAAGAACTCTAGGTAATTAACTAACTTGTTTATGCAGGTACTCTAGGCTCAGAAAGAGACAAAGCTGGTTTCATTTTCCATACATGACTGTTGACGTGAGAGGGAATAATTTTCATACGAGATATGTACATAAGTTACATTTGAATGGAGAAATAAACATCAATTGTGATGTGTTGTAGTGGTAAGTGGGAAGCGCTTGTATACAAGTTGTACTGGGTTCAAAAGCAAAAGTTAACGTTGTTTCAAAAAATTGGACGGAAAGGACTAACGTGGACCTTTTTGAACAATTAAAGAACCACTTTCGAACTTTTTAAAGATAAGGGACCAGAATGTACCCCGGGGTAAACTTTTTTCAGTGTTTTGAAATACTTTTCAAAAAATGTTTCTTCTTGTTTTTCTTTAACCTAATCTTTTTCAAACACTCACGTGAATTAACTTTCACTCTTCGAGTCTTTTCAAAATATTCACAAATTTTTTATTGACTTACACACCTCCTACACCATGATCGACGCGATTTATTCCTTGAAAATACAAACCGAACTAGGTTTCTTTCTCGTAAATATTTCGAACTCCAAATCAAATTGATCATGGGCATCCATCAAGGTGTAATTCCCAACCTCCTTTTTACATATTCAAGTATAACTAGCTTTGTCCGCTTGTTTTATCTGCTTATGTATAACATTTCTTTCACCAATTCCACTGGTATTAATAGGAGCATTATTCTCGGTGAAACTGCTCTTATTCCAGTGGGCCTCCCTTAAGGTGTAAGTCCCACTCCCTTGTATATATCCAAGTATCACTAGTTTTATTTACTTGTTTTATACACTTGTTTACATATTTCCTTCATAAACTCCTATGAATGCACACACACATACTTTTTCATGTATATACTTGTTCATATACTTGCTCATGTTTATTTATGTCATTACATCTAGTATAACAATTAGATTCCCCATAGCCTTCTCTCAGGCTTTTTACAAAAGAACTCCCCTGATGAGTTGGCCTCCTCTTGGGCCTCATACAAGAAAGAGATCTGGAAATCTCAAACAGCCTCCTATTGGGCTTCGTACAAAGAATCTCCTTAGCTAGGATAGAACCAAAGAGTATAGTTTCCCAATGAAATCACTCTTAAAACCAAGCCATCCATGCCCTATAGCCTCCTCTTGGGCTTCATACAAGGACCCTCGATGTCCCTCGGATAGCCTCCTCTTTAGCTCACAATACAAGGACCATCAATGTCCCTCGGATAGCCTCCTCTTGGGCTTACAATACAAGGACACACGAGCTTCTTAAAAGCATTCCCCCAAAAAACATTTCTCCTCAGAGATGAGACATGAATCATCTCTATGGAAGAAGTATCTCATCTATAGCATCACATTCAAATCAAATAAATTTCTTAAAACAGAACATCTTTCTTAATTGTAAGTGGAATACTTGTACACTTAAGTTTAACGCCCATTGCTTACAATGAAAGAATCAACATTTTTCAAAACAAAAACATATTTTCATTCTAAGAACTATAAGAGGTATACTTGTACACTCAAGTTAAACACCCATTTCTTACAATGAAAGATTCAACGTTCAATCTTCAAAATATATGTGATGAAATAGATTATATACATTTTTCATTAAGATGACACTTGTTGTTGACTCTTAAAAACATTGCTTCCACTAGCACATAAGTGGGAACTACGATTGCTCTGACTTCCTCAACCTCCTTTTGAGAATACGTAGGCACAAGGTCTCACCCTTGGCGAGCATACTTCTTTCTCTCTCAAACCACTCAAACCTTATTTACCCTTAGACCCCGAGCTACAAATGCTCTAATTCCCTCTAAGGGATATGTATACAGAATATTGCAATGATCTTTTCGAGCATAATCATAACAAACAAACTTAGGTTCCTACCCAACTTACCTTCTTAATCCCAAAGGAGAAACTTTCCCAATAGCATAGCAAATAAAACACAAACACACAAAAGATATTATAGAGTACTATAGATACATATGGTGCTAATACCTTCCCTTTGTATAACCTAACCTCGGACCGAAAGCATCTCAGTTCCCCGTTGCTTTGCATTTAGTTTCATTACTTTTCACATTGCTTACCTCTTTTTAGATTTATTCAGCTTTTCCCTTTTCTTTTTTTTTTGGAAACAAAAAAGTTTGGTGTTGGTGACATCTCTTTTTAAAAAAAAAAATGTTTTTGAGCCGGAGAGCCGAATCCTGATTTGGCTCCCTCGTTCTTGAATTTTCACCACACACAAATATTAATACCTAGTAGTTTGACAGAAGAATAAACCTTTCAATAATACATAGTAGTTTCAAATACATTTACAATGCTAACATTTTTCAACAACCATAAAAGTTCAATTATTCAAACTACTTAGAATTACATTAGGTTGTACATTAAAGTAATAATCAAACAAGACATAACAAGGGACATCTTCAACTTCATATTATTATTTCTATGAGCTTCAAGCTTTAACTTCAATTTTTCCAGCTTCTTTGTTGTCGTCTCTAATCTCACTTCTTTTATCTCACGTTTTTTTATAAATTGGTTTAATATTACATTTCCCTTTCATAGAGTCTCTGATTTTATCATCCCATAAGAATAACTCATAGCTATGCCCACTCTACAAAATACAGTTCACACAAAATCAAAAAGTCAAAATAATACCAGAAAATCAACAAACCATAAAACCACTAAATCTTACCCCAACATTGTGACATTTTTAGAACTTCCTATTACAGTTATTAAATGTGTTGGATACATCTTCATTACACGATCACAACCACATCTAGGTAAAACTAGAAATCCAATGGAATTTTCATTGCTGCTTCTGATGGAATTGCTTCCAACCATGTTTCCAATTGATCGTATGAAGTGACACACGATAAAGCCCAAAGGAATACAAAAGAATCATACGCATAGAAAAAGCAGACGCTGGGAGAATCGAAGGGAGAAGAAAGAATGGAAAACCCTAGACCAAAAATGGGATTTATTCAATTCATAATCAAGTCAGGCAAACTTGATGCCACCTAGAAATTCTAATGCTTGCCCAGTCAGCCAAACAAGGGATAGGGTCTTCACAAAAAAGAATTTTTGTTTTATAAGGGTGGAAACACACAAAAAAATACTTCAGGGGGTAAATCATACTTCGCCCTAATGGTAGGGGGTCGTATATTTAACCCTTAAAAAACTTTTAAAAAAAAAATTAAAAAAATTATACAAATAAATTCTAATGTATAAACTAAAATACGTATATCTTGGAGGCTATATTTGACCTGAACCAAGACAAGTTAGCAAAACAAAGAAAATAAGATAGAAAATTACACACCTCTTATAGTGGTTAATTGATCTTCGGGTCCTTAGACAAGTCACGCAAATCTATAGTCCAATAATTTTAACAAGTCAATGTAAATTCACAGCTCCTACCCTTGTTTTAAGAGCACCATATCAATTTGATGGATGTTTGCAGCTTTTAAACATTCTTTATATCAACAACTTTAACATTCTAAAGAAAGTTTCTTTTAGTTTTGATTGGATTAAAATCATAAAAAATTGAATTTGTAGTGTAAATATATTGTTTCATGGAACTTACTTGATTTATAAGTTTGATGGATATTTAAAAAAGATATACGGTTATTTAAATAATTGGGAATATGAAATAATATTAAAAAAATTTAATGAGGTCCATTTAAAAAACTAAAATGGGTTCTTTGGATGTGGATACTCTACGAAACTCCTTTTTAATGAAATGAGGAACTAACTCACATCAATCAATGTCAACCAACTCATGGTCTTGGAGGAATGGTCTATATGCACACAAGTTTCTTTCTTTATAGATAAGTATAGAGGCAAAAACTTTAAGACTAAGTCATTGAATTGACTCAACGCATAAAAATAACAATGAAGTCGTCACCGCGCTTTTATTTAATCCAAAGGACTAGGAAAGAAAGCGAATAAAATCCTAAAAAGAATAAGATCAAGGTACGGGAGTTAATTATGAAAAGGGAAGGTATCAGGCACCCTAAGCATCTACGGTACTCCGCAGAAACCTCTTTAAAAATTTGTATATGTGCTAAAAACAATTTGTACAAATTGGATGGTGGAGATGGGAAGAGAAGTATTTTTTTACAATTTTTTATTTGATAGAACTTCCAATGAGTTCTAGGACTACATACCAACAATATGCAATGTTGAAATCAAAACCCATGTAGTTCGGGTAAAAAAGACCGAAATTGGTGCGTTAGTTAATTTTAAGAAGAATAGACATCATCGTCATATCCGAGAGGTAAACATGCCTACTACCCACAATTATGAGAAATGAGCGTTTTTTAAACTCAAAGCGGATAATTTAAGCTCAGATTTTCATCAACAAGCATCCTCGACACAAAGTGGAAAACGTCTCACTTCACTACATATTGTAGAGGTATAGAAGTTCACATCAATACAAAGAATTACCAAGAGTCTAATCTTTCAAGAAAATGGTTTTTGGAGAAAAGCCACAAAATGGCTCAAAAAAGTTTGAATGAGGTTGCTTGACTTTTAGTCTTATGAAAAATGGTCAAAGTATTGTTAATATGGTTAAGAATTGATTAAAAAAGGTTTGAAAATGCATGGACTTAAGTCCAAGTTTTTTATGAAAGCGGTTCGAGTTTTGAAAACAAGAATCCTGTGAAAAATGGGGAAGATTTTGAAAATTGAAGAATATGGGAGGAGACGAAGAGGTTAACCTATGTAAAAAAGTAAGAGGTAATGGCAAAGAAATACCAAGTCTCAGATAAACTAATGCCTCAGATGAAATTCATGTCTTCAAAAAAACGTGCAGCATAACAACCATATTTAGAGGAAATCCACTCGTATTTGAGTACAAACAGAATAACTTGCATACAGAAAAAATAACCCAAGCACAGACAGGATAACAACAAGATCACAGAGTCTCCGAGTTAAGTTTGAGGTCCTAATCCTAAGTGCAAAGTCAAACACCGACCACAAGGATAGTAACTTATTCCAAGAAAACAATTAAAAGTTTCTTACTATTTAAGTTGGATTATTAAGTGTTTTCAAAAGGGAAAATAAAGCTCAAGTGAGCAAATTTAAAATGACAAGAAAATAAAATGCTCAAGTGAGCAAAAGAAAAAAATGGCATGAAATATAAATGCTAAAATAAAAATGCATAAAGTAAGGGGCATAAAACAAAGGCGGAAAGTAAAAGAATAAAAATAAAGTTAATTGTTAGTAATTAGTAAGGTTAGCTGAATGATCATCTTGAAACTTGCGCATGAAGACTTGCCATAAGCTTGATAGAATCATAGCGACTACACGACAAGTTTCAATTGCTTTTTGTCAGGTATATCATCCATTTTAGAACAATCAAAGATCTCAACACTTGATCAAAGATGGTTGATAATTTCAATTGGACATAGTTGGTGAAAACGTATTAGAAGCTTGATTAAAAAACTCATAGGGACTACACAAAAAGTTTCACAGGTGCTGAACCAAAATCAAAGCTCAAACAATCTTTTGGGGCTTTTGCAAAACATAAAGTTTATGCCACCAATTGATCATTTTCTGATTCAGGACAAAATGTAGAGCTACGTTAAGCAATCACCAAGTAACTTATATACAAGTCCCCCTATAACGAGGCCGGTCAAGCATAATTTATGTATTGAAAAAGCAAACAAGAGGAGTGATATGTATATCATCCTCTAATGTTTGTCAACACATGTAAAAAAATAATGGGATCAGATGAAGAGATAGGGGAATAAAGTCACAAAATCAATAATGTGTCAGATGAATTCATTCGGTCTAACTTCATCAAAATCAATCAAACATCTTGGTGGATTTGGTCTTGATACCTATCAACACCCAAGTTCCATCGATGTAGAGGAAATTTATGACTCCAAATAAATCCAAAATCATAAACAAATTTAAACAAATAAAAATAATGGAAAAAGAGTTTGAAAAAATAGATTACTAAAATGAAAAAAGGGTTGAGTTAGGGAAAATAGGGGGACCAAAACTGTTTAAAATAAAAAATAGTGGAACCAAAAATCTAATTAAAATTGGTACACCTCAGCGCTTCCTGGCAGAAATGGGCATGGGGGATCAAAATTGTTTAAAAATAAAATAGGGGACTGATATTGTGAGTTGGGAAAAATATGGGGACCAAAACTGTAATTAAGCCTTAATTTTATTAAATTTAATTAGTTTATACAAACATGTTTGATCTAATATATCTCAATTGAAAATGATTAGCACATAAAAATTTATTAATTCTTTCTTAGAAGGAACCGAACCCAAAGACCTTTAATCTTTACATTTGTTTAAATTAATAAATTTCTTCCTAGAAGAAATTGAACCCAAAGACCTTTAATCTTTTGTTTAAATGTATGTAACATATTTCTTGAAGAAAGAAAAAAAGATCACAACATCCCTGGAGAGTTGTTCAAAGAATGTATTTTTCCATCATTTATTATATCGTTCACTAAGAGCTATATATTTCCCTAAAAGATTGGCTATATAATATTTTTTGTTATGATTGAGCCATTGTCTATGTGTTTGGTCTTAAAATATTTTACTAGAAGAAATCTTGTTATATATAATATATCACTTAATATGTTTACGTATCAATTAGTCAATTTTAAGAATTTTATTGTTGCTATTAAAATTCTAAATTAAGAATTTTTTTTTCAAATATTATTGTGTGTTTGATATTTTAAAATAATTTTTAACTAATATCTTTTGGTGCAACAATTTTAAATATATTATGTTTTTATTTATTTATATTATATAATACTCCCTCCGTTCCTTTTTAAGATTCGTTTTAGAAGAATTTTTTTGTTTCTATTTAAGTGTCGTTTTAGAGTTTAATGTCATCATTTATCAATTATACCCTTACTTTCTCAATAAATGAGAGAGAGTGCATGAATGAATTTATTAGGAAAGAGAAAATAAATGAGGGTATAATAGAAAATATAACTCTAATAATCCACTATCTTGGTTGAAGAGCTTTATGCTAAAATGACACTTAAAAAGGAACGGAGGGAGTAATATTTTATAGTAATTAAGGATTAAGAAATAAAATATTATAATTACTCTATTGACTATCACACTTAATAAGTAATAATGTGGTTTCTATATTTATATGAAATTAGATTAAGACCCGCACAATGCGCGGTTATTAATTAGTTTTTAATATTATTGTTTTGTATTTTATTTATTTTAAGACTTTTTCTTCATAAATGTGATCAATAAATTGATATTTAATAATTTATTATAAATTATAATTTAGACTATAATGAATACATCAATTTGGCAATAGAGAGCATTAAAACTCTTTGTTCTATCTGTTTTCTCCTTCTTCAACCTAGCTGTTACCTTCTCCTTCTCCCCTCAAATTCATACTTTATGTGTCACCAAGTAACATTTCTTCTTGGTGGTTTGATAATTTCCTTCCTCCGCACCACTCTTTTGCAAAGTTGTATTTTCTTTATTCTACCTTTAACGTCATCACATAGATGTGGGATGGTCTTCTCTATTGGACTATTATGATCTTCTTCGATGGACTGCTGTTTCTGATTTTGCCTAAAAAAACTGCAAGAGTTTGTTTTAAATTATTATTTTTTGGGTGTATGACATGCTTCTGATCTCTGATTTTTTTCAGTTTTGTTGAGATCTGCAGTTTTCAAAGCGCTTGGTCGACGTCATCACAGTGATTTTGTTTTGTTTCACAACCTTCTCACCGTCTTATTGGGTTAAAAAAAATTCTAGTTCACTTCAAGTTAGGTTTGTTTGTCTTGAAAGAGATTTTAAGGTTAATGTGATTTCTTATTTTGTGGTCCACTTCAATTTAGGTTTGTTTGTCTTAAAAGAACTTTTAAGCTTAATGTAATTTCTCACAAGAAGTTGTTGGTAAGTGAATCAGTTTAGTTTGGCGGTCGATTATTTCGCCATTATTTAAGATTGTGAAGACCCACACAACACCTTTTTTCTATCTAGTGTTGTATATGTAAGTAGATTTATCGGTTAGTGTATGCTTTTACTTAATTCTTTCATACCACTATTATTGTAGTTGTTTAATGTATAGAATGCTTACTATTTTTAGATGTGGGTTGACTGAGTTAGGTTTTCGCACCCCTAATATTTTGTAATCTCTTTTATTTTTATTTAATCTAATTGTATTTTATTTATAAAAAATCGAGACTACAATTTCGAATGACATTTACAATTTTAAAAATATAGTGTTAGAATAAAGTCACGCATCTCTTTTGAAATTGGGGAAACATATTTAATTGAACTGATTATTGTGTTGTTAGAGTTTTAGCTTAAAATGAGTCTTAAATGTATGTTTTTCAGTTTACTTCTTAGAATAAGGATGAATTGTTGAAAAATATTAAATCTTGAACATATTATTGATATATAAGAAAATGATATACTTATTATATTATATTTGAGTTTTTGCAAAGTAGTTTTAAAATCAATAAAACTAATAATTAACTTGTTATAAGAGTATTATTCATTGTAAATAATATGATGAAAAATTACTATTACATTTAATTTTTTAAAATAGAAAGAATTTAAAATTATTTTGAGATATTATATTGAAAATATATAGAAAAATTTGTGATAAAAAATAATTGCACGAAAAATAAAGTATTGTTTTATAAGCTTTATGAGAATATGTAGAAAAATTTGTGATAAAAAATAATTGCAAGGAAATAAAATATTGTTTTATAAGTTTTATGAAAATATGTGAGTAATTGTTAGATTAATATATTTTTGCAGTTTTTAGGATTCGAACCCGTGACCTCAAATATAGATTTAACATTTGATTTTAACTTTTAAAAAATAAAGATAAATTTTGAGAAGTGTCACATTAGAATATAAATGGTGTGGCACAAATTGAGATGAGGTGTCATCATAATATATATTTGATGCATTAGTTTTAATAGATATAAATAGATTTATTTAATTTTTTATGATAAAATTAAATTAAATTGCATACAGTTATTTTGGCTAAATGTGTGTGACAAGAATAATATTATTATATATGAAATAAATTTAGGTTTACTTTATAACAATTAAATCATATAAAAACATGCATGTATGATTTATGAAGATTTATTTATTAGAGAATAATATGGTTGATTCAAACAATTTAGAATAATTAAAATACATATTTGTATTATTGTAAACCAGAAGTTTACAAATCACACTTAAGTGTGTTGTTGGCAAAATCGATTGGGTCATCTCGAATGTATTATGCTGTGGAAATTAATATTGAAGAACGTTAAGTTTCTTCAATCCAATACGTTTTATATGTTCCTAAAGGAAATTGAAATTTTATAAGTTGAGTTTTTATATAACATATGTAAGGTGATATTTGTGAATCAATACATCAATCGTGTAGAATATTTAAATATTTTACTATTTTAATTGTTCTATTGACTAAAAGATAATGCATATGTTTATTTTTACTCACAACCAGAAGTTTGTGAAATTATTGTTTCAACTAAAAGATCATGAATATGTATCATGATATGAAAACTCGTGATGAAGAACCAGAAGTTTCTTCGATCCAATAAATTTTGTGTGTTTCTACAAAAATAAAAATAAAAAACAAAAGAGAAATTGAGAGATTGAGCTTTTCATGACTTTAATTGTTGCATTGACTAAAATATCATGCAAATGTTTATTGTCTACTCACCAAAATCAGAAGTTTGTGAAGTTGTTTTCTCAGACTAAGATCTTAATTTTTGAATTTTTCAGAACTTTCTTGATAAGTATCAGATATATTATTAAAACTAATATTGAACATCTTGTAGCATGTGTTCATAAAAAATGGACTTGAAGATCAATTCTTTAGACGTTTAAAGTTAATTGTATGATTGATACTTATGAGATCATAAATTCTAAATTAGGTATTTGAAACACACAAAATATTAATATTAATATATTTATTCGCATTAAGCCAACAAGTTATTGTATGTTAATTCTCTCATTAACTTACAAATTATTTTAGGTTAATAACCTAATACTTCTCATCTAAGTAAACTTTTGTATGTGTTGTGTATAATTCAATTGCTCCAGTATAGTACGCTAAGATGAGTTTTGAATGAATGTCGAGAAAATTCATTTTATATGAATATTGTATTTGAAGTTTATCTTGTTCCGATAATTGGATATGTGCTTGAAGCCCATTAGGCTGATTATCAATTGATAAATTAATTTTTTCAACATTAGGAGGAGAGAATAAGCAGCTCAGAGTATGAATCAGAAGTTCAAATGAACAATTTGAAATAAAATATTATTATATTATTTTGATCCTCAAAGTTCAAAACACAATTCATTTGCAAAGTTTATGAAACAATTTATCAGTTGTTAATACTCCACTCAAAGTTGATTTCTCTATTGGATAATCAAATATTTCAAATGAGTTATAGTCATGCCTGAAGCATGGTAGGAAAGTCGTTTCCAATGTCAAAAGTCCTCTACATAGAAAAGAAACTAAAGTTAAAGATGAATCAAGTGAGGATATGAAAATTCTAAAAGAATGTTGACATAATTTATTTTTCAGTTCCAAAAGAACTAAACAAGTACTTTAAATATAAAATAGAGAGATCTCGATAAATTATGTCATCGATGAAATGGAATGGAACCGAAATTGGGGTAACCAAAATAAAGTCAATATTGACAATGTCTTTGTATACAATATAGCGCTAAAAGTGATCAATGATAACGAGGATCATGAGTCAAAGTGTATTAAAGATTGTAGACAAAATGAGAATTGAACAAAACGAATATATTAAATTGAAGAAGAATTAAACTCACTTTACAAGTGACTCGATTATGGACTTATAGTCTGAACACCTCAAGGTGTAAAATCAATGAGATATAAATGAGTTTTGTGAAAAAAGCAAAATAAAAATGATACAAGGTTGATTTATTGTTCAATAATTTTCACCAAGACCTAAGATTTATTTTGTTGATATATATCCACATGCAGTGGATGCAATTTAATTTTTGATATTTAATTATCCTTGTAGCACATAAAAGACTTTATTAGAACATGGTGGATATGGTAACAACTTATTAGCATGACTCACTTGATAGTGACGTGTAGAAACTCCCTAAAGGGTTTAATATATCAAAGATACATAATTTTGGATATCGAGAAAGTCAGTCCATCAAATTGAGCAGTATCTATATGGATTAAAACAACATGGACTATAATTGTCTCAATGAATATTTGCTAAGGGAGACATATACAAACAAGTCCATATGTCCTTGTATTTTATGAAAAAATTTAGAAAATAATTATCTATAATAGTATGTGGGTGACATAAAATTATTGGAACTCCTGAAGAGATTCCAAAAGTTATAAATCTCTTAAAGAAACAATTCGAGATAAAGGACATAGGAAAAGACAAAGTTATGTCTAGATTTATAAATTGAGTATTTGGACATTAGAAAAGACAAAGGTGTTCAAATATTTCTATATGGACAAATATCGTATGTTATATATCTCGATGATGTTAGATCGTTGAATGTGTAAAAGATTCTATTAGACCTCGAAAAGAGGATAAAAATTAATTGGTCCTGAAGTACCATATCTTAGTGTCATTCAAGCATTGATCTATCTTGCTAATTATATAGACCACAATATACTAATTTCTATTAATCTATTAGTAAGATACAATTTTCATCTACACGAATACATTAGAACATAGTTAAACATATACTTTGTTACCTTATAGGTACAATAGACATGAGTTTATTTTATACTAAACTATCCAAATTTGAAAACAGGTTATGTAGATGCATAATTCTTATCCAATCTTCACAATGGTAGATCATAAATAGGTTTTTGATTACATGTGATGGTACAACTATTTCATGGAGACAAGTGAAACAAACAATAGCAACAACTTCATCTAATTATGAAGACTTTTAGCACTACATGAGGCAAGTCGAGAATGTGTTTGGTTGAGATCTCAAATTCAACACACAAAAAAAACTTGTGATTTGACTTCTAGAAATAAATACAACAACCATATATGAAGATAATATTGCATGCATTACTCAACTGAAAGATTGTTACATTAAAGGAAATCAAACAAAACACATTTCTGCAAAGTTATTTTTCACTCATGATCTTTAGGAAAGTGGTGATTTAAACTCCAATAAACTTGTTTATCTTACATACCTTTAGTGCAAAAGATTGACCTTCATCCTAAAAGAAATGATTGTTCAGCTGAGGGGGAGAAATGAATTTTTCTTAAAAGGATATGTACTCTTTTTCCTTCACTAGATTTTTTCCACTGAATTTTTTCTAGTAAGGTTTTAACGAGGCGTATTCAAAACAAACATCCAAGACAGAGTGTTGTGAATAATTGAATGATTGTCTCTCGGTGATTTTATTATTTATTTATATAAATTTATATTTATTATATTGTATATATGTTGTCTTATAAAAAGAACTAATCTCATTGTAGAAAGACACTAATAATAAGAATAATACGATTTTATTTTCTCTCTTTTTCTTCCTCGTCTCTTCTTTTATATTTTCTCTTAATAATTTATATATATATATATATATATATATATATATATATATATATATATATATATATATATATATATATATATATATATATATATATATATATATATATATATATATATATATATATATATATATATATATATATCTTCATTTTAAATGTAGTAATTATTTTAGAAGTTTCTATTTTATTTTAATAATAAAAATAAATTATTTAGAGTAGTTATTTAGAATGTAGAATACATTAAAATTGATTTTGAAAAATACATTATGTTTTTATTATAAATTAACTAACCATAATAATAATAATAATAATAATAATAATAATAATAATAATAATAATAATAATAATAATAATAATAATAATAATAATAATAATAATAATAATAATAATAATAATTTATTGAAGTGCATATAACTCTTTTTTATTGATTGTGAAATAATTAATTAATAATTCAAAATTTACCATATTTTATTATCCATCAGCACCCTTCAGGTTTTTGTTCTTTTATTTATTAAATAAAGGGTCTGGTACTTTTTAATTACCTGGAACCAAAATGTCTGACCCTACGTTCATGCATGCTCGTGGCTTGCCCAAAAATGGATTAAGTCTATAATTCAAGTCTATGCTTCTTAGGCCGCCTGAAATATGTCTCAGGAACTTTGGGTTCTATCTAATCACTTCAGCTACCTACTGCTACCTAAGTATAGGCACGTAAGTAAGGATTTTAAAAATATTATAGCTAGCTGTTAAGCCAGTACTACGTAGTAAAATCTTAATTAATTAATAGTAATATCTGAACATGTACTATACAGAAATCCTAACAAGATTGTGAACTCTCAAACTAGATCAACTTGAGTGACCCTACAATATTACTTGAGCCAGGTTTTAGGTCAATACTCATGAATCAATCTATAGAATTACTCTAACATTGTTTTTCAAGTACAAATTAATACTCCTATATTTCATAATTCACTAAATAAAATTTATTACTATCTCTAAGTTTGGATAACGGCCCTAAGAATTTGTTGACCAATCTATATTCTAGTTTTTATAAAAACAATGTACCAACCCAACCTTAGATTTTGTCAAAGAATTATACATGTAAACACTTCCACACCATTTAATTAATAACATGTGAAAATATAATTAACTTAATTCAATAAATTATTAATTCATTTCATGTTAATAATATGATTGATCAAATGTCGTAAAGATGTAAAAAAAAAAGGTTATACATATTTCATTTACGTTTACAAAAATCAACATTATTTTACCAATCCTACACATTGTTTTGTATGTTAAGATAAGAGGTTGCTAAAGCAAAAAAGACCAGGGCTAAGGGTTGACTTTAGGTGAAATCTTTTTATTACTAGAGAATCTTATAATGATTAAATTTCTTAGTGCTACAGTAGGAAATGAGAGCGAAAAACAATGAGATGTGAACAATTACCTTTATGTCCAGGAGATGAAACAAATCCAAAGTATACGGACGATCACCTAGTCACTTGAAGAAACAAATCTTAAAATATTAAAATCAAAGTGTTTATAATAGTGCTTCTAGAAAAGCAGATTTAACACTTTAATTAAGAACAAATGTTTACACACAAATCTGAGCGGCAACTCTTTGTTTTTTATCTTGAAAGAATATTTCTCACCTGATGGTTTCTTTGAACTGTAACTTCTCATTTGTTGTTTCAATCCTTTTTCTTTTTTTGAAAATTCATTCAGTTCTCCAATGAAATAGTTCCATTTATACAGGCTAAGAAAGTAGATTGTTGGATAGTACAAAACGTCACTTTCGTTTGCCAACTACTACAACAGTGGCATGAAATCGTTGGAGACACGTTCCTTTAGTCATACAATGTATTATTCATCATTGGGGAATCGGTACAATAATGTTTCTTGTGCAATTTTTCTTGATCTTTTCTTCTAATGTAGTGCTTCTGATCTGGAGTAATAGTAAAGAGTCTAGAAGAGATCAAGATCTTGTTCATAGTCTTTTGATGGAATGTTTCTGATGTGAAACGATGACCGCAATAGGTTTTCAAGAAAATTTGAAAAATAAGAGATGTTTTAAGAGACTTTAATGTGTGTACGCAAGTTCCTTAGCTAGGGCAACAATATTTAGATACATATTTTACACTTATCCAAGTCGGTGCAATAAGTTGCAGTTCCATGTTCACATTTTACATCCTTTAATGCAATGTTTAATTTTCAAACTGAAACATAATGTAACTGATTGACATATTATATCAATAGTTTAACATCTGTATTTTTTCCTCCAAATTTTAAGATAATATCTAAATGTAACCGATTGACATAATATGTCAATCAATTACATTTGGGAGTTTTTTTTAGTTTTTCTATTTGATAATTGTACCTCATCTTATATATATATATATATATATATATATATATATATATATATATATATATATATATATATATATATCTTATGGATATCTTATTAATAAAAAATTCATATTTTCACCATCAACTACTCTCTTTCTCCCCCTCTCTCTCCCATTCTTTCTCACTCTCTCCTTCTCCATACTTAATTATTCACCAACCTTGTGGTTCCAAGTTCAAACATTTAACATCAAGAGTCTGATTTGATCCATCAAACACCTAGTGTACTGAAACGACCTTTATCTCAAATGAAGGAATCCTTGCAAATTTACTCATCCTTGATACGAAGAATTATGACAAGTGGTGTGAATATATGAAGGTTTTGTTTGTCTATCAAGATATTCTTGAATTTTAACAAGCATGTGTTAAATACGCTGTAGAAGATGAAACAAATGCACAACGATATAACTATAAAAAGGAGAAGATTAAATATAACAAGGCATTGGTTGTGATCGATCAATGGGTTGATGAGGATAATTTTCATAAAGTTGGTGATTGTGAATCATCAAAGCAGGCATCGTAAATCTTGGAGAAGGTGTATGCAGAAGCTCAAAAGGTGAAGGTTATGAGGTTATAGACTCACAAAATACATCTTGAGTTGATTCAAATGGAGGAGAAGGAGACCAACAATAGTTTTACAATGAGAATTACTCATTTGGTGAACCAGGTAAAGGCATTCAGAGAAACATATCATGGAGTAATTTGTTGTTGCAAAAATCATGCGATCTTTGACGCCAAGATTTGAAAAAGTGGTGATTGCGATTGAGGAATCAAAAGATCTTGCGTAAATAAGCAAAAAGGATTTTCAAAGCTCTCTTGAAACACATAAGCAAAGAATGGAGGAAATAATCTTGATAAGGAAGAGGTGAAGATATCTTTGCAAGCCCGTTTCAATGTGAGAGACAAGAAAGAGAAGGGAAAATTGCCCATTGTTGTACCCCAAAAATTTTCCTCCCATTTTAAGGTCAATGTACCTCCTCATGTCCAAGACTACTCAAGAAGTGATCACTCAAGTCCTCCTCCTAAGCAATCAACCCACAACTAGGGTTTTGTTTCTCTCAAAGAAAAAGTGATTTATAATGGCTCAAATGAATGTCATGACTCCTCATATGTCCTAAAGTATCTCCATATAAAGTTTCAAGCCTCACAACCCAAATTTGCTCAGTCAATTGCTCAGATGGTTGAAAATTAGTTATATTGGACAAAAAGTCAATTGTGGTCAACATAATGTCAAACTCTATCATTTTTTGTCAACATAAATATTATGAAGTCACATTCACCATTTGAGAAAGGGTTGATCATGATTCATCAAGAAAACTCAAGAGTTGATCAAAAGTCAAAAGTTGCTAAATTAGGGTTTCTTAAGGAGAAGTCAACAGAACTTTGACCAAGCATAAATTTCACATACTTCATCAGATATTCCTCAACCAAAGATCATTTTGAGGGAAATTCCATTCTATACAAATTTGTATCTAATAGGTTTTTACCAAAAAATGCTTCATTTGAGAGATATGAGCCAAAACATTATAGGTCCTTTCAAAAGTCAACAAAAAATCATCTTTTCTCAAAGACATGTACATGAATATGGAAGCTTCAATGAAGATGAAACCAAAGAGAGATTTTAAATTATATCTTAAGCTTTCTAAAAAGTCCAAGATTATCCTCAAATGATGAAAATTGAGCAAGATGTAGTTTGTGCAAGTTTGGCAATTTTGAGAAAGTGCATGAAGAAAATATTGAACAATCTTGAAATTTTTCAAAATGGGCCTATATTTTTATGTTTGAAACATATTTCTAACATTATCCAAGACATCTAAGCCCAGTCACACTCCATTTTACTATTTATTTTATCTATTTTTTATTTAATCCATTTAAATTCAAATTTAATTAAGATAAAATTCAAGGAAGAAGTGCAAGGCGTGTGGGCTTAAGATTTGAGCTTCTTGAGGACCAAGCAAGCCCAAGGTAGCTGGAAAAAGGCACAAGGGATCATTGGAAGAAGATTTGGCCAAATATGAAAGATTTCCATTTGATTTTTCAATCAAATATAATCACATTAAATGCAATATTTTTTCTCTCAAATACTTGACCTAATGCAATCATTATAAATATAAGATCATGACCATGTGAGAAGAACACGGATTGCTTGCCTCAAAAACCCTAAGAAAATTCTCAAATTTTGCAAAGTTTAGGTCAAATCCAAACACCATTTTTAGCCGTTTTCAATCGATTCCAAGCATCCATTAATTCTCTTAAGGTTTCCAGGAGTCGATCCAAGAACTCACACGACCCCCCAAAACATCCTAGAATCGTCTCATTCGACCGCACCAGTTTGGTATGGTTCCTCGATTTCAAACTATTGATTTATACAATATAAATGGTTTTTATGCATTCATATGTGTTCATGATGTTATTTAGAGTCGATTTGATGCATTGGTTTTGAGGTTTAACGCATGAATGAGGAAATTCAACTTGGGGCATAAAATGGTGAAGAAGACTGATACCAAGACTTTGGGGCATAAACATTCAACCCCTTGGGAACCTTAACTCAAATGGGTGCATGCTCGTGCTCAAAGTCTTACGATGCCATATATTGTTATCCTATCAATAATTGTGGAACCTGTTGCTGAAGGCGGTGAGTCTTATACCATTCTCCATCCCGATATGCCCAATGATTTTGAAGAATTAAAGAGATCCTGGATTCAACTTAAGGAAGAAATGGATACCTTTGAATCTCAGTGTTATGCAAGCGAGGTAAAAGTATTGGAGTTGACGAAGTTACTCCACGAGGAATATAGTCTTAACTCATATGTCAACACAAAGAGGAAGCGTCCATGGGAGACCTGAGCATTATGAGCTTTATTTTATGTTTGAATCTCTTTTATATTTTCTAATTAACTAATAAAAAGTTTATTCCTTCTGTTTACCAAATTTAAATCTCCTAAGGTCCTTGAAAACATTGCATATGTATTTGCACATCATATAATTTTGTAACAGGTACTCTGAAGACCGATTTTCTTATTCTCTCGTTGTTTATTTTAGCAAAAAAAGGCTCTCTGTTTATTGTGGAAAATGGTAAACAAGCGTTGGTCCTCCCTATGTCCTAAAACTAAGGGTTACTCGCAAGATCGACTAGTTGATCTTAAGACACGTGCTAATATTTTGCATGTTATACTGACTCTGTCGAAATATATCTTGGCTAAGAAACAGTTTTCTAAGACCAAGGGAAGCAGTACAACAGCTTTCCACATAGAAGTTTCGACCACCTGACTAAGCGATAGTAGGTTCTGGACGAAACAAGACTCAACGAACTAACTGATTGGTGACTCATGGTAACAAGTGATGTTGAAAGGTTTATGTAAAATTGTTTGAACCAAAACGAATATGAAAAGCAAATACATTAAAGAGATAAAATTGAAAGATAAACTGATTGCATTGAAAGTAAAGATGGTGATTCACGTACATCATAAGCTTAGTGACTCTTTCTTCCTTAAGCGCGGAATTGTACAAAGTGTTGGTAAGCAATTTCATAATACAAGTGAACACCCCTAAAAATTACAATGAAGCAACTTATTTATAGTACTTTACAAGATAACGGCTGAAAACAATCAACAGATGAAATGAAACTAAAAACGCAACTGCTACATAAGATTTTGCCATCTATTTAGAGCCTAATAGCCACGATCTTTTGAGATAACTGCCCACGATCTTTATATTTTGACTCTTCCCCGCTCGTGATTTCAAAAGGGTTAGTTGCTCCTAGTTTTGATACATCTCAGGAAGAATAATATTTCTCTTAGTCCCCTAGACTACGCCTTCGACAACATCATCTGAACTTCGACCAATTCTTTCACTTAGCCCATAATATGGAAAATCGACCAATACTTTCCAAACTAAGTGTGGTATGATGATTCCCACTCTTCTTGACCTAGCAACTCTAACAGGGTAAATCCTGCTGGCAAGGTTCTTAATCACACCGAACACACTCCCATTTCAATAAAATTCGATGTTGGCGAATCCAAACATCCAACATATACCAACTTTATCAATTACCATCAATGAGACTCTGGCGATGTTTTTGATGAGGAACACGTTGCATTTTTAACTCTCTGGCTATCCCGCTTCGTCTTTTGTTCATGGTTGATGCAGATAGCCAAACAATTTGTTTATTTGGCCACTCCGCTGCATAGGGGTGAAAACATCGCTCTGGACCAATTAATTTTGGCCTCTTTATATGCTTCTCTGACCGACGTGGTCAACCAAATAAAGACTTTTGATCCCACTAATCCAAAGAAGAAAAACGTCCTGGTTCATAGTCCTTTTTGGCTCCTACAATTATGGCTAAACGTTACTTTCTCTGAAGACATAAAACCTCTTCAACAAAAGAAAGTTTCAATTTCCCATAATCGGAATAGGGCCGTCTGGCCATGTTACCTACCTTTGACTCCTGTCGACAAAACTTCTCTGAATGATGAAGTCTTCAAAATGCTTTTCAACATTATGTTGACACAAGAGGATTCCAGACCCTCGATGGCTCCATTTTCTGATGGCAAAAGCGGACCAGTGTAACTCACCGACTCTTTTCCACCAGTCGAAGAAGAGAACTGATAAAGGTCCCTGGTCTATTGGAGGCGATTTTTAACTCCTCGGTTTCTCACTTATTCCATCACCAACATGAGTCCATGTTTGACAGCTTACCAATCCAACTTGGTAGCTCAACAATTTGGGCTCTGTCAGCTTGTCCCCGAATTATTTTGCACTTCTCATGAGCTGCTCAGTGATATCCTAAGTGATCAAAATTGGGAAGTTATTAAAGAGGACGTTGATAACCTTTGGCTTCATAGAGCCAAACTTACCTTCACTCTATTTAGACCAGCATACTACTGCACCAAGGAGTTTGAAACTTGGTGGCAGTCATATTTTGTTACTTTTGTTAATGATCCTGCCAACAAAATGGTTGAACTGACTACTGCTCTTAACACTTTTCAGGGCAAGACAATGAAATATAAGACTACCAACATCAAAGAGATTCAAGCTTTTCAGAAATTCTTCAGGGTGGTGTACTTACTGAACAATCTTCGTCGAACCATCCATGACGCGGCCCAAGAGCTAAAGGAGAAGGTAACCGAGAGGATTCCACAACTTAAAATCACTAGTTACGCGAAAGACAAGTATCTTTACACACTTTATTTTGGAAAAATCAAATTTCCTCCTTTGCCGACTAGCCCATTAGCATTGGCTTTACGACCATCTATCCCAGATTGGTGGTATAGCTCTTGGTCGAATATCCAAAATGCTTACAAAAAGAAAGCCGAACGGGTGGTTTCGACGAAGCATTGGTTACACGACTACCCAGGATTTCTGCATATTGACCTTAAATATGTGAGAGAGCTTGTTGTAGTGCCCAATGGTAACCACTTCTAGAAAGTTCAATTTCCTTTTTAAATTCGACTCACATCCTTATTTGACATAGCCTTTTTCTAGATGTACCCTTGCCACAAGTAATCGTTCCCAGGAAGGCCCTCGCTGTTGAGGATTGGGAAGGGTCGTCGACTGCGCTTGTCGACACTGGCTCCAAGGAAGGTCCTTCACGCTCAAAGGTATGTTTTGCACTCACACCTCTATTCATATTCTTCTATTCAATGTCCCTTATATGCTCGACATTTTGCAGTTCAACCCCATTCACACTCTGTCTGATGACGAACCAATTTCATCTTCCCTTAAGAAAATTGATTCCTCTGTAAGTGTATATGTTTGTGTTTCAACACTCCGTGCTTTACAGACTACTAATATTCCCTTCATGTAACAAATTCAAAAACACTCGGCGGATTCGGCTGCTCCCTCCAAAACATCCAAAGAGTCCAAGAGAGACAAAAAAATCTCGTCGTAGTGAGAAAGATGAGGTAAGAATTACTTAAATCGGAATGCCTCGACCAAAGTTATGGTTTAGACTAATATTTTTCTTATATTTACAACCATCACCTGATGATCAGTCTCCTCATTCCCGAAAATCCAAAGATCATAAAAGGAAGCATGCTTCCTCTTCTGAAGACAGGGTGGCTAAGAAGAAAAGGAAATCCCACCTAGCCGGAGACCTTGGAATAAAGGTCGATGACAAAGAGGAGGCAACAATGGACGCTGAAGATCAGTCACTCGTCACGAGATGGAGAGGTAAAGTGGTTTTGGCTACTTGTCGCGACACTGCCTTATTTTCAAGTGTTGACAATATCATAGTAAACACAGCCATCGTCACTCCAACCCCAACTCCTACGCCTGATGAAGTCAAGGATCCAGAGGGGGACATTGTTGCCGCTTCAGTCGGGAGGGATGAAACAATAATCCCGAGTTCGCCGCCACAGGTATTCACTATATTTTTCTATCTTGTTTATTTCATCTGCCAAGTTTATCTGGCTAATACATGTTTTTCTTTCAGTTCGAGGCTTCTGACCTACAACACAGTGTGCCGGATTACACTCCATTATCAAAAGTTTCTTCACCTCATCATGAACAAGAATTTGACATAGTAGCTGGTGAGTTTGTTGACCTTACTGTTTCATCTACTCTTAGTGACTCTATTCGGTAACCAGTCCTGTCAAGCATAAGGGTTATAGTTCGATTAGCTCTGACTCTAGTCTTTCAGATTCCATGTAGGGTTCAAAGACTCCTAAAAATGTCACTAACCTACCATATTCTCCTACCAAAGGTACCTTCAGCATTCCTCCTAAAAGGTAAACTACATCCCCTTATCCTCGACCCAAATCTCAGGATCTTCCTGAGAAGAAAAAGGGCGACTCAGCTGGCCCTTCTGGGGAAAAGGTCACTTCAACATATATGAATATCGATGTTGCGCTGACGAGATTGGACAGTTTTGTGAGTCAGTACACTTTCTCTTCAGACTCTGACCGCTCTCAGGCTTATAGTGACAAACTAGGGCCTGAAGCAGCAAATATCAAGAAGCTGACAGATAAAATTCCGACATATGCTTTCAGTCCCGACTTGCCTCATCTGCTTGGACCAGAGCTTTTAGATGATATTACTCAAATGAAGGGTCTCGAGATTTATGAATTCTCTAAACTCATGGTGACAGCATTTGAGGAAATTCTCCCTTCATTGTTAAAAAAACATCACTTAGGTGAAAGAGAATGAGCAATTGGTCGAAACAAAACAGGCAGCGGTGAGGAGGAATATAGATATGGTGAGGAATACCAAAACGGTGATCGAAAGGCTGAAGATGCACATTAATCAGAAAAGGAAAGAGCAAGATCCTAAAAGGGAAAGAGTTGCTGAAATACGCAGTCGAATTGCCGTTTTTTCGAAGGAGATGGAAACTTTGAATGCAGATTTGGAGCTTGTCGTTAAGCAAGACGAAGAGCTCGATCAAGCTATCGCTCCTACTCAAGCGAAAATGCTCCAGCTGACCAAGGATGCCATCCTTGTCAGTACTGCTACTGCTCAGGTCGAGGAGGAATTATTAGCCCTCAATACAAGAGCAGATGGACTAAGCGACAATGCCATATGCATTCATGGTGATCTGACAGTGTTCCAAAATAAGTTCGGCAATTTCTGATTAATGTAACTATTTTGGTGGTCCTTTTTGCATACCACTTGTAAAATTTGTACAATGGTTTTTAACCACTTTTTATGTAATATCTATTTCTCGCCTTACATTGTTTTTTCATACATATAATGCATGGCTGATACGCTGGCTTCGACATTATTCTTTCCAGCTTTGTTTGACGTACACTTCCCATCATCGAAATTTTGGTTTCTTGAAGAATGGGTTTGTACTTATTTAAGTACTTACCATTTACCCTTAGAATGCGTCGATCTGGGGCTAATTCTTCAAGTTCATATACGTTGTTGGAAAAAGTTTGAATTACCTTAAACGGTCCTTCCCAATTAGGTGACCATTTCCCTAGGACTCTATCATTTCTGTCCATAGGTAATATCACTTTCCAAACTAAATCATCAACATGAAATACTTTATCTTTTACCTTCTTATGATAGGCTTTGGCCACTCTGTCCTTTTGTCTCCTTAGTGAATCAAGAGCCAACATCCTCTCTTCATCCAAGTCGACTAACTCATCTGCCATCATCTTTCAATAGTCTTCAGATGGTATTTCATGTTGTCGTTGAATCCTTACGGATTGAACTTGTATTTTCACTGGAAATACAACATCATGTCCATATGCCAATCGAAACGGTGTTGCACCCGTTTCTTCTTTAGAAGACGTTCTACATGCCAATAAGGTTTGGTCTAGTGTTTGATGCCAATTCCTTGGCTTTTTGCCTACATATTTCTTGATCAGGCTAATTATTACTTTATTGGCAACTTCGACTTGGCCATTTTACTGAGCATAATAAGGGGTGGACGTTAATAGTTTTATTCCAACCTCCTTTGTGAATTCTTGCATTTTTCGCCCCGTGAATATTGTTCCTTGTTCGGTTGTGATTGTCTCAGGAATTCCAAACTGACACATAATATGATTTTGTATAAATTCAATCATAGCCTCTTGGTCGACATTTTTCAAAGCTACAGCCTCAACCCACTTTGTGAAATAATCAATGCCGACTAACATGTATCTCTGGTGTTTTGATGATGATGGCTTTATTTCCCCAATTACATCTAAGGCTCATTTTCTAAACGGCCAAGGTTTTATAATGGCATGTAATTCGCTTGCAGAAACGTGTTGGATGCCCCCATGCATTTGGCATTCCTGGAAGCCTCTAGCAAATTAAATGTAGTCTTTCAGCATTGAAGGCCAGTAGACACCTGATCGCATCAACAGCCATTTCATCTTTTGTCCGGATTGGTGTGCATCGCATGCTCCACTATGCACACTCGACACTACTACGTATGCCTCACTTTCTCCCAGGCATTTGAGTAGTACTCCTTCAACAGTTTTCTTAAATAATTCATTCTCGATTAAAATAAAACTTAAGGCATGATATTTTATTTTACAATCTATCGAACCCGTAAGAGAATGTAAGTAGTCAACCAGGGGTTTACGCCAGTCATTATCTTGCCCATTATCAATTGTTAAAATTTCAAATTTTTCGGCATCTATTGCACCTAATTTTATAATTGACAAATCTGAAGGAGATAACAAAGTAGCTCGAACCTTTTTCCTTACTTGAATAGGTTCTTCATCTTCATTCTTCTTGTATCCTGAAGGTTCTTGTGCCAAGTCGTTAGTTTCTTGGTTTTCCCGTCGAGGTATATGTTGAATGCTTGCTTGCTCGAAACGTTTTAGTAATCTTATGGCAATAACAAAGTACATGATTAGGTTCTGTTTAACGCACCTATACTCTTTTGACACTTGTTTGATTATTAATTCGGAATCTCCTATAATTTCGACATTTCTTGCCCCCCATTTTAGCAGTAGTTCAAGTCCAGTTATTAGAGACTCATATTTCCGCCTCATTATTGGTGCAGATACCATCTATTGCATACTTAAACTCTGCTGGAATTCCATTGGGAGAAATTATTATTCCTCTTATCTCGATACCATTTTATGGCTAGAGTCTTCGAAATATAATTTCCAAGGCACCAACTCGAAAACGTTTTGTGGAATAGCAACCATAGAATAATCGACAAGAAAGTCTGCCACTATTTGCCCTTTCATTGCCTTTAAAGGCAGATGTTAGGGAATATTCAGTCAACGCTAATGCCCATTTACCAATTCGACTATGTAAAATTGGTTTAGACAACATATGTTTAATGGTATCAAAATGAGAAGAAACGTACATGTCAACTGGCTTTATATATTGCTTCAGTTTAATACAAGAGAAATACAGACACAGGCATAGCTTTTCTACATCACTATACCTAATTTCAGGACCATTTAACATTCGACTAAGATAATACATAGGTCTTTCGACACTACTTGCATCTTCTTGAACTAACATACTTCCTATAGTCGATTCTGAGGCTGCTGTATACAACCTCATAGGCCTATTTCTAACTGGAGGTGCCAATATAGGAGGCTTCACTAAATATTCTTTGATTTTGTCAAAAGCCTCTTGATGCTCCTTTTTCCATATGAACTCTTCATTCTTAAGTCGAAGCAGTGGTGAAAATGCTTTAGTTTTTCCACTTAAGTTGGATATGAATCTCCTTAGAAAGTTTATTTTACCCAACAAAGACTGAAGTTCCTTTTTGGTCGACGGTGGTTTGACGTCCATGATGGCTTTGGTATTGCTTTGATTTACTTCTATGCCCTTTTTATGTACTACAAAACCAAGGAAATCTCCTGCCTGCATACAAAAAGCACACTTTAATGGATTCATTTTCAATCCATATTCTCTCATCCTTTCGAAAGATTTTCGAAGGTGTTCCAAGTGCGTCAGTTTGCTACTCGACTTTATTACTATATCATCGATGTAAACATGAATCAAAATCTTCAATAAAATCATGGAACATAGAATTCATTAACCTTTGGTATGTTGATCCGGCATTCTTCAAGCTGAATGGCATGACCGCCCATTCATAGGTGCCTAATGCCCCTGGGCAACGAAACACTGTCTTCGGCACATCATCATCTACAATAAAAATTTGGTTATAACCAGCATAACCATCAAGCATACTTAAATATTCAAAGCCAGCAGCTGAATTGACTAGCATTTCAGCCACAAGCATAGCGTATTCATATTTAGGAGTGGCAACATTTAATCTCTAAAATCAATGCACACTCAGAGTTTACCATTTTTCTTAAGGACTGGCACAATATTGGCCAACCATCCGGCATACCTTGCAGTTCTGAGGAACTTGCTTTTGAGGAGTCTTTCTATTTCCTCCTTGATCTTCGACATAATTGCTAGTACAAAACATCGAGGTGTTTGTTTCACTGGCTTTTTCCCAACTTTTATTGGTAACCTCAACTCGTCCAATTCCCTATTTAAACCTGGCATTTCGTTATAGTCCCAAGCAAAACAATCTTTAAACTCTTTCAATAAAGATATTACCTCAGATTTGAGGTTTTGGTTGATGTTGGCGCTAATATAAGTTGGTATTTTATCACCATCTTTGCCAAGGTCGATTTTCTCCAGAGGATCTTGTGGCTACATTTTTCAGGTGTCATGGGATCCTTCTCAAAACCCAAAGATTCGTCATCGTATATGTAGTTGAAACGCTGCTTATCGACATCTTCCCCAATAAGTTTAGCTTTATCTGGTGGTTTTGGCTCAATAGCCAAAATGACTTCTTCTGGGATTTGAAGTCTGTTGGCCTCTACATCCATGTTCCCTTCAGTTTCTAGGGCCAAATTCATTCTGTTATCGGCAATATATGCCAAAATTCTTTGTAGAGCCTCTAGCTCAAACATCATCGTCATGAGTGTTTCCCCAGCCTGTCGGCGCAGGGTTTTCAGCATATGGATCTTCCAAAGGTTCCACTTCCGACACAAAACCATGGGTTTCATGTAGTTTCAAAGAAAAAAATTCCTCATTTAAGTTGGCATATACCTCTTCATCTGGTTGACAAGGAGCAATGTTGGCTAGCTTCCTGTCGAACTGATTTTGGTCGACGTTGTTAACATCTGCCATGAAATATCCTTGGTCGGCCTTAATATTTTCTACGATGACGTCTTCTCGCCAGATTATAAGGCGTTGGTGCATGGAAGATGGTAGAGCTCCAATCCCATGTAACCATTCTCTTCCCACCAGTAAGTTGTAACTTGGTTTCCCTTGGATAACCATAAATATTGTCGGCCTAGTGACTGAGCCGACCGTGATATCTACCTGGATCACTCCCATGGTAGTCTTGGTTCTGCCTTCATAGTCTGACAGGACCACGTTGTGAGATCTGATGTTGGTATCAAATTTACCGATTTTTCTTCAGTATGTGACGTGGCATTATATTGACTGTAGCGCCACAATCCACTAACATTTTGTTAATGGCAGTTCCTTCAACCTTTGCCCTAATCAGCAGAGGCTTCAGATTGCTTCTCATAGCCATGTCGGGCCTCTCAAAAAAGGCATTTTGGCTCTCAATAGATCCATTGTTCATCACGAAGTAGCAAGTTGGCTTGTGCAAAGCCATTTCCGCAGCATCTACATCATCAGTGTTCTCCACTTCCGTCGGGATATTGTACTCCTCGGGGAGTATGGACACAATGTTGACTAGAATATCAAGCCTGTCCTCTGAGTCGGAGGCAATATCATCGGTTTCCTAGTCGGAATCTCTTGCAGCTGAGTTAGCAACTTCCTTAATTTGTTGCCTAATAGCAGCATTGACTTTCGCCCTATACTGCCTCTGATTCTTATCCTTGCTGATAGCAGTTTGCTTAGCAACAATAGCAATTCGTCTTTCAACCTGTTTCTTCCTTTGGAATCGCTTCCATTGAGTTCGACTCATAGGATTTTTGCCCATGTAATTTTCAGATACATGGCTCTTCTTCTCAGAACTAACTTTGAGTCGGTAGCTCATAGGGACTTTTCCTTTCACATCTCTCACAACATCAGCAACATTCGATGGCCCCACGGCCAATTGGGACTTAATCTAAGTCCCTTTTGGTGCAGCAGCCGATAGAATGAAAGTTTTTGGCTTGGCCTGAAATTCCTGCCTAGGATCCCTTTTGTTCCACTGGACCCTCCCTCTCTCCAGATGCAACCTCAGGAAATTTTCAGCAGCAACTCTATCAGTCAAGGTGCTGCATCTAGGGCACAAGCCGACTTGGGTGCCCTTATTCTTGCAAAGATAAAGAAATCCCGACAGATCTTCATCGTCTCTTGGTTAGACATCAATTAGCTTGACGTTTGGGCTTTCGTCGGTGCTTTCCTCAAGCATGTTATTCTCAGGCACTTTAGTGATATCTACCATGTTGATATCGACAAGCTCAGAAAATAAAGCCTCTTCTTGTCTTAAAGGGTCAGTGTTGATTTTCTGCCTCCTCGCAGCGAACTTTAGGCGACCCTCCTATAGTGATTTTTGAACCAAATCCCTGAAAAGAAAACATTGAGAGGTTGTGTGACCAAGATAATTATGATATTTGTAGAAACCTCTTTTCTGTCGTTGTTCTAATGGTGGAAACTTAGCATTTGGGGGTACTAAAATTTGACCATCTTTAACTAATAAATCAAAAATCTCCTCACATTTACTAACATCAAAAGTATAAGTTTTTGCAGGGATTTTCAAACTAGTTTCGACAGCAGGGCTTTTTCCTTTGGTAGGAAACAATGACTTGCATTCATATGCAGGCCCTGATTTTAATTCAGCCACATCTACATCTGCCTCAGTCAACGAAATGTAATCGGCTTCATATATGGGATCTATGTCATCATAGTCGACATAGGCTACCTTCTCTTTCTTAGCCTTAGCTTTAGTATGTCTAACTTTTCTAGTCGAAGACGCTCAAGGTGTCGAACCCTGTCAGCCAGTTGTAACATACTTTTGACAAAAGTTGGGTCTATTTTCTTCCTAATGGAATAGTCTAGACCTCCGATAACCATTTGAACAAGTTCATGTTCAGGTACTTGGGTAAAACACCTTGCTTTTAACGATCTAAACCTCTTCAGGTAGTCATATATTGTTTCAGCAAATTTTCTCTTAATGTTTGATAACTCGACCAAACTAATTTTTGAATGCCCCTCATAAAATTGTTCATGGAAAAGTTTCTCTAACTTCGAACATGAATCAATAGAGTTAGGGGGCAAGGTGGTAAACCATGTGAAGGCAGCCTTAGTAAGGGATGAAGGGAAATGTTTTCCCCTCAAACCTTCATTATTCGCCATGTCTCCCGACTCAGTCAAGTATCTAGCGATGTGCTCGACGGTCGATTCCTCTGTCTCTCCCCCAAACTTGGTATATTTAGAAATCTTTCATCCTCTAGGGTTTTCAGTTTGCAAAATATACTCAGATAATGGGAAAGAATACATTGGCCTTTGCAGTGTGGTATTCATACCATTTCTGGCCATAATTCTCTCGATATTATTGGTCAAGTTATTTTCGAAAACTAATTCCTCTTGTCGAATTTGGTCGAGGACTTGGTCAGCCTCTTGTTGTCTATGAACCAATACCCTAGGTGGGTCGACAACAACGTTTCCTTGAGGTGTTGTAGCTTGACCTTAGTATACAATCTCTTCTTCTACTGCCCCCATGTCCCCATGAACAGGTATGACTTGTTGGACTGGTGACCCTTGTTGGGCAGCCGCTTGGGGAGAACCTAAGAAGTTACACAAACATGTTAACTGTGCAATTACTTGTCAGTTTGTTTCGGCGGACTGCCTATTAGTCTCAATCGATTCTTGTACAATAGGGTTAAACACATTACCCATATGGTTAGTTGACATATTAACCAACTCATGGTTGCTATCATCCATTTGTTGCCTTAACACACAGACGTACGGTTTAGGTGTTGTACAGGCATTGCCCTATTTCCCCCCGTTGCAGATCCTTGCAAAAGGGCATTCATGTTTTGTTCATTATCAGACATCAACGCTGCACTTGAGGTCGACTGATATCCCGTCATTAAGTAATACGACATTCCTTAAGGGGGATTCATAGCAGTACCAAATCGAGGTATCGTTGTGTACGGAATGGCGCTCATGGCCACCATAGGCCCCGGACTCACCGGTGTGGTCTGGGGAATAGGGACTGATACTGACGCAGTTGACCCTGAGACAGTTGTGTTGTTTAATGGGGGAAATATTGCAAGTTGCGAACGACTAGATCAGACGTACCCATAGTTCGTGATGGAATCTCATCCATGTTCGACGCGGAAGTAGTGTTTGTCATCTTAGGTGTACGTTTTCTAGTAGGTGGTTTCTTATTGGCTGAATTCTCACTTCTAAGTCTCATACACTTATAACATCTAATGACAAACCTCAAAACTTAGCACTTCGTCCCTCCGGGTGTGCCAACTTGTTTACCGTGGAAAATGGTAAACAAGCACCGGTCCTCCTTATGTCCTAAAACTAAGGGTTACTCGCAAGATCGACCAGTTGATCTTAAGACGCGTGCTAAGATTTTGTATGTTATACTGACTCTGTTGAAATATATCTTGGCTAAGAAACAGTTTTCTAAGACCAAGGAAAACAATACAACATATTTCCACACAGAAGTTTCGACCATCGATAGTAGGTTTTTGACGAAACAAGACTCAACGAACTAACTGATTGGTGACTCGTGACCAACAAGTGATGTTGAAAGGTTCATGTAAAATTGTTTTAAACAAACGGATATGAAAAGTAAAGATATTAAAGGGATAAAATTGAAAGATAAACTGATTGCATTGAAAAGTAAAGATGGTGATTCATGTAGATCAAAAGCTTAGTGACTCTTTCTTCCTTAAGCGCAGAATTGGGCAGAGTGTTGGTAAGCAATTTGAGAATACAAGTGAACACCCCTTAAAATTACAATGAAGTGACTTATTTATAGTACTTTACAAGATAACCGCTGAAAGCGATCAACGGATGAAATGAAACTGAAAACACAACTGCTACATAAGATTTCACCATCTATTTAGCGCATAACAGCCACGATTTTTAGAGATAATTGCCCTCGATCTTCATATTTTGACTCTTCCCCGATCGTGATTCCAAAAGGGTTAACCACTCCTAGTTTTGATACATCTCAAGAAGAATAATATTTCTCTAAGTCCCCTAGACTACGCCTTCGACAACATCATCTGATCTTCGACCAAATCTTTTACTTAGCCCATAATATGGAAAATCGACCAACAACAATTTGTTTATCCCTCCAGTCAATGCGGTTCATTTTTGACACATTTTTCTTGTGTTTATTCCTTTTGACTGTCAATCTCGCCTTTTTTAGGTTCATTTGATACTTTAGTCGAATCGACCAATTTCTTGGTTGACTCTCTTGGTGGACACACTTCTATCCAACATCTTTCACTTGATTTCATAAATTCTCCTAAGGAAACTAGATTCATTCAGGATCGTCCCCTAACCTGTAGGGATGTTTGCCTTTGACACGTGTCCTTAAACGTATTTAGGAAATTTCAGGTAACACTCTCGAACAAACTGTCAAAGATCTTCAGGCTCAAAATGCTCAGTTCCAAGAGATGTTCATCAACTTGACCAAAGGACATGAAAATCTGAAAGAGCTCATCACCAAGAAGAAGAAGAAGAAGAAGAAGAAGATATCTGGTATTCTCAACATGGGCAGAAGATTCAGAGGTCCGGTCAAGGCAGTCGGATAGCTTGAGTTCTCAGGAAATAGTGGTGACATTGAAGGAAGTGTCAAGGCGAACGAAGAAAGCAAACATGATTCTGAAGAAGAGGAAGAGGGAGATTATCTGAGTGAACAATATCCTCCCGCTGATGAGAAGTATAAATAACTTGAATACCGTCTGAATGATGTGGAAAATCTGAAGATGTCAGAGCCGAATTTTAATAATTTAAGTCTGGTTCCAGGAGTAGTGATTAACCGCAAGTTCAAAGTTCCCTCATTTGCAAAATATGATGGTATTTCTTTCCCAAAGCTTCATCTAAAGTCCTATGTTTAGAAGATCCAACCACACATTGATGACAAGAAATTGTGGATGCATTTATTTCAAGAGAGCTTGTCTGGAGCATAGTTAGAGTGGTATTATCAGCTGGAAAATACCCACATTCATACAAGGAATGATCTGGCAGACGCTTTCTACAAGTAGTACCAGTACAACACTGAATTGGCACCGAACCGTATGCAGTTAGAAAGTAAGTCTATGAGTCGTGATGAGAAGTTCAAAGAGTATGCCCAAAATTAGAGAGATCTGGCAGGAAGAGTTCATCCTTCCTTGTCTAACAGGGAACTGGTTGATATGTTCATGGGTAAATTAAAAGGTCCACTATTTAATCATCTGATTGGAAATTCTTGATTTTTATTTACCGAGATGATATTAACAGGAGAGTGTATTGAAGCTGGAATCAAGAGTTGGAAGATTGAGGTTGAGAAATCTTCAAGTGTTGTAAAGAAGTCTTTTGGTGGGAAGAAAGAAGTCAATGTTGTGTGCAGCCAAAAGGGTTGTGATAAAGGTGATCGCCATCAATCTATGGGGGCGGTTCTGATCTTCAATCTCGCACCAGTGCAAACTCAACAAGACAATATGCCTAGACAAAACACGCCGAGATGACAATTTACAAGAATTAACATGCCATTGTCGCAAGTATTACAATATATGTTGAAAGCAGAGCTGATTACTTTAAGGGATCCGCCCCAGCATGTTAATACATCATCCCCTAAATGCAATCTCAATTCAAGATGTGCATACCATTCTAATAGCCCTGGGCATGATACAAACAATTGTTGGGCTCTGAAGAACAAGATTCAATACATGATTGAAGCCTAGGAGATTGAATTCGACCCTCTTGTTGAAACTCCAAATGTGATTACTGCACCCTTGATGACTCTCAAGAAAAATTTGTTGCGAGCCAGTTTATTTCAGAGTTGTGTTGAAAATTGCTACTACTGTGCGTCTCAATCCAATGGTTGTGTATGGTTGAAGAGAGGTATTCAACGCCTGATGGACAACCAAGAAGTGTTGTCCATGAAAGCCCCATCTATAGAAGGTTTGTGCGAAGATGTTTCCAGAAGTTTGAAGATTGAAGGCGTGGAAAAACAAGGCGATGAAGAAGAAATTTTGTTGGATATCTGGGATACCTTGGGGTAGCCGAGTGGAAATTTTGATTTCATGGTAAAATATACCACTCTTGAAAGTTCAAAAATTGCAATTGAATACATCCAACCAACTGGATGGGGAGATGACGACTATCCCGAAGTACGTTCTGATGAAATACATGTTATAGAAGACAATGATGGTGATTATGACATCAGCGACTGAATCCTCCCAACAGTCGACAGCGGACTCAACCATTGGACGGCGAAGGACGTTATATCAATCTCCTTTAGTCACGAGTAATTGCTTTTTCTATTTTTACGCCATTAAGTTTTATGTAATTCTGAACAATAGACTTTAAGCCTAGTGCCTTACTCGAGGCATGATGGCTCATTTGTGAGGGTTTCTATTTGTCATTCGCATATTTTCATTTAATAAATCATTGGAATTTTGCATTCAAATTTTGCGCTCATTGTATTTTATTTTACTTTACTACTTTTTCAAAAATTAGCTAGGTGTTCTTACACACACCACATAATAAACTGCAAATCCACATCCACTCTGGATCCCATCGATAAAAATTCCACTATTCTCAAATATGACTTTGAAAATCTGATCTACCAAGCCAAGGACGAAGGTGAAGAAGATTGTGAAGTACTAGGAGAGCTTGCTAGATTGTTATAGTAAGAGGAAAGAGCTATACAACCACATGAAGAGCCAATCGAGGTTATGAACTTGGGTACCGAAGAGGACATAAAAGAAGTCAAGATATGAGATGGTCTTGAGAATATGGTTAAGGAAATACTGATCCATATGTTACGTGACTACATTGAAGTTTTTGCATGGTCTTATGAAGATATGACCGGGTTGGATATTGATATTGTGGTCCACCGTTTACCAATAAAACAAGGTTATTCTCCTATAAAGCAGAAGGTTCGCCGTATGCGTCCTGAGATGTCCGAGAAAATCAAGGCCGAAGCAGTTCAATGCATGTCTCCTAGTTGTTACTTCCTATCCGCAATGGGTTGCAAATGGGGTGTCAGTGCCTAAGAAGGATGGCAAGGTGCGTATGTGTGAATATTACGGAGATCTGAATAGGGCGAGTTCGAAAGATGATTTTCCGCTTCCACATATCGATGTTCTGGTTGACAACATCGTTCAACATAAGGTATTCTCTTTCATGGATGGTTTCTCTGGTTACAATTAAATCAAGATGGCTCCCGAGGATATGGAGTAAACCACTTTTGTTACACAGTGGGGCACTTTTTGTTACAGGGTTATGACGTTTGGATTGAAGAATGTTGGAGCAACATATCATCGTACCATGGTAGCTTTATTCCATGATATGAATCATCACGAGATAGAGGTCTACGTCGACGACATGATAGCCCGATCTCAGACTAAAGAAGAATATTTTGGTCACCTCTACAAGCTATTTGATAGATTGAAGAAGTACAAATTGAGATTGAATCCAAACAAGTGTATGTTTAGAGTAAGATCTAGTAAACTCCTAGGTTTTATTGTCAATGGTAAAGGTATTAAAGTTGACCCCGCCAAGGTTAAAGCCATTCAAGAAATTTCGGCTCCCCACAACGAGAAAGAAGTTAGAGGTTTCCTAGGACGATTGAACTGCATTGCTAGATTTATTTCACACTTGACTGCTACTTGTGAGCCAACCTTCAAATTATTGAAGAAAGATCAAGTAGTAAAGTGGAACGATGATTATCAGATAGCCTTTAACAAAATAAAGGAATACCCCCAAGAACCTCCTATTCTGATGCCAACAGTTGAAGGAAGACCTCTGATCATGTACTTAACAGTATTAGAGAACTCAATGGGGTATGTATTGGGGCAACTTGACGAGTCTCGTCAAAAAGAGCACGCAATATACTACCTTAGAAAAAAGTTTACCGACTGTGAAACAAGATACTCACTGCTCGAGAAAACTTGCTGCACTTTGGCTTGGGATGCTCTCCGACTAAGACAATATATGTTGACCCATACTACTTTATTGATCTCTAAAATGGATTGGATAAAGTACATATTCGAGAAGCCCGCTCTCCCCGGATGAATAACAGGATGGCAAATGTTCTTGACAGAGTACGATATTCAGTATACTATGCAGAAGGTGATAAAAGGAAGTGTATTGTCAAATCATTTGGCTCATCAAGCTGTAGACGATTATCAATCTATGTATTTCGAGTTCCCGGACGAGAATATCATGCTAGTTACTGATTATGAAGAACCTAGACCGAATGAAGGACCTGAGCCAGGATCCCGATGGACCATGGTTTTTGTTGGAGCTTCTAACGCACTTGGCAATAGCATCGGTGTTGTAATTATCTTTCCTAAAGGTGGCCATACACCTTTCACCGCCAGATTATGTTTCGACTGCACCAACAATATGGCCGAATATGAAGCGTACATCATGGGTATCAAAGCTGCTATTGATTTCAGGGTCAAGGTTTTACAAGTGTATGGAGACTTAGCCTTGGTGATTAGTTAGATTAAGGGCGAATGGGACACGAAGCATCCAAATCCCATTCCCTATCGAGAACATGTGTTGAGTTTGATCCCTTACTTCGAAGAAATCATCTTTGAACACATTCTGCGAGAAGAGAATCAGTTGGCAGACGCACTAGATATAATGTCATCTTTGTTCAAAGTCAAATGGAACAACAAAGCTCCTCATATTACCATTGAAAGGATAGACGAACCGACATATTGTTGTGAGCTTGATACTGAAGGAGT